>CM029363.1:11258042-11299538 GCA_017140985.1 Hormaphis cornu | reverse complement strand
ATTATAATATTGCGGCTCGTGCCGGCCAAACGGGACGGAAGAACACGTCACCGCGGGACGGTCATGCGGAAGTGTGCGGGGACGGGGGGAAAAATGTGCGAAGAAAATATGGCAGAGTGGATGGTCGTATAGTAGCGATGGTGGTGGCGACTCCTCCACCCTCCCCACGCCACCACTTCCTTTCCACCGTCCCGCGGTTTTTGTGTTATCTCGACCGTGCGGACGCTGTGCGCGGGGGTAGGTAGGAAGGGCGAGGCGGCTATTGATTATTTGAAGAGGTCAGCCGCTTGTCCAGGAAAACTCCGACATTTGCACACGCCGCGCCACCCCCGTCGCCACGTCACACCGTCACACCGCTCGCGCGACGGGACGCGAAGAGGGTCCGCGCGCCAGCCGACGGCTAAACAATGCGCGACACCGCAGACACGGCGGCTCGCGAACACACCCACACACACCCACCTTTCGCGGCCCCCTCTCCCTCCCCCCCCCGCGCACCACCATCGCGCAACGTCTTTTGTCCGGAATCCGAATGCCGCCGACGTTTCCTTTTACTCACCGCGACACACACACACACACACACACACACACACCTCCCCATACGGTTCCTCTCCCCGTAACACACGTAGACGGGGTGGGTGGGATTGGGGTGATGTAAACGCGTGTCGACGGCCGTCAGTTTGCGGCTGTAGCGGCGTTCTGCATTGCGGAGAAAAACGGATCTTGACGGAGATGTGGAACTCGCGCCACGCGGGTAAAATTTGGCGGAGAACCGTCGCGGTAACGACACGACGTGTCCATTTCGATCCGGTTGAAATACATTTTTTCCGGACGAAAATATAACACATCGTGGTCGTGTGTATGGGCCAACGCGAGAAACGACGTGTTGCTCGAGTTTAAAACACGGTAAGAAAAAAAAGTCGATACGAAAAGCGTCGTCGGTGAACCGGGTGAACTTACCGAGCTCGCGTCCCTACATAAGTGAAAAGAACGTAACCGTATACGATCGTGGCGAAAAATTAGAGAATTTTGATTGATCGCAAAAAAATCGTCATTCAGACGATTGCTCGTGTGTAAAAGCTTCTAAGTACTTGTCTAGATAAAAAAAAAAAAAAATTCGATTTGAACACAAAGCGCCCTAAAAGAATTAAAGAGACCTAAAAGAAAATGTATTGTATAACTTCGAGTTGATTGTCGAATTCGATTTGTAAAATTTCGTTGTTCTAGGTTTAAGGTTGGTGAAAAACAAACAAAAATCTACCAAGTTTTATTGGTTTACATTTCATTCGTTTAAGTAAACTTGTCGTATCATATCAACGATACATTACGGTGAAAGATATAAATTTTCTACAGGTAAATAATGTACTTGAATCGTATTAGTCGCCGCTTAATGCTAGTATACAATACCTCAGGACTCAAAATAATACGTTACAATAATTATATAGCGGTATAGGCGAACTAATCAAATTTAATAGTGTACAAAATAAAATTGGTCCTCGCAAATTACGGTAAACTGTGTTTTGATAAAAATGATTGAAAGTTTTCACAATATTAATACGTAATAATACGAAACTTAGTTAACACTAACAAGACCTGTAGATTTTATCCTTGTCAGATTTCCGAGCATTATATTTCTGTATTTTGGGTTTTCGCAAGACCTCTTCGGGAAAGAGGGTCGGAGTTTACTGACAATAACCAAATATGTTTGATGTTGCGGTCCAACACACTGAAATTATAATACTAACGGGCTAAATCATTATTCGTAACGTCATACAAAAATTTAACAATACTACAAAATGTATACAGAAAGGAAAATATCCCTTCAAATAAAACCAAAAATTCCATACCATTCTGCTGGTTTGATTAATGCCTATGGAGAAAAAGAATTTAATAAATCTATGTAGGATGCCGTTTACATTACAAAAACAACATGTATTGATCGTTACCCACGTGCCATGTTTTATTTGTTTGCAAAATTCTAACAAATGTTGTCGTTTTGCACGCGGCTATAATTTCTCAGAGAAAAAGAAATTCAAATTTAATTTTTTTACTAGTGGACCCAACGAGATGCATTTTGCAACTTTTGGCGTCCTCCCCCACGTAGCGCAGGAAGTTTGGCCCATTGACCGGGGACGTTTGTTCCTCCGGCCGGTGGTGATGGCCATGTTGTTTTCGCGCGCACTGCACCCGTTTAAACGGTTCTGCGTCAAAACGTATAATATATCGTCGTCTGTACCTCCGGTCTGTCGGGGCGTTTTTTGCGGGAAAAAAAACCCTTTTTACAAAAGATAAAAAATCGTTTATCGTACAGCGTGGACGGCCGTTCTTTATTTTAAGAAGAATTCTGCTTGACGTTGGAAAAAAATTATCAGTTTCGGTTGATTATTACAATTTATCTCGACTACAATCCAAACTGTAATTATTGCTGTTGTATCACAGTATATTTTAGAACCGCACACAGTTGTGATGTTGATGAAGTCTCATGCACCGTCGAAACAACAACGTCATAAATGTAATAGGTTTTTCCATTTTGAAAATCGCTTTTTTTTTTTAGTTTTGTAAAACTACGATGTTTGATTCGGTGATTGTAAAAGTTTTGTGTTTCGTTTTTATCCAACTGTATGTACAGTATTCTCATAATAATGCAATCTTCTGTTTTTTTCTATACATAATAGTTAATATATTATTGACGCGTTACAATAATGATCACTTAGTTGATAGACAATATATAATAGCCCCATTTGAATAATCGCTTAAAATTCGGTATTTATTAAAAGAAGATTTTTAATTTGTTTTAACACGACTAATAAAAACCAATGAGATTCATTCCAGTTTTATTTCTTGTATGATATTAGTATATATGATATTTTGTTCTACTAATATGTTTTCACACACTCTAAACTTTATATAGTATTGTCGTGAGAGTAAATGGTTATCATATATAATCGGTTTTTTTGTTCTGATTATTCGGTTTAATCGTTTTCATAGTCTCATCAACGTTGTTATGATTATTGTTATTACTGTGCAGACCTCGTACCATACGCGACTCTGTCAAAAAGTCGTTAAGCTTTCAAGCGCTTTTATACGAGTTCTGACGGTGGTTTAATTAAACAGTAATTTCGGTCGGATTATTGTTTTCATCATACCCACCCACGTTTTATGAACGTAGAATGGGTTAATTACCGTGTTGAGATAATGAAGAAATATTGGAGGTAATTTATTGGTGCTGAATGGAGTGGTGTAAAAAACAATAATTGTAGCGACTGAAAAATGCAGATTGGTTGCTCTTGGAAATCCATGCTTAAAATTTAAAAACGTTGATTTTTCTTAATATCATCATAAAAAAGCCAACATATTCCGAATCGAAAAGTATGAACTTGTAAACAGTGTTATTACAACGTGTAAATCAAGTTCCGCACAGAATAGTTTTGTAAACAAACGCAACAGTTTGTCGTTTCGTAAACGTACAAACTGATACAAAAAGTACGAAGAATTTTTAAATATTTTATGACTGGAATTTGATGTATAACGATAAAAATGTTCACATTTAAGTACGAAACGGACAAAATAAATGTTTCGTTATGGATAATAACGAGTATAAAACAGAATATGACAGTTTAGAGACAATTTTAACTATCAATTGTGATTATCACTGTGAATAACAAAGCCGTTTGTTTTACGACTTTTAAACAGTTCATTACTCAGATTACACTGAAAAATATTAATTTAATTTTGCACAATTAACGAGTGATTATGTTTAAAATTCATACGAGAACGGAATACGAGAACTCGGACGATATCGCTTCTAACAGTATAACAGTATATAACTACGTTGTCATAATAACAATGTTGTAAACAAAACTCTATTTGCAGCGTAGTCGAATATTGTGAACGATCAAAACTTAAAAAAAAAAAAAAACAATAGAATTCAGATAAAAAAAAATCATTTAATTTAGATTCATTTTACAGTGTAAAAGTTGTAACAGATTTAAACATTTGTTAATATTGGAAGACGATGAAAACACAATATTATATTCAATCGGTAGACGAAGAAGATCGCAATCAGACCACGGCGTTTACATGGCGTCGATAGCTGCTCACAGTTATAATTATTGTTGTATTGCAGAACTCGTAACGTTAAAACACGACGATATCGTCACATTTAACAGCCAAACGCACCCTTTCGGTAAACGGAAAAGCCGACGAATAATAATAATAATAATTGACGAGCTGCAGCTCACGGTGAGAACGGCTAATAATATTATTATTATTACCCGACATTTCCTCTCCGGGTATCGTATTACACGATTCGTCAGACAGGTTTAACAATAACTGTTTAAATTTGATCTGTAGATCCGGTCCACAACTCGATTCGGGATAGTTTAAAATCGTTTCAAAAACTGATACATAGCAAGTTTGTACGTTTTTGTACCGACGAAACAATTAAAAAACGATTTACAAACACGCAATGGTTTTTTCGATGTTTTTGAAAAATATAGTTTATCTTTTGAAAAACCTTTTGTTCACGTTGCTCTCAATCAATTCATCTTTGATCTGAAAGGACGCGTGTACCGTTATCGGGTATTTTCTACCTACAGTTGTTTAATTTTTCATACTCGAGTAAATTTTCAAAAAACAATTTTTTTTTTTTACTTTAAAATTTCTCATTCTAACACGAATACCAATATTTTTATTGATTCATGTGAACTGTATGGATTTTATAACAGTATTTAAAAACGCCAATCATATAGCAACGAAGTATTAGTGGTTTAATAAATACAGTTTCAATGTGAAGTGCGCGTGTAGAGCAGCTTACACGAGTTTTATGCTCTCTTGGACAGAGATCAATTGGGATTAGTTCTGTGTCTTGATGTCTTGGTTTTTTCGATTTATATTTACGTCAGTAAGTAGGTACCTGTTTAGCGTTAAAACTGAAAAGCCAACACTTTATTAAATTGACGGACATTTGTAACAGTAACGCGATTTCTGAACGTTTTACGACTTTTTCATTAAAACGCAGCATTAATACAAATGTAATAATATGTAAAACATAAAATTTTGTTCCGCTTGTTTGCACGTTCTATAAGAAATATGATTCTTTTTTCAAATTATTTAACTGGCATGCTGTGATTAGACTGTAAGGGTTTTGCTGTAATACGATAATGACGTGTTGACGAACAAAACCTAGATAATATACCTACTTACTCTGCGGTGTCAAAAGAGGCATAGTAACGATGCGCGAGCAACGAGTGGTGTGTGATTAAAAATTAAATTTTGTCACGCCATAACGCGTGGGGTCGAACCGTTTGTTTGTACATCATTACAATACGCGACCCCTTCGCTGTCGTCGTGCTGCCATCGTTATTGTCGTCGTGTTTAAACGTACGATAAGTTGCCTAGTGTACTCCTTTAAAACACGAAAGGCAATAATTAGTTTTACTCGAAATAATCGGGAAAACATCGAAAAGCGGAGATAATATCGTTTTCGTAAAATAAATAAATTGTTGGCGATGCTCGTGTATCATTCTATTCATACACGTTGCGCGTGTATTATATTATAAAAGTAAAACTACCCCTTCGTTGTTAACACGAGTAACGTTGGATTTCTATGTATTATTCACAGCAGCTGATCGAAACGTTTCTTCTAGAGCCGCAACGACGATCGACTAAAATGAAATGGTTATCAAAGTAATAATAACAACTTATGTCGGTACTTCCGAGCACTCGGTTCGAGGGGTAGTTGGATTGTGTAAAATGGACATATTTCGCGTATACCTCTACTCGGGCGTCGTCATTCTATAGACATATTATTATTAAATTTCTACCGGCGAAAGTATGCACGTGTGTTTGAGAGAAGATTTTTTTTTTTTCTTTCGCATTTGTTGAGTGCTGGCGATGCGGAAGAAAAGAAATAAAAAAAAAAATACAAAAAGCAATACCGTCGTCGTTTTGCAATTTAATATCGTCGAGTTTTCATAAACCCTTGTTAGGAAGAATTCCGTCATTTTTGTCGCTAGAAAACTAAAAAAAAACGGAATCCCCACCATTGTACAAAGATAATAACAAAAAAAAAAAAAAAACTACCTTGTTATAATATTATTTGTGTGGCCTCACATAAAGATACACGTACGTAGAAGAGCCACTTATTGCGATTCGTCATCTAAAAAGAAGAAACTCCTAGATAGTCTAACGAGAATATAAAGATCCGGTGAAAAACATTATTTTTTTTGTAGGGTATTGCTTTTGAAACGCATACCGCGTTTTTTTCTTTTTTAGAAAAGTTATTTGGTTGTCGGTGTATTTATAAATATCGTATGTTATCCACGAATTTTCAAAAATATCAGCCAGATTTTTATGGTAGACACTATTGCACAGAACTACACAAAAATTAAAACGTCATCGATGACGTTTCGTTGATGAATTTTAACTTGTTTCGCAAGGATTTCTCACATAATACGTATCACGTTTTCTCATGGATTCCTCTTATATGTTACTCTCGCATTTTTAAAAGAAAATTCAGTGCCACCTTATTTATGTTATTATATTTTTAACTCTAATGATGGATTATATTTCAAAAACATAGGTACGAAAAATGATAGTTCTTGAATTCAATACTTATACTTTTTGTTTACATCGTTTGGTGAAAATATAAAATATACAATTTTATAGTCAGGCTGGCATTTAGTACGTTTCTTTAATAAATATAACAATGTTGAAAAGTCACTTGTACCGTATAGAAACATCAACATAAAATATAAAAGTATACACTGCAGTACAGAGGCATTAATAATTAACAAATATTGTACTAATTAAATGTTCGTCACTGTTTACAGGTCAAAATGTAACAATATGGAAGCACCAAAAGATCGTAGAAATGGTAAATTGTAGCAGAAACACTTCTACGTTGCAACAACAAAACACGAACAAGGATTTACCACGACGTAATATTATCATTGACAAAATACATCTTTCAGTTCAACAAAAATCAGTTTGTATGACTGTAATATTTCTACAAGCACTTTCCCGGTAATACATAGTTTTTTTTAGTAAGTATGTTATATAAGTTATCAACTTATCAGGTATATTTTCCTATGCGTATTAAAATGAAAAAGTTGTGTTTAAAGGAGTTCAATGTTTTAAAACTATGGCAAATCTCTTAAATCCAAAAACTAACCACAAATTCAAGTATAATATGTTTGCTGTTAAAATAACACATAGATTTTATTGAAATATTTTGAATTTAAGTCTAAATTCAGAGATGGACGGAGATAGATTTTGATGGCGGCACTGGTCTTTAATGGACCACCGTTAATCTGAAGAAGAAGGAGAAGATGAAGAAAGAATCCAATATTTGTTGGCAAAAGAATAAAGTTGCAGTTTAAACTGAAAATAAAGTGAGTGATTCCAAAAATCTAAGTATAATATAGAAATTATGTATGATAATACGCGTGTTATGCATCGAGTTTATTGTGCGTAATAAAGCAGTATTCATAGTTTTATCTAATCAGCATCTGCGGGATAATAATTATTCATTATAATGCTTGAAACGGGTAATCGTCGTAAGATACACTCGTACGGTTCTAATGAAAATTCGATTGAAAATAATTATACACATTATGTCACGTTATGTTCTCTGGATTTGATAAGTGTAGGAACTCTCAAACTAAAAAATAAAAATAACGCTGCACGCATTTCAACTAAAAATGTGTCATGACGGTTTTCGTCTGAGGCGTAAAACGTGCCGGTAACCGTTTTCTGGTAATAAACTCGCTTCGCTCTGCATCATAATAATTATTTTCAGATGTAAGTCGGAACCGCGTCGACTTCGTGAAAATTGAATATTATTATACGCGACCGAATAGTGGTTTGATAATTTTGCGCGAAAACCGCGTAAACTGCGAGACTGTTTTTGCCTTCGATCCACGTGGTGCGGGCACTGAAAACAAAATAATATATCGTTTTTTATATTATCGCCGTTAGATTGCTGCGTTTTGTAACGTCAGTCTGCGTCCTCGCGATTCGTAGAATCGAACAACGTTTCACCGTAGACGTGATGATCGCGTAAACAAGTTGTACAAAAACTACATTGGAATATCATAAATGGAATATTATGATACTTATTACGTTTGTCGATAGCCGAATATAAACAACATAAAATAGTAGACGTCGATAGTTGCGAGTCAATTTCATTTTATAAACACCAATCACATCAGTACTCAATATTTATACTCGACTTTTGACTTGATTTCCTCTTCGAACGACTCAAAACTAACGTGATTTACTTTTGAGTATCGTTTCAGCCAGGACGGTCTGCATTTTCTTTCCGATTTCTCACCACGTCAATCCCTGCAGGACGAACGCTATTAAAAGTAAAACAATCGAATCGTATTGCGTTGATTTTTTTCATTTACTGAACTAATGAAACGCAAAATTTCTTTTATTATTCTCTCCTATTGTTTTATTTCATTGTTTACAATAACCATAGTCATAAAATTATTTTTCCCACACGACACAACGTAGCAATATCGTCAGTGTAGATTCTGTTTTGTCGAAATGAAAATCAGACCACTAGAAGTATATGTGCTACGAAACCGTTCTATTTTTTGCACGTTTCGCACGGGAGTCGTGGATAAAAAAAAAAAAAATTTCGTCGTAGCCTAATTATTATAACCCATAGCGATTATTGCGATCGCTCTATACACTCGATCCGATGGGTTAACCGACGTTTGTTTACATCGCTCCTAAACGCGAAAAACAAAAATAGACGCGCCTGTGATAACCGTTCGCCCGTTACAGCATATGTTAATAACCGTACTCGGAATGCTCTCCAAGCATTTCGCTGTTAGACATTTGAAACGGATACGCTAAACCACCGTCCCGCATCTTGGCGACGTGAAAAAGGGAAAATAAACGAAAATAATAATAATAATAATAACGTATCCGAAAACCCGAGGACGCGTAAAAAAACCGTATCGTTCTGCACGGTGTGATCTGGCGATACGGAAAAATACTCGCGGAACCGTGAAATTCGCGTCTCGGATATATTACTATTATTATTACGGACCGCCGCGCGGGGACTGCAGACATCTGCCGGTCGACCGTCTGCAGAATGCCCAGTTTTCCGCGGGAGCTCATATTTCAAATCTCGGTAAGATATAGCCACTCTCCGCCTCCTATCCCCGGAAACCGCGGTCGACGACGTTCGCTCTCCCGAAAAAAAAAAAAAAAGAAGAAAAACATTCTTCCCGGACGCGAGAGGGTCGAAATAACGTACATACACAATATTAGTGCGCGCCATCGCGTGAGTACCTATATATATATATATATACACGTATGTATGTATTATGCGAAACTGTTATTATACGCGCTCGTATCCCACGCGAAAAATAAAATACGTAGCTATTTTCCTTCGGGTTTTCATCGTGATATATACCCGTCTGACCTCGCTCTCGCCGCGCCCCAGCCACACGCGCCCTCGCCGTGTATCTCCTTTTCGCGTGCGCACATTTTTCGTCCGCGGTTCGCGTCCCCGAGACGCGTTTCCCTCCTCGCGAAACGTCATGACGCAGCGTCGGCAGCGAGCACGATGCACAACACGAGCACCGCACCTACAGGGTCGGACATGCGCGGCGTCATTTCGAAAGTGTTCCGCAAGGGGGGCGAAAAAATGACCCGCGAGCAGGCCCGTTTTCAGAGGAAAAAACCTGGTCGGCCGGACAGGGGCGGTTAACCGAGAGCTGTTTTACAACGGCCAAAGGAACCCGCTCGAGTCAAACGAAGGTTCCGGCGGCAGCGGGCTTCGTTTCGGCGAAACTTTGCAAACAGCTCGCCGTACAATCGCTGCGATCCCTTCGACGGTCGCGGCTCCTCCGAGTCTCCGGGACGGCGTAAAGGGTCCTCCGACGAACAGTGAGCAAAAGGCGGGACCTCGAGCGTCGCAGCACAGACGTTTCCTGCGCTGCTCGGGAAAGAATTCGAGTTAGTTTTCGCGGTTTACTTTATTACCCGATTTGCCTGATTTTCGTCCGACCCTGTATGTACGTCCATTCCCCCCTGTCCACCACTAGCGCACAATGGGCTGCATACGCGCACGGATACACGGCACCGGCAAATAGCGTACAATAATAATACACGTGTATCGTGTGTGTGTTACACATCACGAGATATAGGCGTACTCTCGTTATTAAATTCGTACATATCGTCGTGTACGAACCGGTATGGTTGCAGTTCGATGTTCTGATAAAATGTTTAGGGGGAAAAAAAAAAGAGGCAAAAAAATTTCGTCATATTATAACGTTACGTGTGTAACTGTCGTCGTCGTCGTCATAACCCGTTCGATTCATCTTGGCCGGTGGGCGGTGCGGACGTCACCACGGTTACGACTCGTAACTGTTTTGATATTTCTGATTCACGGGTATCCAAAAAATGATTATCAATAACTCACGTTGCGATCTGTTTTCGATTGTTCGTTTAACGAAATACCAATTACCGCAATATCATCCGCATATAGTTTTACAGTTTACGTCGATAATACACGTTTGCCGTGTAATATTGTGTATCTGTTAATTTAGTTTTGGTACGTTACGAAACTATAAATGGAGCTTGTACCTGTTTAAGACGAATCTTAAACTTATCGCTGTCTCGGCTGTAGTAAAATATTGATTGTGTAATATGCTTTAAGAGTAAAAATTACCTACGCGTAACAAAATATTAGCGAGCTCGCGGAACACAAGAAGGAACCCGCAAATGGTATCACTGTCTGTTTTAGATAGGCATTCCATAACATTATAAATTGTCGGTCACTGATGTTTCTTATTTTTTTGGATTCTGAGCGAAGAATGTATTTTTTTTTACCACGATGTGTTTTTTTTTCTTCTGTGAACAACTCTAATGGCATAAGGAACGTCAGTATACCTCTAGCGAAAGATCTATAATGAACTTTGAGTAGTGTAAAATTTTAAAGTTCGAAATCGACAAAGTCGCAGCCTCGGAACTATACGGAGGAACTTCGGAGAAACATTAATAATTATATAAACGTGTTTTTACAACATTGCACTTTTTCTCGCAATAACGTCCAAAATATAACGATCGCAGCTGAAACTTTTGCACTAAAATAGGTGAGACAAGAGCTAGGTAAAAGTTTGCGGCGAAAATTCGTGAGCTACGCATAGAACACTTTGAAATGCTCGAAAATCGTACCGTGGCGCGAAAACAGAATCGTATTTTCGGAGGCGACGAAGATTTTTTTTTTTTTGCACTTATTCTACAAGACCGCCGCCTTCGAACCACCGTCTTTATGCACACGCGTGCCTACGGATCGAGCGTTGAGAGGAACGGATGAGAAAATATACACGGCACCCTTGGGTACCATACATGCCCCGGTGAAAAGCTATCAATTCCGGTGTCATTTCTACGCGGCCTGTACGCGACCTCGAATAAGAGGTGAAAAATATACGTATATTGTACGATACGTAAAAAGAGGAAAGAAAAAAAAGCCGACTTTTGCAAGTGCCGATTTTCTATTCGGCGACGGCGGTAATGGCGCTCGCAGACATTTGCCAACTGTCAAACGCAACCGTCTGCGCGCGAGGCTATTCTTCTGTCCGCCGGTGCCTCCTTCGCCTCTCGTCAACCGCAGCGGCGAACTGCGCGTAGTTATCGTACACTATACGCGAGTCAAAGGGCCAAAGGCGCCAGAAGTATAACACGCGTGTAAACGCCCTGAAAGCGCCCTTTACAACTCGGATTACGTTATAATAGCATACAGTCGCGGCCTTTTTTTTTTTTTTTCCCCCTCGCACACATTCTCATCTTCACCGACGACGAATCGCGGTGATCTTTAATGGTTTTGTAGTGTTGTTGTTGTAAGCTATCTCGATTTAACTTATACGTCACACACAAGAGTTCACGTTTCGTTGCTTATCGTAGCTCCGGCGTCATAACATGAAAAGTATACCAGCTATGTATTATTATTATTTCGTATACTCGTCTTAAAAACCCGTAGAAAGTATTATAACCGTCACGAATCGTGTCGCGATTGCAAGATATTTGAATTTCATCGTTTCGAGTCGATTTTTTCGGTGAACCGGAGGAGGAATTTATTATTTTTTTACACTCGGACCACTTAGACCGCAAATCCGAACGTAACTCTGTTTCCGTCCAATCACGCATTTGCGCCAGAACACACATGCCGGTCCGGGTATAGAAACTCCGCTACGTGCCAGCTCTCGACACACCCGGGATCTCGCCCCCGCAAAAGTCGCGTGCTGAGGTCATTTTCGCGGTTTCCAGTTTTCTGGAATTTGATCGTTATATGGCAAAATTTCGTAAATTTCTATAATTTGCATTATACGGTTACAAAATCTACGTTTATCTAGTGGGTATCACACGTCGCGGAAGTTGTGCTCTCGGCGGAACACTCTTGTAGTTCATATTATTGGCATCGGTGGCGTGTGAGTGTTTCCCCTCGGCCTTTTCCGTCCGCCGACGGACCGTTTCGATTAATTTGGACGACGACAAAGTGCTGGCAATTTATTTCGAAGAGGATCGGTCCCGCGCGTACGCGTATAATATAATATCGGCCGCAGCGCAGTCACACCGCGCGGTCGGCGGTTGATTGGCGCGGTGACGGGGGTTACTGAACACCGCTGGCCTTTACAAAGTTTTGGCCTTTGGCCGTACCCTTTCGCCGGGAGGCGCCGCGCAAAAGCTATTCCGGTCGACGTGATTTCCGTACCGCGTCAAAGGGCCTGCCCTTTCCTCGCGGTAAACAAAACCCGCGAACACCCGTCTCGTTCGCGCGCGATATATTAAACGGTAACGATCGCGCGACTGGTCGAGGGATAGGAAACGTGACCTTTTCAAGTGCGTATAACGTTATGCGGCCCAATAAGGCTATACCGTTAGACAGACAACTCGTCGCATCATTCATTGTTCAAGGTCGATCTCATGGTAAACATGATGTATTCGCGATTTTAAGAAAGAAAATAAACATCTACCATTATCTAATATCTCTCGCGTTTCGTACCCGACGGTTATTTAACGTAAACGGTAGGATAAAAATGAGGGCTTCTATCGCATTTCAAACGGGAAAATTCTCGCACGATCTTAAGATACTAATTATTTTTACTGACATAACTTCGTGAGTCGAAATTCTATCCCGTTCGTATTGAGACTGCAATAACTTACTACCGTTACCACTAAATATGTTATCGTTTTGGATATAGAACCTAACAAAGACATTCCTGTGCTTTTGGAAGTATTTAAAATTCGAAAAACTATAGAAAACCCATAAAAAATCAAATACAATCACGGGTCATAAGACAAAGATTTAAATTTGTTATGCGTGTATACCAATAATAGTAATGACGACGTTGTCAGAATTTAAAGGTCGGTCATTGTAAATAGTTATTATTTTTACGAATTTTCAGTTTGTTTGATGTTCAAAGTGTAAGATAGTACGTAAAGTGTGAAGCTTCGGTGCTAAAGTATAACAATGACTTCTCAAAAACTGTGTTTTCTAGCTATTTACGATTAGGTTAAACGCGAAATGCCATATCAGATTTTGTTTCAGGGACGGGACACGTTACGTAGGTTGTTTACGATATTTCGAACGAAATGATTGTGACTTAACTTAATCGTTTCACGGTTCTCGGGGCACTTTCCCTCTTCGAACACGACTCTGCGAATAATATTTCGCGAAAATCTTTTCGAACTTTTCCAACGACGATGTTTTGCCCGCCTTCCGACCGATTTCTCCTCGTAATGTATTATTATTATTATTCGTGCGCGCGCGTGAGCAATGGCTCGTGTATTTTCGATCTCGCAAAACTGTCACATACCGGCGCATTACTGCGCGCACGCCACCCTAAATCCCGCGAAGAAGAAGATCACTCGCGAGCGCACTAGCCCGGCACGGCGTCGTCGTCGTCGGCGGGTCACGCGCGCGGAATACGAATGACCGTATTTGAGGGAGGACGTAATAACCGACGTCGATCTTCGCGGCAAACGACCGTTTTGTTCGTTCTATTTTTTTCCTTCCTTTCGACGGGCGCGAGAAAAAAAAAAAAAACGTCTATCGATCGACATTTCATCCCGTTTGGTTCAGAAAAAAAATCACACACACACACACATCCCTCGTATATTTTACATTTATTATCCGCGATATCCGTACGCTAAACTAGAAAGAAAAAAAAAAAACGTTTTCACCGTCGTAATCTCCGTATAATATGCCGGTGGATACGCTGTTGGAAACTGCCAAATAGGTGGGTCGCTGCAGCAGTAAACCAGTTGTGCCGCGACCAGAGACGAAAGGGCGCAGCAGGTGCCATTGGAATTTTGAATTTTTAAAAAACTTTTGTTTCATACTGACCGTTCGTGTCCGCGTGTGAATTCAGTACGAATTCGTCGCGAATCGGGCAACAGATACAGAATTCAAAGTTTAAGCGTTTCGTAAAGAAAAACCCGTGCAATCGTTTTCTACAAAACCGCAACGCTTTTTTCAACGGCGAATAAAATGGGTGATATAATGAGATCGATTGTTGAGCCGACGCGGTCATAGGTAAAAGAATCTAATATTTTAATAAATTTCCGCGCTCGTTATATTATAACGAGCTGATTCAGTTATCGCAGGCTATGATTATCCCGTTGCAGCTCATTAACCGATCGAATAAGTATACCCTTTTTATACAAGAGCAAATAATAATGCATACAATGGCGTAACGTTATAATAGTTGTAAATATTGTACGAAACATTTTTTTCTTCTCTTCACACACACAATGCTAATTTGACGTAAAAAATACAATAATATGCGTATACCGTTAAAATGTACGGTATAATTATAAAGATATAACTAAACCTCAAGTATTAAACATTTTTCAGACGACGAACGCACGAGGTAGCCAAGAGGACTTTTCGAGCGTAAGGCGATGCGAAACACGGGTAAAATATAACGAGCAGACGGAAAACAAGTTTTCAAACGTACAATATATCGTCACAACTTATAATATAACGATAATGTCAATGGATTCGAACATGGGTACGGTAAATTGTAAACTATTTTATATTATGAAAGTACGGATAGTTAGGCACGGTATCGAAAAAATAAATTTGAATTTTTTTAAATTTCAATAAAAAAAATCATTACCATGTTGCATTAAATTACATTAATTGTGAATGAAATGAAATCGCGGATTGTGGAAAATTCAAAAGTAATAATGCGTGTTGTAATGAAATCAAAGAGAAAACATTATGTTATATATTTTTTAATTAACTATATACTACACAATATTGCACGGATAATAATACAGTGGGTACAAGTTGTCGCAAATATTATAGGCGGCAAACGACGACCGGTGGAGCGCAGGTGTGTGGTCGCCCCATATTAATATCGATTTTTCCTTAAAAATATCCGTTCTACACATTTTCGGCATTCGTTTCTGACGCTTTTTTATGAAATTTTATGACATTTTGTATACGCTTGGATTACGTTGTTTTACACAACATATCAAACTTTAGAAACTTAGAAATAAAAACTGTAGAAGAGATAAGTTTTAAAAAAAGAAAAATCCGAAATGCTATAGTTGGTTCCGAAGATTTCAAAATCGTTTTGAAAAATGAGTACGAATTCGTGCATCTGGCTATTTAATGCTGTGTCGGAATTTCAACTAATTTGAACCATTTTAAGAAGATTGGTTGCAAAAATGCAAAATCATCAAACGTTCTGCTAAAACCAAAAAAGTGCCAAATTCGGTTAGTTTTTATCGTGTTAACTATGAAAATAATGAAAATTTCAAAAAAAGTTAAATAATAAGTTCCATTTTGGACCATGAACACATCTTTTTGTTTTTTTTCCCCGATCGAAAACAAAGCTTGAAAATAAGACTACCTTTTGCACCTACAGTTAAATTTTATGGTTTTTTAAATTTTGTTTTATTTTCAATTTAATAAATTAGATTTAGGCTGTGGCGTTTTTTTGTGCCGTAATCACTACATTTTAAACTCTGCCCATTACGAAGGCACGACAACGTTTTAACTCTCGTTAGTCTTGGAGTAAACGTTTTTTTTTTTTCAAATAACATTGCTAAATCAAGTTGAAACGTATCTAACCGATCCGATTTCTATTATAATCACGCGTCGGGGCAATATGCATTATAGCGTATATTCGCAAAACCAATCCAATACAAATCTTCACATCAAAGTAATTAATGATATAATTTTTCAGAAAAATAAACGCCATTCGGCTTTTACCCATCAAAAACGTTTGTATCGTTGCTACACTACGTTATGTGCACGCCCATATCGTATATATACGACAAGCGCGACACTGTTTGTCGAACATAACCGGTCCACACCCTACTTTGACCGAGAGATAACTGCGAGAGATCAGCATCCCGTAAGGGGTCATCACCTTCACAAACAGGTGCGCGACGGCTAAACGCGCGGATGAAAGTATTATTTAAAATACAATAATAGGGGCGCACGTGTTTTTAGTGTTCATCAATAACGTATCCTGTGCCTTTACAATAATAATTACAGGTCAATTCGAACCAAAAGGTCACGTCGTCATGCATGATAATATTGATATAAACTGGGCGAAACAACTGTTGAACTCGTGTCGGTCGACGGCTGGACCGATTCACTTTCAATGAAAGTATTTATTAAACTGTCAACATTTTACACGACCAAATAGAACGATGTCATTATTTGTTTCTCGATTTTGTATTAAATTTAACTTTTCAACAAAATGTTATTAATTTCAATTTTTTCACGTATCCGGTCCGCATGGTTGTATAATAGAAGATTTTTTTTTTCAGAGGTTTAATCTAAAAGTTCCTGGTCCCGAAGCGACATATCGAACGACCGATTAAAATTGTCGAAAGTTTTTTTTTTTTATACGAAAAATCCCAGAAAAATTCCTCAATGTTTAACGTTTTTATTTAAAATCAAACGCGTATTTTCACAACAATGTCGTTATGCCCGGGGCAAATCTTTTATTGAGACCCCTATAAAAAAAATATCCGATAATCTAATTAGAAAAAAAAATTTAAAAATTCGCAAACATTATAATGTACCTGAAACGTTCACGCGCATTACTATATCTTCAATATTCATTTATACAGATGCAATGTGTAAGTCTCGGAACGTTTCTTAACTGCCCGAAAAAATGTTTGTAGAAAACAAAAAAAGTATTAACCGCTTTGCTACGTTTAGCAACGTAAACGTATATAAAGAAAAAAAAATTCGACTTATTTGTCACCTGTAATACTCGAGGTAAAAAAACACGAGAGAAAAATGTCAACAGTTACAAATTTTTTTTTTTCGTTTTTTAACGGTTTTGAAACTTTGTAAAATTATTTTTGCCACCCCAAAACGATTCGACAACATTATAATCGTCCGCACGTGAAAACTTGACGTATTCATTTTGCGGTCTGAACGATACAACAAAATACAAATCGTTTGTACGTTTTATTTTTGAAGTCGATGTATTTTTTTTTTTTTTTAGACTCTGAGCCGTTGATCTCGCGGACTAAAAGGATTAACATTTCTTTTTTTACTGCGTTCGGCGTGCCCTCCGGACTAAGCCAACGGTGGCCGCGTGTGTGGATCGCAGCAGTACCAGATTAAAACTTCGTGTAAACGCGTCGTAATTTCTTCCCACGTCGCCCTCCACACCGGCTCTGGCGCTCCCGTATTGCGCGTTGCACTGTTTCCCTCCGTCCCACATCCCTCGCCCACGTTACGCCAGCCGTTCGGACCGAAAAAGTTTTTACCCGCCGATGATTTACGCTTCCCCGGAGAAAACGACCACGGACGCCGGCCGACCGTGTGCAGTCCGTGCAGCCGCGGCCCTCGAATGTGCAGGCAGGCAGACAGGCAGGTGGGTACCCACGCGGTTTCGGCCCGGGGGTAGGCGTGAACGGAAACCGAACACGGTTGGTCGCCTGTTCTCTCGGTTCTGAGCCCTCGACCCCTCTGTTCTACGCGGGCGCCCGCTGTTGTTATCTTCTGCGTTATGATATTATGAATTTCTCCAGCCGACGGCGGCTAATGGGACCAGCGCGAGGAAAACGCCCGCGAGTGTGAGATCTGCGAAAACAGCACTACGGTTAGGCGAGTCAGAAAGAAAAAACCGACCGCGATAAGTCGAGTTGAACACAATCGAACTGCAGTTTACTGCAGAGTTAGTCGACGCGACGAAACGAATCGACTCCAGATAAGTGTTGATAGAGTTATGAATGAAACAAACTCGACTCGGCTTGAAAAAAGTTGCATTTGCTAAAGCATTCACGAGCCGTATGATAGGTCTGTAAGTATACCAACAGTCTAAAATGTATTTCTATAATTCGCACTTTCGTAATTCGAATGTTGTTAGGTGGTTAGGTGTACAAAGTGTTCGAAAAACTTACAAAAATAGATTACGCGTCGTACGAAGGTGAGAGTTTTTTCCGCGTTGGAAACCAGTTTTCGACAGTTGGCCTAACGACGGAACAACACGGCAAATTTTTAACCACTCAAATACACATGATAAACGTAATTTTCCGAATCTTTTTCCAAGAAAACATCGTAGTGTTTGTGCACTTTTTTCAAATAACTTTTTTTTTCCTTGCGCGTGCCCTGTACACTTCACACTAGTATTCGAAACACAAAATTTTATCGAAACTTTTTTTTTGGGTAAAACGTCCACGTGATTTGCCCCACTAAAAAAAAACGTTTATCTCGACTCTTCGAATCGCGACCATTGTCCGGCAGGCCACGGGTCTGTTCTCCTCGAATCCCCCTCGGCTGCTCTGCTGTCTGCTCCCGAGTCTACACGGTAATAACATACCACTGTGAATATTTCAAACGCCGCTGACTCGCGCGATACACGCGGCATTTAGCGGGAAATCGGCCAAGACTTTGCGCTTTTGGACACGCGCGCGGCGGAATCGTTATTGTTTTATCAGCTGCGGCAACGGAGGCGCGAAGTTTGTTCGAGCGCTTAAATGTTCGACGGGATTTTGTTCGTCAAGCAGCCGGCGACCGCTTTTCCGGGGCCGAGATCGCGCGCGTGCTGGCGTATAAGTTTCCGATAACCACGGTCGGTGGAAAGTGTATATGCGCGTGCAGTGGTGGTCGACTCGGAAATGTCGGCAGCGATAAGACTAACTTTGCGCCGCGCTACATAGGCAGCCAGCCAGCCGCAGCCCCGGTCCGGGAGGGGCGGTTGTTAAACTTTGACGCGCGCTGCACTGAATCAAGAAACCAAAGTCGGAACAGCTACGGAATAATACTATAGATCAACAGCGGTGTTCGCAAAGAAGTCGGTGCACCCGGTGGAAGTCGTTTCAAACGATACGATTGATTTTTACTCGAAACGTTTTATGATCGTTAACTTGCGCAAACACCGCTTAATTTGTTTAATGTCCAGTCAAGTTTTTTCCAGTCCTTTAGTAGGTAGAGATTTATGTATTCTAACGGTAAGTTTATGTTGTCCTAAAGTTATTTTTTCGAGTAAAATCGAGTTTAACTCATTTTACCCTGTAATGTACACATTTGGGTGACTCTTATAATACGTATGCAGCGTTTGAATTTTAATTGTGCCTAATCTTGTTCTAGAAAAATTTACTTTAAACCCCTTTTTAGCTCCTTCCTACAAACCGTCTCCTGTCAGAACGTGAACTTTACTCCAATATAAGTATTTCATTTGCGGATAACTTCAATTACGAGTGAAAAAAATTATAATACACAAAATCAATTAGAATCAATGGTTTGTAAAAAAAAAATATAAAAAATTGTACACATTTAGGTTTCGCAAATTCGTTTCGTGCGTATTTTTTAAAGCATGCATTGGAAATTTTTATTTTCGACTAAGTTAACCGAAATTAGGAGGATAACTAGTTTATTTTTCGAAATTTTAGTATTCAAAAATTTGAAGTGACAAATCTAAATTGATTTCATTACACGCGTATAATTTCAAAACCCACACTTTCATTATTTCTCACTACTTTCTGCAATCGTTTTAGTTTTACGATTATAATGTACACCTCGTGAGCTGACGCGTTTATAATTATTACATTAACTTGTAGCCAATAAACGCGTAAACGCGCGCCCGTTCCTCACCGCGCAGTTTATCGTATCCCAAAGGTGATAATCCGGTGCGGATCCTTTATTCTTTTATATTTTAATTACGCGTACAGCCTATGGCAAGGGAGAAAAAAGAGTTGCTAAAAATTTACCTTTTAACTACGAAAAAAAAAAAAAAAAAGAACAAAATTAACCAGGGAAAGAAGCTTTTAAACGCCCTCTTCTCTTACTCGGCCACCCGTTCCTCGCAAATCCCATCACAAACAGCTCGCTCTAATTATACCGCCGCGTCGTGAAAAAAGTTTTAACGCGACGGCCAAACAACGCCGTTCCGGCAAGGTCCGTTAATTAATTAATCAGCAACGGAAGCGTTCCAATTGGATATATGCTTAAGACCACGTAGAGGCACAAGATCTGTATAAAACTTTTACAGTACAGGAAGCGTGGAAACATTTCGTCTGGATGTGGCCGGTGATCTTGCACGCGATAAGCGTAATATTTACGGTTAAAAAACTATTGACATGTCTTATTTTTTGATCTAAAAAAATTAAAATTTTTGAAAAACGTGTTTTCTACAGGATCGCGTTTGAGATACGGTATTCTTATTTATATGTTGCCACGTTCACTCTTTGTCGTCGATTCTCGTCCATTATCAGAGACGTGTAAAAGTGCGTGTACAGCGTACGAGAACAACACACTTTGGGTCGTGCGAAATTTTAGGTGTGTAGTACAAAATGAAAAATTTTATAACGATATTTGTGAATGATTTCTCTGTGTACCGATATTCTGTTTCTTTATTTTATTTTTGATTCAAACCGTTTTATAAACTTATTGCAAAACTATCGAAACTGTTTGATTATCGATGATTTAATTTGATATTAAACAATCAACTTTTCACTCTAGGACACATTGGTAGTTCGTACTTTTCTTAGATAGTCGAAATAGAAACCGAATTGTAAATCTTTTTATCGAATTTTAAATCTTTGTCGTAATTGTAAATTATTTATGTTAGTGTCGTTGAAAGATTCAAGTGTTTATTTCGTTTCTAAAAAAAATTTTGTGAATAAAATTTCCAAAAACAAAAAAATTACCCTATAAGTACTGCGTCTAAGCCAACTTTTCAGTTTTTGGCTCCACTTTTATGAAAATTAAATTATTTTTACCACCTTTCCGGCTGATCGCAAGTTCAAAAATACGGACGGTGTTGATTCATCGGCACTTTATTAATATTTGAGTGCCGCGGACTCAAGGGAGATCCGGGCCGGGTTTGAGAAAAACTCCCGCAATAAACAAATTTCAACATTAAGTGTGTCGTACAAAAAAAAATGAACATTTTAGTCTCGGACACTAATAATAACTATAGACACGTAAAACCTGTGGACTGCGCGTATCTCGCATTTGACACACACGACGTATTTATCGCCAATATAACGTTAGGGCGCTGTTGGATGAAACAAGTTTTATTCTTTTTTCCATGTAAAACAACGATTTTATCCCGGACGAAATGGTATTCACAGTTTTTTTTTCGACGAAAAATAACGATTTCACCAAGATTAAAGCTTTGCTACGCGCACGATAGAAAACATTTTTGCGGACCCTTCGAGTGACAATGGCCGGGAGCTCCGTGTCACAACAACGCTAAATCAAAGCGTCCCTGGGAATCGTGACATTGAAAGTACGAATTTCCGTCGTCCTCTTAATACTGTGCGTGTACGTACGTGAGGCGATCAATGGAAAATTATGATAATAGATTCGGCGAACAAATCCCGGGCGCCACCCTCGCGCACGGGGTGCACTAATCTCTTGGTCATTAGACGGGTAGGTACCGATGATGGGGGGTGGGCGGACGGACGCGCGGTGTTTTAAGTTGCCCGGCGACATTCGCCACGACATAACCGTCACTTTATATGCTAATTCGTCATTAATCCGCAATCTGAAGGGCCCGCGTATGCAGTACCTACGTATACGTACTCACCTTCAGTTTCGCCATCTCTCGCCGCAGCAGCACGAGCTGCCCGAAAAAAAAATATAAAATGCGAAAACTCACCTCGTCCTAAACGGATCGTTATCGATCGGCCACTGTTCGATTACAACGGACGGTTTTTTTTAAAACGCGAAAATTCTTTGAATATCGCAGCGATTCGTGCTGAACGTGTTTTAGAAAAGTCAAGAGTGTACAAAAAAAAAAAAAAAATTTCGAAGATACCGGCAACGCCATTATATTACATATTTTTTCTTTTTCAAGAAAATCCACCACCAAACATATATATTCGTCCAATACGATGTTCATAAAACCGTCAACTATTATAATGTGCTATTAAACATTTAATCGACGTCTGAAAAAATTTGGTAAAGCGATACTGGCCTCACGTGTACTTAGCGCGTGACCAAGTGCAGATTATTTATCGAGCAAACGTTCACACTCAACTCGAAAACAATTTTGTGGTTTCGAGGCAACGGCCACACGCATATTTACAAACTAATCTCTAAATAAAGTTTAACCAGACGCGGATATAATATATGCGTCTCTATAAGTTTTGGTACCCTATAAAATTACTTCCGAAAACGTTCAACAGACAAGAAAAATCCTATCTACGTTTAAAAAACTAATAATATTTTAAAAAACACGAACTGTGTAAACTGGTAAACATTTAAAGTCGGGCATAAACTTTTAAACGGATAACAGTATACGTTTTTCGTAACTAGACACATTCATAAATAATTCACAATGCCTTTGATACGTTTATAGATAGTATAAAAGTGCAGTTGTTGAAAAAAAGTATAAAACTCTTAAAAAAATATACTTACAAATAATGTTTTCAATCATTTTTTTTTTATTATATAAAAAGTAAATAGTTTCTCGTAAACATAACTGTTAAAAATTAAACGTTCCATACGACGTGATGAAACTCATCTGCTGTGGATATATTGATAAATTTAAGAAGCAAAATATTAATAACCTCAGTCATAATTTAGTCACGATTCAAAGAAAATACATCATGTGAATATTAAACAAGGAAAAAATCATGAGGGTTTTTCAACTGAAATTTTCGCGTTTGGCTATTTAAGGATAACTTACAATAAAATATAACCTGTTAGAATTATTGTTGAAAACAATACGTTTTTTTTTTTTTTTTGTCGATAAAATTCTAGAAAAATGTTTCTCATCATTGTAATTTGACAAATGCATACCTTGTGATTTGCATTGATTTGAATAGTTTGATGATACGTAATTCGTATTTGTTCCTTAACATTCTAGCCTACAGCTTGTTTGCAGAAAGTAATTTTTTATCTACGTGTTCGATACTAAAGAAATTATTTTTTTACCAAGCATTATTATTCGCACTGCACTGTTGACGTCATAAGCAGTTTTTTCGAGCAATGTTATAAATGCTCGACGGTAATACCAATCAATACTTTTATACAAAAACGCAAAACGATTTGTTCGAATTCTAAATGATCGCACGCCGACTAACACACGAAATTCGAACGGTGTTTCAAAATAATATTTCACTGCCGTAAAATTTGGTCATTGATAACACCCACCGCGACTATTCCGAATCGTTTCGAAAAACATCAACGATTGGCGATCAATACCTACACATTATTATAGTAAACAATCGATAGTTATCACGGTATTGGCAAAATATGTTGTTTGACGGAATTCAAACTAAAATAATTTATTTACGACATTACACACTGTCGGTTGTAAATTTACTGGATTACCACAGTGTTTCTCAAACATGTTTTGAGATAACGGAACAGCAAACGATAAAAACAATTTTATGCGGAACCCTTATGAAAACCGTCTCCAAAAAAGTAGGGCACACGAAAAAATGGTCGGTATTAGTGTTTTATTTTTTTTCTGCTAATTATTTTCAGTTGGATTTTTTTAGAGTAATTTTCAAAAAAAAAAAAAAAGGTAGTCAAGTTTCGCGAGACTATAGTAACAAAAGAGAAATGTCGTTTTTGACAATATTATACATTTTGAACGAAATCGTAATTCGCTCTTCTGGAAACGTCGACCGTTTCGCGACCCGACCGGCCATTTTGCCGAACGCGTGACCGTTGGGCAGCTGCGCCCAACGACGACCCCGGAAGTGTTCGTAAACGCGGCGCCGCCAACCCCCGTAATGTGTTTTAGTCGCGGGCCGGATCGCCGCGTGCGCAGCAGGGTCGCCCGTGTTTTCATTGACCCTTGTCCGGTGTCGGCGGCGGCTGCGCGTTCCGTCGAGGGACCGACCCTCGTGTACGTCCCGCCGCCAGCCGAAACGTGTTTTGCGCCGTCTGATCACTTCCTTCAACAAAAAACCGGTGCCCCGCGCGCAAACGGGGTGGTTCGCACAAAGTGGTTCAAAATAAATAAAATATACCCTAGGCTCTATTTCGTGGACGTTCCGATTATTCGATGTTGTTGGACACGAACGAAACGATTGTACACGACTACGACTGTTATAAATAATATAGAGATCCGTATATATAGACGTGGCGATTAAATTTTTCACAGAGATATTTTTCGCATCGATCGCGTACGCTACGGCCAAAAAATAGGTCGTTTCACGAAGCGCAATATTTTCGAACAGTATCCGATATTGGATTTAAATCGTCCGTCTAGGTACGCTCAAAGATAAAATATCGGTCTACTGTTTTAATTTTGCAGATTTATACGGGATCTTCAAAATATTGATAGACCGTTAAAACTACAGTCACCTCGAGAACTCAAATACACTATATACGGTATGAAATTAAAGTGTTGAAAATCCGTCTCAGACGCGACCTGCGGTTAAAAAGCAGTATAATAATTACACGTTTTGTTTCTGCGGAGAAATCGACACTTCTCCCGAGTGTAACTTCTTTTCGCAAAAATTAGCCCCCTCTCCCACCCCCCCCCCCTTATATCCAGCCCATCCATCACAGCTGGTTACCAGTATAAAAATATTATGGAACATAAATATTTGATGTTTTGCGACAATGTCTTGAAAACAGTGATCGCGGTCGTTATAATAACATTGTGACGGAACGGGCAAATTATTCGGATGTCATGCGACGGTACGCTGCAGGACTCCGCGTGCGATCCGACTTTACGGGGTTTTGAAGAGCGCACGTCATCCCCTATTCGCCAATATAGGAGCGCGCGGACCGGGCGCGTCAAAGGGTTTGATTGTGCGCAGATATACAGAACGGTGTGGCATAAATTATCCGAACCAGATGAACCGCGGTTTTCCTCCAAAGCCGTATCAAAGCACGTCCGTAATGCACGCATCGTATGTATATTTTGGGATTCGCGGCCCTTCTTCTCGTCCAGTACGCCATCCCTTCGGGCGGTCCCCCGACGACGAGTTTTATCACGTGTACAATACGGGTAAGGTATCCGCGAGCAAACACGTCTCCACTCGTGTTTGCTCACCGCTCTCCGGAAATTACAAAACCGGAAAGTCAAACAACATCGTAATGCGCGCGGCGTTGTGAAAGTGTAGCACCTAAACAGAGTAGTGGCGAGAACTATTTTTTTAACATTTTTCGCCGCCACACACCTTAGGTTCAATGGAAACTCGCCGAATAGATAGTTAAGCCACAACGTGGTAACACTCGGTGAGGAAACTAAAAACAAACATAAAAAAATACACATTTTATAATAACAACAAACATTTAACGAGTGGATTTGCCACTGTACACGTGCGTTCTGCTGACGTACAAACACACAAAAACAGGTCCCGAGTATTAATAGTCGGAGACTGTATATTATATACGTATCTCGCTTGTTATTGGTATAGACGGCAATATCTACATTATTTCGTTACGGTCAATGGACAACAAATCATCAAAGCTGAATCGAACGTAAGTAATATATATCTGCGAGAATTTCGCCCAGTTTATTTTACCTATGTTTCCAGCGAAACTGCACTTAAGGTTTTATTCAAATGTCATTTTTTAATCAAAGAAAACGATATTGTTGAAGAACCGCAATAGATTTGTATGTACAAATAAAATTCCTCGTAATAAAATAAAATGTAGGTATACAGTAAGTCCAATTTATCTTTATGCGAACAATGAATCGTTCGGTGCGATATTTCAAGTTACATCACAAAATCGTATATTTTATTTTTTTGTTTCAATCATCGCACAAAAAACATTTTTAATTTATCGCGTTCGAACGACGTTGTTATTTAATATATATTTTGATTTTAATGATGCAGCTTTGCCATCAGAAACTTACGAGTCAATCATTTAAAACGAATTTCGTTCTCGATGTATAATTGAGACTACCGTGTATTAAAAAAGCAAAACTACTATGAAATGTAACGAGCATGATTAAAAAATATGTTACACGTACCTGTATAAATTCGTTATGAACTACTGCACTAACTGCAGAAAATAAACGTAACGTTTCGAATAAATACAAGTATCACGCAGTAAATATGATAAAAAGGCAGTTTAATAACCATACGGAAAATTAATGTTCAAAACAAGTTTTTAAGCAACATGAATTCAAGTAATTGAAAAAGATTACAAAAATAAATCATTGCCCACAGTGCGGATCATAACCGAATATTATCGTAAAAGCTGCAGACGCGGGTCGAGACAACAATTTCGACATCATTAGCGTGGTAACACTATTGCCAGCCGGTGAAGTGACAAAACAATGAGTATAAAGCGACGGTTATAAACCCTTGTATTTTTTTATTTTTTTTGCGTATGCGCAATGTGAGCAGTAAATTTCGCTAACTGTTATACGAGTTCAAAACGTTTAGCTACGTTCAAGTCGGTAATTTTATGAGACGAACGAACGCGCATCAAAACTAACAAACTGTATCGAACAAATGTTTCGTGTAAAACACTCGCATAATACGTCTGTATTAAAAAAAGTGATTTGGTTTTCGACGAAAATCGGATCGGAATTAAAGTTAAAAAATTAATGTTATGCTCCGAAACAACGATCGAATGATGAAAAAAAAAATGAATTCGACGAATACTATTAATACTAACCGATTCAAAAAGTTTGTATTCGTTATACTTCGAAAAGAATAAAATTAAAAAAAAAACCGCTAGCGAAACAAACTTAAAGTGCAGTTCTTTTTTTTTTTTCATCAACACGTAACGTTAAAAATTAGATAATTCAAACCATAACGTACGCCTACCTGTTTATTATCGACTCGTTAGTGCGATCTACGTTTAATTAGTAATACTCACTACTGTGGTTGTTCGTTCAACGTTCGGATCAACGATAACGAATAAGAAACCGTATTTTTCTGAAATCCGTTCGGATCGTTCGAATCTTTCGGATAATTTTTTTTTTTCTCCGCGTTTTCGGTAGTTTCTCGTTCGTAGGACTTGGATCGCGAAAAAGAGATTTCGCCGTGAGCGCAAACGGGCCCCGGCGGCGGCCCGTGAACGCGCGATATTGCGCGCGAACCCGTCGTCGGCCGCGAGCGGGACGGGCGCGGGGGCGCGGAACGAAACAAAGAGAAATAAACATGGCCGCCGGACGCTAACGATCCCTTAGGGTGTCTGTGGTCACCGCGAATACGACGGACCAGCCCGCGGGGGTACTCGGCGTTTTAATGCGCACGATATATGTATGTGTATATTGTTATACTAAATGTACAAACGGATAAAATCGCACGGTGCAGCCGAAGCGGAGTAGTTTCGGTTCCGAGGGGGTGTGGACGACGGGGGCAAACTTTGCCGGCGAGACGTTTTCGAAGTATTTTCTCGCGCGCGTCCGGCTCTGCAGGCGTTACGGCCATTTTTAATTATCTTTCACTTTGCTTCCCCTAGTCGCGCCGTTTCGCGTTATTTGCGACCCCCCCTCCCCCCCCGCCCCGAATCCCTGCGGCCACTCAACCCTGCGCCCCGGCCCCGTCACACAGCTACGACCCTCGTCCACCCGCGCCGCGTGGTTTCGACTCGTCATAAAACGGGGAAAAAATAACAATAATGATGACCGTTACGGAGCGACGAGAGGATTTATTAGTAGTGATACATCAAAAAGTTTAAAAAATTTTCGCGTCCGTTGTGGCGAACGTGTGGAAAACTGCGATTCGTTTGAAGTATTATATACTTACCTGCGAAGAACGCCGGAGCACGTTAAATTAATAACCGCGTTCTCATTACGCTACTTGTACGTTGAGTTTTTAGCTTACAGATTATAACGTTATGGCACGCGCGTTGTTATATCGTCGTAACAAAACAATTATGATGCGCGGTCAGCCTGTCCCGGTTCGATCGCGCGGCTAATTTGGCCCTAACCGCGCAGAACGCCACAACTATAATTTTAAGTTGTGTGATTTTAACAAAAGATGCTTTGAAACAAAGTAATTGTTTTATGGTTGTAAAGAGTTTACACACTTTGTAAAAAATGGTTTCTTTTCCATCGTTCAACAAACATAGAAAATATACTGTGCCGATAAATGTTGAAAATTGTTTTACTTCAAACATTATAAATTATAACATTATTAGTGTTTAAACTAGCCGGTACACATTACGTACGCACGCGCACGTCCATATAAACGTTACAATATAATGTGCTCGCACACTAGCGAGGGGAGATCCGTGCCCCGGGCGTATACAAACGTAGTAGGTACGAGGTGATTCAGTGTAAAAGCACCTTTGCCGTTCTACAACGGATTAAAAGTGGGTTGTTACCGTGTTCACGATTCGTTTCGAAACGGATCACGAAGTTCGCCGAGAATAAGAACGAATTTTAAGACGTGTGCGGAATGTGCTACAAACCAGCTGAGCGCAGAGAACGAAATAATTCGGAAAAATAAACAACTGTTTTATTAGTAGTGATTTTTCCTCGAAAACAGTATCTAAACTATTTCTATTTTTTTCCCATAAAAAAAAAAGATAGACAAACGCGATTAATTCAAAAGATATATCTCAGAATTATTAACGTTGAAATACACCGATTATTTCGTTACATTACTTAGGTAAACAGCGTAATTAATTACAACAATAACGGAAACACGATGAAAAATGTTTTCAACAAGCGTCGTTTTAACGCGACACAAAAATCATATAGTAATTTTTTTTTTTTTTTACATATTTGTAAGCGTTCTGATTAAAACGATCGAGTTAGAACTATTTTCAAGGAGCGTTGTGTAGGATGTTTTATACAACGCTAGTTGTTTGGTGCGTATTATTTAAATTTTACGTGACAATGTTTTTCGTAATATTATACAACGATAATGATTATTTGTTTACAATCATAATTCGGTATTGAAAAAATATACACACGCCAAATAATTATTACGTTCATTATGTACTGTTAAAATTATGGGAGTATAAAAACGACAAACTATTTGAACACTTCAAGATTTCCTTTACGATTTAATTTTATAGGAAAATTTTACACGACTATGATAATTATTATAAGTATGTCTTTTCCGTCTAATATTATAATATCCGTTTAAGTGATTTTAACGATACGAATATTAATCAATTACGGCAACAAGTTTGGACTACTTTGGATATACTTTTCAAATTCTGCTCGGTTATAGTTTTGTGGAAAACATCTTTGAAAAATAAACGATTTTTAGTGAGTCCAATCGTTTACGTCGCGTAATAATCATGATTTTAACATCAATAACAAGATAACTTCCGGTAAGCGCGTTAAAAAATCCATAAACAAACAGAGAAAAACTGAACAAAAATATATTACGTTGTTTCACGTTCGAGTTTTACTTGTGGGTGTTATTCTATGAAAATACTAGTGAAATCAAAAAAAAAAATTTTTTTTTTTAAACTAAACATAATAATATAATCGTACCTTTTCCGAGAACGATTTTCTCGTGTTTTAAAACGACCGAACGAAACTGGCATCAAAAAAATAAATAGAGTTTGATGTTTCGTTGAGAAATCGTTAGAAATCGGTGAAAAATGGTCGTCGACGTTGTTAAAATTTCTTACAGGATCAAAACTTTATTAAAAGTATTGAACACCTGCTCTGCGCAGTTTATTGAAAAGTAGTTTACGGATCGGATGAAAAAAATGTGTTTCTACGTATGAAGCCAATCACGATTCTACCAAAATCCGGACGTTTACAAAGGATGCGGAAAAAATAATTCGTTTGAACGTGCCTTGCTCATACCCACCGAACTTGAGCTCGGTATTCGCACAAGTAGGGGGACTAATTAACCCACGCGAACAGCTCGAAAATGTTGTTTTTACCCCTTTACATGTTGTGGCTTCGCTAAACGTTTCACCCGAGTTGCGCGCCTTCGGACGCGCCGAGAGCCCGAACACCGCAGGGAAGGAAACAACGTTAAAACGACCGGGACGTTATTTTATTCGTAGGTAAAGTACATCGTTGTTTTTTCTTTTACCCTCTATCGTACGATTGGTATTTCAAACAGTTGGTTATAAATCTACGAAAAAAAAAAAACGGGAAACAACCCCCGACATTCCCTCCAGCCCCCCCGCGCACGCCGTCGAGTGCGTGTTACGTTCGGACGGGCTGAGTTTTCTGGATTATCGTCCGACACTCGTTTCTCACGGTTACGACCCATCACGGCGTTCGGGGCGAATCGCCCCGTGCTGTTCGGGCAGGTACTATTTGTCAAACACGCCCGCGCAGGGATTTCGTTTCGACGGCGTAGGTGTTTCTCGGCGCACTCGATTACGAGCGTTTCCTCGCCATTTTGCTCGTACGATATAAGAGAGCGGGGAAAAAAAATAACTCCATTTATCGTTTCCCGCGGAGAGCGATGCGTATTATATTTTTGGCGCATTGTCGTTACAATAACGCAAAGTACGACGAGTGTGCGAGTCGCGCGTGCGTGTGACGACGGCTGCGGCGCTGAAAAATGAACGGCCGACGGTGGTCCGAAACCGATTAATCAAACGGCCGCCGACTCCGTGTAGTACACTGTACGGCACCCCCCGTCCGGCGGCGCTACCTCTCGATAAAACGTTTAAACCGCCGCACAGACGAACGTCTATGGTGGTGCACACCGCGCGTTGTACCCGACCTACTTTTGAAGGACGCCCACACGCCGCGCGTTCGTCGAAAAAGACGGAATAAATAATGATTTCTGGCCCTGCGGTGTCTGAGCGCGCGTGGTGTGCCCGTCGAGAGCCGTATGTTTGTATCGAGTAGACTCGAAAACGCGCTTTCGATCGACAAAACGTATATACTTTTGCCGTACGTTTTTTTTTACTCGGCGGGAAAAATCGCGGACAACAATAACGTTTCTGGTCTCGCATTGTCACCGTGCGAAACTCGCGACACGGTTTTCATTCGATGACGCGAGCGACACCGGTTCTCGACGGTCCTTATTACCTCTCCGCCATAACGGTTACCAGTTTCGAAACTACGTGCTTGTGCTTTCGAATAGTGGCTATAGTAATTTATATTTATTGATCCGAGTAGTTCACACGATCGGATTTACGTAATTTTTTTTTTTGTTTCCTAACAGTAAAACGGTTCAAAAACGCTCAACGACTAAACAGTTATGGAGGGGAAAAAATAAATATTTAGTCGCGGCCGCTTGTTCCCTGCTTAGGGCAACGCGAACGATGCGTGAAAAGTTATTTTTCAAAGTTGATACACGTATATTATTTTTTATTTTTTTTGATAAATTTCCCAAACCGAGAGCATTGAGCTTATGGCGCAGTATCCCGAACATCTGCTGCCCGGGGCGTGTGCCCTCGAGACTCTCCGTCGAAGAGAAACGGCGCGTTGTCGAACACGTGTTTAAGCCGGTTTATTCTACCGAGAGTCCGTACGAAAACGCTGTGGTTTAAACGTCTGATGTTCGAAAAAAAAAATGATTTTCCACGAAACTTTCGTATAAATTAGTCTCTACACAATCGTTTGTACGAAAAATAGTACCGACAGCGTTCGTTATGTAAACGGAAAAACTCGGGTAACGCATGTACAAAAAGATCGAAACGGATGTGTGTGGACAAAAAGGGTCGGTTGAAAGTTCTCGTTTCGGTTAGTTCTCGTCGCGGCGAAAACATGGGGTTTAGCCCGCGTGAAACGCTCGAGGAGTCTGCGTCCGGACCGGAGGGATCTGAAATTTTAATCCCGTCGGGGGAGACGGCCGAAAAACCGCGGCTCCTGTCGCGGACGACGGACGCGCTGGGAATCGCGCGGGGCCTACACTTTTCTTACTCGGCTGTCGCGGTCGCCGCAGACGATCCCATTCGGCTTACGACGCGCTGTCCGCCGGATAAGTCTCGGCCGTTTGTTACGCGGCACGCGCATCCGGCGACGGCGTCTCCCGGGGAATCAATGCTCGTTTTGTTTTTTGGTCTCTTCGTTCTCCTCGGCGGCGGTTTCTCCGTTTTTCTCGTTCGTTGAAAAAAGAAATAAACAAAAAAAACTGTACGCCGTGTACACGTACGGCCGTACATTACGAGCGGAACAGTGACGAGAACCGATATTCCGTGCCATTCGTCTCCGACCCGGTATATGAATCCATACGTATATAAGTGTACACTTTTGCAGCCTCCGAGGAGTAGTATAGTTTGTCGTATTACACGCGTGCGATCGAGAGCGATGAAAAACAAAATAAACAACAATAGCCTGCCTCGGTTAGGGTATTTTGTCCAAGTCGCCCGTAAAATGGCGATCAGAACGTGCGAGTAATAAGAGGAGCCAACCTATTTCAATTCTACTGCGACGCACTGTTTCACGCGCAGCTGTTTTATAAGAACGTAAAAATGAAATTTCTCTCGCCGCTACTCGGAATTCAGTCTTAACTCGTAACGGTCGTGCCTATTATTTTCCGATAACGATATTAATAACGGATCTATACGGACGCGACTGTAAAACTCTGATGAGATAATTGGCTTTTCGCGACAAGTTTGCGAGTATTTCGTACGTATTAGAACAGACATCTGCTTTAAGTCTGTACCGAATCGGTCGAATGACGTGTCGAAAAATTCGGTTTTTTGTAGATACTTTGATATCAAGCAAACGAGCTTCCGCGTCCTACCGTCGATGATATCATAATGCATTGACTGCACACTGCAATCGCTCAGTATATAGATTTTCGATCGCGTCCGATTAAAATGTATTATAAAAAAATCCTATTACGAAATTTCGTTCGAGGACGGAATTTTCGGCCGTGGTCGAAACTGAAACAGTTGTTAGGCTTGTATATACAAATGTATGTTGTACATTTTATCGTTAAACCGAGATTCCGCGGTTAACCTGGTTTTTGTTTTTTCTGCAAATGACGTGGATAATACGAAAATCCAAAAACAAAACGTCCCCATCCACGCTTTAGGCTGTAAAAGACACGCGCTACAATATAACATTATGTACTTTCAGTCGTTTTCCCGCGTAAAAGTCGACGAATGTTTATTATGGACATTGTGTTATCCACGGTAATCGGATACAAAACACTGTGCGTGTTTTCCATTCGGTTTTTTCGCACTCGTACAATATTATATATTTTACAGAGTAGTCGATTTGTACGCAAAAACGTTACTAGAACAATGTCAATAGACGTGTACGTTTAGCGTCACGACGTGGGTACGCTATTACAGAAACGTAGTAAATATTGTGTTCAAAATGAGCGTATAACGCAGTGGTTATTATAGGTCATCACCGTACGTATACGAGTGGAAAATAAAAAATGCAAATCTCCTGGAGATGAACGCAGCAATAAAAAACAAAGTCCTATTGGAAAATATCTCGACGGTATGACGAGAAACCGCACTATACACCTATATTTACGAATAAAACTGATCCAGGTAAAAGTGCGAAACCATAACCATTTTTACTCGTCCACATTACGTTAACCGGTTACGATTTCATAACACTATATGTAGGATATAATTTATTACCACCATCGCTATTCGTGTCATTGCATTATGAAACATCAAAAGTTTTTTTAAATCGTATTTATGAAAATAAATTTACACAAATATAAGATAATAACATTGACAGCAGATGTTTGTAAATTTTTTTTTCCAACTATTCTAATCAGCGCATCATAATATCGTACGCGGTGTAAACGATTCGAGTTAAACTGTGCAGATTGCTAATACCGTTGTTCAACATAATGGCTTGGCAAATTTTTCCTTTCATCAAATCTTCTATTTAGCAGTGTATAATATCTAATAGTGCCACGGTTTCGGGCAAAAACAAAATGATACGGACGCTGTAAAATATTTGAAACGGCGTACACGTTTAAAATATTAATGCAATGCGACTGGTTTAAACTCGAAAAATTAATAATATTTAAAATAAGTGAGTTTTATCAATTTTTTTTTAAAGAATTTCGAATCAAGTGTAGTACAATATTGTGATTCGATTAACTGATGACTGCAGACATTCATTAAAACCGAACAGTTTATGTTTCTCTGAGCGTAGTAAATTACCGAGGGGCTCGTCGTCTACGTGGCGGTCCGGTATTAAATCGGTGGCGGTTTTAATGCGAATAACATCCGGCGACTTCTGCGTTGTTGCTCCATATATTACAACGGTGACATTCGCGAGTAGAAACGACTTTTAGTACTTTTCGCCAAATCGGCGAGATGGGGGAGCCAAGGCATGCCAACTAAAAAGGGCTTACACCTTGTCCGAGGGTTTTCTTCTGCGAATACCAACGCCGCCGCAGCCATTATAAATATCCCGATATTGCGAATTCCGCAGTCGTTGTTTTCGGCTGTCGGCGATTTCGCGTGCCCACGTATTAAAGGTTCAAGCGTATGCGAGCCGAAAAGTCCCGTGCCCCGAAACGCGATCCGACCGCGCGCTTTCTGGTCCCTGCCGAAGGGTTTGCGCGAATTCATAAGCGCAATTCGCGCACTGAAATTAAAATTTTCTGGGGTTGCTGATTTGTGTTAAGCGTCCCCTGAGAATCCGTGTATTTTTTGTAAAAAGTTGGGCAGGCCTAAGACTACCCGCGAGAATCGTTTTACCTGGTCGAAGGGTGAAGACGACTCCACAAATCCTTTCAGAAGCGCGCAAAGCTAACAAGTGCAGAGAATAATCACATATACATTAATCAACCGAGAACATATTTTGGAGTTTCAGCGTTTATAATACTGGCTTACCATTGAACAATAGATGTTTTGACGATTTTAAAGGAGTTTTTTTTTTTTTGTCACGCAAAATAAGTAAACGTATTTTAAAAGACATGGTGCACAAACATTACCATCTACAACAAGCTGCATCAGCGTTATGACAGTAAATATTATAAAAACTCACTAATCATACATGGGTTATCATTTCAAGAAATATAAAATATTTGCAGTATTTCATTTCATATACTTTTACCGTTGTGAAAAAAAAATTATTTCTAACCAACTAAATTCGTATTCTATAATACACTCGATACGACGAGTCATATAATATCACTGAAATGCAAAAATGTAGTGTAGTTTATAAACTATAACAGTTTTGGGCAGAAAAATCGGTTATACCTGACGAAAAAATCATTGCCCTACACGTGTAGGTAATATAGTTTAAAATTATTCTAATAACGAGAAAACCTCGGGGTCTTACCAATAATATTCTAATTAAAATATAGAATCGGACTGCTCTAAAAATACACACACAAAGCCAACACGGAACTATCACAAAATTTGTCATATTCGTTTGGCTCTGAAAACACCGATCCATTTCTACACTAAAATATATAGTATAATGAATTTCACAACTCCTTCGCAGACGTATTTTCAGAATTATTTCCGGAAAGGTGAATTACTAAAACGGGGCGTTTGAATTGTGGACGACCGAAACACCACAGTCATACGCACAGCGTTCTTGTGGTACTTCCTGCATGTTTCTTATACTAAAACAAAGATTCCGGCGAAACAATGGCCGCCACGCGAGCTGTTGCTGGCTGCCCTCGGCAGTCTTCGTTTAACAACGAGTCCAACATCCCCTGCAGTCTGCAGTAGTGCACAATGCCGACACGAAATAATAATAATAATATAAACTCGTATATATACTTATACGTCACGTACAGAGAGAAGTGTGTAGAACGACACGGTTGTCCGACCACCCAGCCAGTGCTGACAAACGAACAAATGAAATGAGAAAGCGAACAGTCATCGACTATTAATCGTGGACCGCGGGTCTTAACACACACCCATATTACCTTTAAGTTTTCTCCTTCTATCCTTTTCCCGGTAACGTACTCCGAAAATCCTGAAAGTTCAGCTCCTCCGTAAGATTCGAACGATTCGAGTAGTTCTCACCCTGTGCCAAACTCTTTTATTCGGATCTTGTCATCTAATACGTCACTCGGCAACACACCGTGACCGATTGTGAATAAAACGTAATAATACTTTTTTACATTCCTTGCTACATCGGCTAGTCATATTTCATCGATCAACTATAGTGTACGAATAAATTGAGCTGGACGCTTTTATTAGAAAACAAATGATAAGACGCTCTAAAATTGCCCCACATAGAAAACATTGAGTTCAAAACGCAAGATTAGACTTATAGAAATGCATTATTTTTGTTTATATCGTTTACATTAAACGCACGCGGGTGACAAACGCGTGGGGTACGATTTATAAAACATAATGATGGTATCTCATTTTTTCGCTTTTCTACGATTATTGAAAATAATATTTTTAAAAGTCTCGTAGCGAACCACTCGCGTTTTCATTTTTAATAAATAATAATCGAAACGTATGCAGGTAGGTACAATGAATGGAATTTTTTTTTGATATCCGCTCGAAATCACTGCAGAGTACGCGACACGGTACGACGGTTTCACAGCCGCGGGATGAATACGTTTATTTATCGCATTATATTAAAATATTTTATAAATTTATTATTATTATTATTATAATTGATGTATACACTTTGATAACCTCTTGTCGTCCGCCTTCCATTCCCGTGACCACAGCTACTGCTGAACATTTCTCGGCACTCAGCTGCAGTCGAGAGGTGTTTATAATAACGTCGAACGAACCCTTGTCGCGAACAAAATATATAATAATGATGTTATTATAATAATTAATGCGACAAAAGCCGAGGAATCCGCAGACCACTCAAACCCGGCTGCATAATACATAACGTTATTATACTCGGACGGCTGTCGACCGGAAACCCTTTTATCGGGTCCCAATTAAAAAATACCGGTAGGTACACATACATTATCCTGATGCGGCCCACGAGAGAGAACGACCGTGATAATATTATAAACGTATACTATAACATAGCCAGTTATCATACGCTATGATTTACAGGGACGATTGAAAAGAATATCGATCCAATATGTCTGCGAATTGTGATTTTTTTCGGTTTTATTTTTCGATACACACTTACACAACTTCACACAAAATCTAAAATGAAAAAGGATGGTATGTTTTCAATTTTCCGCAAAAACTTGTATTTTACTAAAGTATTATACTTGTTTTATCATACATATTTTGTCCCATCAAAAATCTTCAATATGCCACTACGTCACTTGAATCCGAAACCGTAGAAAATTAGTAATCATGCTTACACATACGCAGAATCTACTCCAAGTACAACGTTTACGAAATATTTTATATCCATCGGTTTAATATACCTAAATAGCTATTATATTATAATATGAAGACATTAAACTGTTTATTACCGTCGGTTTGCCGAGTGTAGTAAAATAACTTGAAATGTTTTTTTTTTTTTGACAGGTTACGCTGCATACTAGTGTTTTCTTATTCCTACATGAATATTACAACGAAGGACTCCAAACAAAACGAAAGCGCATAAACATTCCACACATTTTTTTTTCAATCCTCTAATGAGTTTGGCAATTTTTAGAGAAAATTGTTTTGATTTGCAGCTCCGCGTTTTACGTATTATCGTAAAACGTATTATCGTAAAATATTTATTCGTCATTTTTCCCTGTGACCAACCACAATGTACATATTATTATTTTCTGGCGTTAAGAGGACGTTATACCCGACATGGCTGTCTTCGTCTGATACGCGCGCAACATGGGGAAAATCGCGTTTCGTGTTTCCAATATTGTGTGCAAAGAGTTGATTTTTCGATAAAATGACCTGTAGTTAACAATAAGAACATAATCCATTTTTTGTCGCGATTATTTTCGCGAAAAATTGAGTTCTATACGAAGTAATTATAAATAAATTATGTACTTAATCATGTATTAAACTGTATTGTACAAAACACTTGTAAAACAACTTAAAAATCAGTTTTCTGAAAAAATCATTCCGTCAAAACATAGATCATGTTGTTTTTGTTAAATTTCCTTTTAGATCATTATTTCAGAAAATCAATATTCGAAATTGGCAATCGCAAGATTGGAATCGAAAAAGCGATCATCTCCGATGTTGCGTGCGTGTCAGACCAAGACAGCCGTGGTGTCGTCGGGCATAACACGTGCTCTTAAATGAAATTCACACGTTTCATCGAAAAATACTTTTGGGACCCGTCGTTTTCTGTACGAGAGTTTTTTTCGCAACGGCACGTCGCTGTGCTCTTTCGGGGGGCGCTGTTCGTTTGCATAATAATAATATTATTATTATTATAATCTCGTCCCGGTTTTACAGACATTACGGTATAATTAGTCGCGTAGCAGATAACGGTTTTCGCGGACTTCCTCGGATGCAAGAATATTCTCGAGTACAATATATTCCGTGTTTGGCTACATAATATTATATTATATATGTATTGTAGGTATATCGCGCACGTATAATTACCACAGACGTAACTCTCGGGTAAAGTAATATTAATACATATACAACTAATAAGTGAAATTTAGAGTTAAGTGTGTGCGAATCTACAGCGGCATACACAACTATACCTATATACTTACAAAGCGTATCAAACTCGGGTTAGACGGTAAAACAATATTATTATTATAATATACGACGCGGCTGTGTACACGCTCACAACTTTCCGTGAAAATACAACTTGCTCTCCCATGCCTATAAATAAAATATACATATATATATATATTATATATACGAGGGCCGCGGTTCTTATATTCGACAGATGTTTGAATATCAATTGTCCCTCCCAATTAGTTTTCAGATAGAAAAAACAAAAATTTTGACACCAATTTAAACTTCCTAAATCGATCCAAACCATTCGCTGCGTGACGCGGAGAAGTATTACATTTAGAAAATACACGTGATTTTTATATCATTTCGCATTTTTTTACTAGACGAGCTAATTTCCGAGGAAAACAATAATTACACGAAGTTTACAGAAATTAGTGACACTTTCGAGGAAAAATATATGTATGCACAATCCTGGTGCAAAAAAAAAAAAGCTCGGTTGTGAAGAAGTTGGAATGTGCTAATAAACAGTTTTTATGAACACGCATTCTGTCGTGCATGGTGCTTAGAGAGTACAATACTTTAATTGCGTCCATTCTTAAATATATTATATGTATAAATGTTCACAAATTTTTTTTGTCGAAATGAAAAAGAAATTTTATTTAACATAGTAAAATTGTCTTAGAATGACCCATACATTTTTTTTTTATTGTTTCTTTTCTTTGAAAAAACAATGAATCCATGTTTACATTTTACTTATTATATATTTTGTCAGCAAAAGTTAGTGAAAAAATCTTGTTTTTTCTACAATTTTTCGTTTAAAAATGAAAAAAAAATCAACGGACCCCGAAAAAAATTACTTACATTGACTCATAGTATATACTTATATATATATATATATTTTTTTTTTATGTCTTCTTACTGAAATTTAAAAAAAATTTAATTATTAATTGATCAAAGTTAAAAAAGAATTAACTCGTAAAGCAAAAAGTTAACAGCAAAAACACAAGTCGACGAGTAAAAATCGACTTAATTACAAAACTGGCTCGACTTTTTAACTCGGTTTTAACTTTTGAAGTGTAAACGAGTGCAACGCTACGTCAATGCATAGGCACTCGCGAGTTATCCCGCCGCAGACGAGGGCGCCACTTCCTGCGCATCCGGTTGGAACGCGCGATTATTATGTATTCGGACACCATCTACCGACAAGAGGATAGGCTAATTCCCGTATTCGAATGAACCACGGCTAACCCTCTCGACGACGTTCCCCATCCATATACATATATATATATATTATTATATATATATAGATAAGAACTTTGGCGACGACACGACAGTGGAAAACACACGCATACACACACCCGCGGGGGTCTAAAAGCGAACCGTGAAACCGCCGTCCCTTCGACAAAATCGCGCGACACATAAATATCATATTATATCGTATATTTACGCGAATTCGGTTAGGCCGTCGTCACCGCGCGGTTTACCCCGGCGCGTCTTTCGTTGCGTCGCCATTAGCCTAACTAGCACCTAACTCAGAAAATAATCCGAATATATCAAAAAAATACCTCAAGTTTAATAAAACTTAAAGCCAAAATCCCAAATTTCGCGTGGTATTCAACGTATATACGATTGGAGCACTCTTTTTACCCGAAAACGTCTTTACAAATCTGAGAATTTCAAATTTTTCGCCGTAAAGTTTTGTTTTGTTTTTTTTTTCGTTTTTGGGTAAAACACAAAAAGTAAGCAAAATTTAAAAAAAATAACTTCAATCATAGTACCGCCCGAGTTCGTACATCTTTTAGAAAAGTTACTGACTTTGAAAATCGAAGCATTCCTTCTATAAGAAAAAAAAAAAAAATAGAAAAAAAAACATCATTGTAAAAACAATACGTTCCTTGCCCGTCGCTTAGAATCTAAATAACGATGAAATAACTTATGAATTCTCTATTAACTTTCTATATCTTAAAAATTATTATTATTGCACGGTTCAACATATTTTGTTGCAAAACGCGTCGAGGTAGAATTCGAATAAAACAATAATGCACCTCAATTAAAAAATTGTTGAAAGTGGCGAAAAAGAAAATATGCGATAAGACATTTTTACGTTGGTACGACGAATTCAAACTATATATGCTCATTACGATGTCTTATTTAATATTTCATTACTTCGTTGTACAATGAATGTGAAAAATTTCCTGCGTAAAGTAGCTGATGTACTTTATTAAATAATGTTTCACAATATGTTTACTGTTTTATTAATATTGTTGTACGTTATTATACGTATCAATATGTTCGTAAAAATAACGAGCGTTTAATAATACTGTTAAAATTCGCTATTTAAAAAATTTAGCATTCGCAGACAAAAGCGTTTATGCGTAGTAACGTGAAGTTTTTGCTTTTTAGTACAATAAAAATATACGAGCGACGATTATCGAGACGATTTTAGACGAAAAACTAATTAAAATACACAAAAACCCCGTGTAATAATATACTGTATAATTATTTTTCAAACACGTGCGTTTACGCGTTCGTGACAAATTGCAACCAGACACACGCGCTCTCATTTTGTCGAAAGACCTCCAAACGCGTACGGAGGGGCAAGTGCGATTCAGCGACATTATTCCCCTCTAATTCTTTACTGCTGTGCGTTTTGCGTATGTGATGTATTTCCAACACTCAAAAACATTCCCTCGTACCCCTACTGTTTGTTTGTTCGT
>CM029363.1:11205616-11253042 GCA_017140985.1 Hormaphis cornu | reverse complement strand
GCGATAAGTAAAACTTATTTTTAATTTATAATTGTTTAACTTTGTTGAGTTTTAATTGAAACTTCATAGCAAATTTAAATAACATAATGAAAAACGTCGAGGTAGACAACGTGTTAACTAAGGTTAACACGTTAAAAATTTTACTTATTTAATGTATTTTAAAAAAATTCATATGTTGAAGTTGAAGATTTTGTGAAGAAATACTAAAATATTAGTTTAAAAACATTATCATCTTCCAAACTACCGTAATATAATACATTTTGTTTATGTTGAGGCAGCATAATATAAACCTCGGCGTTTTTTTTTTTATATTTGTAAGGTGTTTATTATTTAACCCAAGAATTTGAAAACTATTTGTATTTTATATCTTAAGTATCTAAGTAGGTACATGACTAGCGCTGGTAATCATACGCTCAATTTGGAATAAGGCGTAATGGTTTTAACTTTTACGATTCTTTGGCGATGCAAAACAACTAAAGTCAATAACCAAATCGAATAAATCTGAATTTTGTGTTGCGTGGTTCGTTAATGATTTATCATAACAAGCCACAATAAGGATGTAGAGGATCGTTTAAAGTTTGAAATTGAAACAAACGAATAATCCGATAATAATATTAAACAGTAACCACCTTGATAGTATTAAATGATTAGGCAACTGAATTGACACCTGTGTTATAGTGAAGAATGCAGTGTACCTGAATGGAAAAACTAAATCAAAATCTGTTTACAGTAAACAACATTTTTTATTAATACCATTTTGTATAAAACGATAAAAAATATGATATAAATATATTAGTTACTGAAATTTATTTATTGACAACAAATGTAAAAATACTCATTTCTAAAATCAATACACGAATTACATTAAAACCAAAGTAATAAATTAAGCAATAATTTACTTTACTTCTTCTTAAATTAGTCATTTTAAAACTTTTTAGGTAGGTATATATCTATAAACCTATTTTAGATGTATAATTTTACCCAAGTTGAAAGTTGGAAGTTAAAAATTTATAAATTTATCGCTTAAAAAGTATCTAATCAAAAAGATATTTTCAACATGCACAGTTACATTTTAAGAGACTCAAACTTACTTATTTACTACTTATATAAAAAAAAACACAAAAATAAATTTGTAAAATAGCTGTATGTATCTGAAATCAAAAATAAATAAATCTTTTTCCGAAACACGATTTTAAAAATGATCAAGAGAAAATAACAAAATAGTATAGTGGAACCGCACGCAGGTAAATAAGGTCACAGCTTTGGGTGAGTCAGTAAAGTTTGGAAGGTAATGTTTGATGTTTATATAAGATTTGTAATCAATAATAAATTATAACAAACATTGCGTTTCTGAGCGAGCTTCGTGAATCAAACACGTCAAATACTGAACGATTAGTGAATTTTGAAATTCTACACATAGCTCAAAATTGTTTTGAAATTAATGTGACGTTTAAATTAATCCATTTCAATAATTTTTGAAAATATAAATTAGTTTAAACTTTAAATAATTTTTGGAAGAATAATTTATCACCAAATAAAAAGAACCAAAAAGACAAATATGAACCAAAATGCATAATTTTTAAAAAAAATAATTTAGCGACTACCAATTTTTAATAGCACGCCTTTTATGACAAATAATAATTTAAAGCTTGTGTTTAAGTTTCTATTAAATATGCAAAGAAATGCGGTCATATTTACTAGAACAATATAAAGTTATGGTAGGTAGTTGATTTTGTGATAAATATATTTTAATATAGAAGATGATAAAATATATAATAAAAGTTCTATTAGATTTAAATACATTCTGGCCAGTATCAAAAATAATCAAAATATGACCATATATTTAATATAAATTTATTTTTACCAATATTAAAAAATACGAAGGTATTTTATTTATGGATTGTATCGACATTAATATTATTTTTAAATTTTGCATGGGTTTTTAGATTGTAATTATTTTAAAACTCGTTTAAAAACAAGTAATTTAGTGCGCTCGCAGAGTAGGCTTGCCTACCTTGTTTTAATTTTGCTTGTTTATTTTTCTTTGCTGTATAAACTATAAAAAACGATGGTGTTTTTAGCTAATAAACAATTATTTTATTATGTTTACAAAAATATTCTACATTTGAAAATATAAATCGAGTAAAATATAAAAGTAATCCAATATTACTTAAATTATGATGGTAACAATATAATTGGTACCTATATCACGCAAGTAGTGACGGTACGTGATTGATTTTTATATTATCAAGAATGAACGGTTTTCTGTTGTCAAACGAATCTGTCAATTACAACGTATCTTCAGTCCATAAACATAAATCATTATGTTGAATACCTACCTAATCTATATGATGTTTTTGTTACTTTCTTATGTTTTTTCCCCAGTAAAAGTAACTTTATGGTACAATTTTTATCCTTTCACCTAACATATCTCATATATTACTTAAGTTTGTTGATTAGAATTTTATGTTTTTATGTTTTTATTTTTTCAGCATCTAAAATCATAACGATACAATCAAACGTTCCTCTTTTAACACGAATTTCAATTCAAAATCAAGTCCAAATTTTTTTTTTCATAATTTTTCAGTTCAAAGGTCAAAGGTCCAATCAATAAATATCATATTACAAAAATTTCGTAAAATGGACCTATATGATGCTTATGTTAAAGATTTTTTTTTAACTTTTTTTTAATTTTTAATTTATGATCTATAAATCAAAAACTTTCGAAAAAATGCGCCAAAGTCTCGACAATTTTTTTTAGTCTATAGTCACTTTTTCATGTGGTAAGAGTGCTCGGATCTTAAGATATGATGTGTATTACAAAAAATTTGTCATTTGCACTATGTTTATTATGCATGTATGTAAATTGTACCAAATCGATTTGAAAAATTTAAAAAATTTTTTTTTTTTAGTTACATATGTGTCAAAATCGACAATAATTTTGTATTTAATATTTATATTTTCACTTATTGCTATGATTGGTAAAATTAACATACAAACGTTATTGGAATTAATTTCCTGACATTTTTCCACGTTTTTAGAATGAATAAATCTCAAACGTCTCAAAAATTTTAAATGAATCCACGATACAATTAATATGAAACTTGAAAATTCAAAACTTGTTGAGTGTTTGTCTCACTGAGCTTGCTCAAAGTTGTTATTTAAATTAAACTGTACCGCTTTAACGGTACCTATACAGATCACAAAAAACTCTATACGAGGACCTAAAATATAATTAATGGGCTACTTCACACAGGATTCTACAAATGTAGAGTGGAATAATAATTTTGTTACTGTTCATTTATACTTGCGAAGACGGTAGCACGATGATGGCGATAATGCTGGTATCTAGTGGACAAAGTAAACTATTATAATATTATTATGCAGCGTTCATTTGTGAAACCATATTGTATATGGTTGTCACATGCAAACAATATGTTCTTGATTTTAGTTAAATGAAAAAGACATTGCTGGGATTAAATTATTAGTTGTTAAAACCCATTATAATTTTTCTAAAATCGTGTAAATTTTCGATTGAATTGACTGTAGGCTTATAAAATTGTATTTTTTGTTAAAAAAAACAGTCGTAGACACGGGCCCACTGCAATATAACAAATTGATATACATGACGAATTTAAAGATGATTTAAAGGTTGTTTGGTGTTATAATAATAAAATAATGTTAATATGTAAAACAATAACGAAAAACAAAAATTAAAACAACAAACTGCAATAAACAATAACAAAACAGAGCAGTCGACTAACGTCTATATATACGTATATAGACAGTAATAATAAACAACAACACCTGTGGAGCACACCAACAACAATAATGTTTGGAATAAATCCAGAAAAATGATTTGATTATTACAAATTGATCATGGTGATTCTGTCTCATATCTTTATGATATTTTAATTTAAAAAGTAACGTAAGTACAGCACGTTATTCTAAAAAAATTACGCAAACGTGTAAATATATTTAAACAGTTTACCCTTCGTTAAAACTCTTTCTAAATCAACAGTTTTCAATACGAATCTAACTTTACTTATCGTACAGAACAAATGAGTGTTTGTTTGGTACTGATGCGATGGTAAGATATATTGTCATTGGAATAAAATATATTCACTGTGAATTTTCTGACAGGGCAATTTGTTTGATTTTCAAGCGTACAAATGTAATGTTTTTGATAACGCTGCAGAATAAATTAGTAAATAAGGAGTTTAATATAGGTACATCATAATATCAACTTAACGGAATTCAGAAAGTATTTAAAACTAAATATTGTACAGTTATGTGGAATAATGTATAAATAGTTAAAAATTTACTACAATTTTTTCATCTAAAATCATACGTGTTCGCCCAACCATAAAATATAAATTAAAACTGTTTCATGAAAAGAAAACATTTCGCGAAACCCATGTATACTTTCACGACACCGATTATTTTCTACTCGTGATGTGTTAGTTATGATTATTTGGTTTTAATAGTGTGAACAGAAATCTTTTAAACGTTTACACGAAAATTTGATAAAAATTATATTCTCTTATCATGGTAAAAATTGTACTCAATAATTAATTAAATACGATACACATGATCGTTCAACCAACGTCATGATTTTATTCAACGGTATTATTGATTGCATTTGAACTACTGGTTTAGGAATGAGAAACGTCTTTAAGTCACTATATACAGATTAGTACATTTGAAATTTACTTAGTAACTCGCTCGTTTTTAAAATCGCAAAGCATAATATTATATTGTCAACAGCTACGACGGCTTATGACAGTGTAAAACTATGACCGTTAATTCACATAGTTTTTGTACTTACTCGTCGTTCAGAAATAAACTGTTTCGATTTTTTTTTCTCCTCTCCACTATTTCAATTATTGATCATTTTTCGTAACGAACGGATGCAGAGGATCGCATCGCGAACACAACACAAGTTCGAATAAAACAACAGATGGGGCGGCATCAACAGGGTGGCAAATGGATTTTCGCCGCTAGATGGAGCACGAGCCTCCTTGTTCCTTCCCAAACCAGGAACGGCAACAAATACGTCACCGTGTATAGTGTACGAAACACGTGACGGCGCGTGCATCATTCCCGTCGATCGATTGCCAACAGATTATAGAACACGAAATCCGGAAAACGTCGACAAAATATCACCTCCCGAGCTGGCTTTATTAAACGACGGGCAGAAGTTTGCGGATGGTTAAAACGTTATAATCTCTATAGTATATAAGCTGTTTAACGTTATATTTTAGACGTTCAAGTAAATATTACGTTGCCGTGATGACGAGTTTTGCGTTTTTATTTTCATTCGAAAACGATCAAAATATTATTATACGAATAAAATGCGATTTTTTTCATACGCCCCGGGTCGCAATACCTAAACTGTTCATTATTTCCGTTTTAGTGTTTTTTTTTTTTTATATTGTTTCAAGCAGGCAAATATATATTTCATACTGTTTTTTCACGCACGTGTCATGTGACATTTTCACGACGCCAGATGTAGCCTATTATTAATTAATGAATTTCATACAAATGTTGAAAAATAATTTTTCTGCAGCAGTTTTGGTCAGTTCAGCCGTTATTAGACCAAAACAACAGACTACCTAGTTGATTACAATAAAAAAGTTGGATGACATAGGTAGAAAGTAATGGGAAATTGAAACATTTCAAAGCTCGATGTTAGTTAGACCTCGAAAAGAGGCCGATCGGACATTGTTTTTGTCACATATTCTGCAGTTTCAGTACAGTGTTAAACGTTAAAGTTTTCGTAGTGATCATACGAATTTTTTTTCGAAAAGCGCATCGTAATGTCGGTCTCATCGCCTTCGCTAAATATTCAACTTATGTAGCGTATCTTCCTCGGTTAAACCGAGTGTTACGTGAGTGTACGACTTAAAAACGAAAAGTGTAAGCACACTTTATAACGGCACAGGTATACTGCGCAGAGCAATATCGTAGGTACATAATAAGCGCACGGGAAGTAGTTATGACGTACTGCGTTAGAAAATTAAAAACAAAATAAATATCAACCGAAAAACACTCGTGAACAATCTGTCGCGTCTGCCGCGGTAATTGCACGTACCCGTCGGCTTTATTTTTTACCTTTTCGAGTGTGTTTGTACAACAAGTCGTTTGACCACCGGGCCGTAACAAATAGATCATCGTTACAATTATGTTACGTGTCAACTCCCGAATGTTAAAGTGTTAACTTATACGATTCTGGCGCACGCGGTGCGTGTGTACAAATAACGATTTCGGCATTTCACGAAATACGGGCATCATAATGCTGCTCGAACGATTCGTGGTTATACATACGCGGTTAAACAATGGCTTTTGTGGACGTGCGCGTTGCCGAGGCACTCGAATGTATAATTTTATCGACTAAAAGAAAGAAGAAACAAAAAAAAATAAGTAAATAAAAAATCGTCGAGAGGATTGAAGAAACACGCGGCCGGCGTTTGGCGCGTAGGTACCGACTAATAATATAATTGTCCAAACGCGGCGATCCCGTTTGAAAATTAATGATTAATTAATTATTAAGACGCAGACCCTCGTACGGTTGGCGGCGCCTAATCACGAACGAAAATTTCGAAATTTCCATGCAATATTTTGCGTTATACACGTGAATAACTCCCGTGGGTGTGGTTCCAACTTTATATCGGCGACAATCGTTGTGAAGACGCGTCCTTATAGACAACTCGAGTGGCGTATCGGACGGGCATAGCTGAACGTGTATAAGTTTTAAACATTTTTAAACATTTTTCAGAACATTGGATGAATATGGAAGACACTTTTCTCTATTTCAAACACACATTATTAACGCGTTGACGCATTACTACGTCGCGACCAGAAACCGCACAGTGTCCGACTAAAACAATTGATACAAATTAATTCGTTGGTAATTACAGGAGAATTTTACATGTTCTTTTTTTTTCCAATCGGACTCGGCGGACTTCAGCGAACAATACGGCGCACGTGCGAATATCTGTACCACCTACGTATTACATGTTTTCGTGTGTAAATTCGCGTTTACGTAAACCGTTTGACCCATATATTCGATACAAACCGTAATTTATAAAATGCGCCGAATGAAAAAAAAAATTTCGTCGTTTAAACGGAATGTCGTACGAATACAACATTTTCCGAGTGCTTTTACAATTTAATCGACTTGCAAGCATAATATCATAATGACGTTATATTCTAATGACAATATATTGTAATAGTCGTATGGCACGATATAAAATAACCCGGTTTTCGGTTTGCTATGCGCGGTTCAAACGGTTGGATGGTAAATTAACGATTAAAAAAAAAGATTATTGTGCAGACTTTTCTCCATACAGAACGGATCCACAAGTTGGATGAGCTCAATACTAACTATAGGGGTCGGGGTGGCTAAGCCACAACATATCTCCTCTTGCCCCCGAATCTCTAGTGTTGTAAGGAATACTTTTAAATAGAATTGGACCAAAAAAAAAAAACCACCGCTGCTGATTGTAATAATTATTTTTGTGTTATACCGTCGAGACGTCAAAACGCGCGCGCATTTGTCGTTTACACACTCTGACAGACGAATACGCTTCACACAGACGATAAAATCGTGTAAATATACTTGTATTTTGTGTACACTGCAGACGATACACACATGTGCGCACATATTATTATTATTCCGCGTCGTATATTGTTTTACGCAGGTACATTTATTATATTATTATTATTGTACATAGGTAGAAAAAAAAAAAAAATGTGTCCAAACACATGTACGGAGTGTATATTATACGCTTTTTAGTGTTTGCTTCGGTGGCGGACCCCATCACGATTTTTGTAAAATATACGATACGCGTTGTTTTTTTTTTTTTCGTGTAAATAATTTTTCATTATTATTATCATCGTCATACACACCGTCCTGCGGTCGTACCTAGGTTTATACGCGTGTGATATTGCGAGCATCACACTATCTTCTATATAATTTTAACAAATTTTCTGTAACCAGTAACGGCTAAGTAAACCACGTTTTACACCGTCAAGTGCGGGCGCGAGCCGTCGAACCTCACTAACAAACGTTTTTACTAAATAAAATTTGATTAATTATTTGCCGAAAAAATGGGGGAGGGTCAAAAAATGGAGCGAGACATATTTACTTAGGTATAATATAGGAAGAACACGTTTACCCATAACAGTGCAAAAAGTTAACTAAAGTTAAAAAGTTTTTTTTATGAATTTTGGAGTCGGTCACAAGTTCAACGCGTTTACATTAAATCGGTAAGAATTGGATTTCCTATGAAAATTACGATCCTGAGCTGGTGAATAATATGCTCGAAAAATAGTACCTAAATTTTCAAGTTTTATACTAGACTAAAATTATTTTGAAACGACGATCTAAATTTAAAATATATTCCGATAGTGCGTAAAAATTTTTAATTGGTTTGAACAATTTTTAGAATAAAGTTAATGCCAACGGACAAGTACAAAAAAAAAAAAAAAAACGAAATAAAAACGCTATGGGGGGTCAAAAACTAAAGGCATTGTGATTTACAGGTATTTGATGCGAATTCGCACGTGAATGCGCTTAATCCATCGGTGTTAACGTTTAATGAACATTTCAAGTCATTTGGAGTACTTTTGAAAGTTTTGAACATTTCAATTTTGAGGTCATATAACTCAAAAAAAGCTTGATATTTTTACTATATCAATTTTCTACAGTTTGCAGATTTATTTGAAATGATCAAAATGTACTTTTAAAGTGCATTTCGATCACTGACTGAAGTCGGTCAACTTTCTACCCACCCAATCGAGACACGTTTGTCATTTTTTTTTTAAATTATAGCTAAACGATACGAATAGAGTTAACTACGAATTTATGTTAAATGACAAAAAAATCAAACTTAATACGTCATAGAATTCACCAATTTAGTACTAAAAAAAAAAATAGCGGATCTTTCTAAAAATAAATACTGCAGGTACCTGTATAATAAATAATATAAAAAAAAAAACTATATATCAAAACAAACATTAAAAAAAATATTTTTTGATCATTTTCATGTTTTTTTTTTTTTAATATTGGATCTGTTGGTTATTTCTAAAATTTGATTTAAAACCAATATTTTTATACTCTGTTATTGTTTTCAAATTACAATTTTTCATATATTTTATGAAGTGCAAAACAAGTTTAAATGTATGTGTTTTAATGGGCTAACCGTTTTTGATTACAATTACTTACCTCATATAACTTTTCAGTGTGTTGGTACTATACGATTGAGGTACGTTTTTGATCGGCAAAGTGGTTCGACGGACATCATGAACAGCTATGACACAAAACGGGTAGGTATCAAATGCAATGATCGAGTGACAACCATTCGAATACAAAAAGAACATTTTAAATTATTGTCAATGCAAACACACTTATTTTTAGTCTTCATAAATGAAAAATACATTTTTAGTAAAACAACAACTCGTATTTTATTTTTTTGAAAAGATGTTTTATTATTTGTTTACATATAGTTAGTATTTAGGTACTATTTTTGTGTTTTTAATGCAATAAAATAATCCACATTGAAGAATGATTTACTGCACCGACGTCAGTCGGAATAGAATAGAATTAATTATCATAAACACACATAAGCGAAATTCGGGTTGTATAGGAATTACGGTTATTTTAAGCGTATTTTTTTATTGTTACATTATTATTAATAATAGCTGCAAAGATTATGTTGAAGAATAATTAGAAATGTCCGAGAACTTCAACAAAACATTACTAGATATTTAATAGCAGCTATTAAATATAATTTCATTATTGGTGTAATAACAGCTGAAACTAACTACCTCAAATCTTACTCGAAATAGTACGTATTTATCATAATAGTGTTGATTGATTAATTTTATACATAAAATGTTTACCACTCTTTTTTTTTATACACAACAGGTAAATTATAATTGAACATTTGTATTTTTCACTGGAAACAAAAATCAGATATAACTCACCTTGTGGGTGGGAATTGGCGCGTTGATAGTCAATAATGTATGAGAAAATATGTATTTTATTCAACGATTTATTATTATAACTTTATTATTTTGGATATTCAAATATTTGTCGTGACAACAATAATGTATTTTGATCAAAATTTTAGATTAGAGATCTTGAGTGTTGTGGATGTTTAAAATTTCTACTTTATTAATCATTTTAATAGAATAATCAAGATACCTAAATGTGGCGCTACCGCATGAGTTCCGGTATACAAAGCAGTTTTACGCGGCACGTGCACTCCGTCTCTTGAACACTGACATATTGTAAGCAGTCAATCGCTGCAAAAATCGTTTTGTAAAGAAATTTACAAAAAAAAAAAGCCGATTGAAATTTTTTCATCAGGTATTGAGTATTTATATTAGGACTGCCAAAAATTAAAATGAGAAGTACTGAGAAAATAAAATTATATTTTTTATGCCTGGATTTTTTCAAAAATAATTCGTAACAGTTATGACAGTAAAATATTGTAAATATTTTAATATTTATACACCGAATGACATGTAGTATGATAATGGTAAAACATTTTATTATTATATTAGGTAGGTGTAAAATAACGTGCAATCAACTTCTGGACGGTTTGATTGTTATTTTGTTTGGATGCAAAACAATTCCATTATCTACTATAATTTTTTTCCGGCTCGTATGAAACTATTATTGAAAATTGAATAACATTTTTAAAAAAATTTTTGGTGAGTTGGTCCTACTTTTATTTTGTTGCTTTAACCAGTAAACTAAAACTAATTAAAATGAAGCTGTATAGTCTTATAAACCTTCTGCAAATTAGGGTGTTACCGTGCTTTCTGCAGTTGATTGCTGCTTAACATATCGCAGACAATACATCAAATAGTTTTTATACGTTTAGAAATTGTATCGTAAACCAATGACAGATTCCTCCTAAACTTTACCCTCAGTATAAAAATTATTTAAATCACAATTTACTGGACCAGCAACAAAAATAAAACAGTATATGTCTATATGAACAAATCAAATTTACGTCCCAGATTATAAGCGCTATTTAGATGTAGTTGTATATATATATATATGTATATATCATTTATATTTACCTTAATTTTCATTTTCAAGTTTTTAAAAACATTACCGATTTACTTAAAAAAATTTGTATGTTTAACATGATATTAAAATTTCATGAAACTCGACTAATATAAACGATTTTTTATGTCACCGGTGAGTGTCGACTACAAGCTTTTCAGCTACTAAACGCGTATTGATAATGTTATAAATGATCGTTGAAATAATTTAAAAACAACTTATTTTTCAAACGATGGTGAACAAAACCAAATATTTGAGTAGTTACTACAAATAAGTTCCCATTAATAATGGTATTGATATGGTTTTTCATTTATAACTAATACCTGAAGTTTGTTTGAAATATCGCTATAGTTTACAAACGATTCATTTTCGTAAATATAACATATCTGCACATAAAATATACAACTAAAAAATGTTTGTTTTTCGTAATAATAAAGGCACTTACCTAGACGTCTATTTTATGTAGTTTTATATACATTAAATTAGTGTTTGAGAGAACATTGTATTGTTTAAATATTGCGCGGTTGATTATTCGTCGATCTCATAGAGTACCCACATAATATAATCATAGCCTATCCGATTATAAAATTTTTTTATCAAGCTTTAATTAAAAATGCGGTGTTTTTTTTTTTTGGATAACTGAAATGATAAAATGTTGACGGATGAATTAATGATCAATGATATTTCATACTTTACCGATAAACGTTGTAGGTAAGTTTAGTAACTATTTAGTAGTATCCTATACGTATTATATTATAATACGTAGTGTCATCAACCAAATTCGTAATCACCATTTGAACGGACACTCGGATAAACAATGTAAATTAAAAAAATACGAAAATGGGAAACAGAATAATATAAACACAAACGTATAATTACGTATATTATATATACATGTATATATATACATATATATTGTATATTAAACCAAATTATTACAATACTCTAAACAAATCTTTTAATATATAATCACTTAAAAAAAAAAAAAAAAAATTTTTGGTTTTCAATGTCAAATAAATAATATCATAGTAGGTTATGTACATATACAATACGCATAAAGTAATAAATAAACAATAAACAAAAAGAAAATTCGAAAATATATATATAAAAATATAATACCCACATAATGATAGTACCAGCTATGCACTATGGTACAGAAAGAAATATGCAGCAAAAATTAGTACATGAGTTTTGATTAGAAAACGAACAAAAATACTAACCATAGTCATTATTATTATTATTACTATCATTGTAATTTTTTTCTTTAAAATTAATATTGAAATTCTTTCCGAAGAACAAATTTATTGGACAATGTAATGAAATTTTGTTTATGCGTGCGTACAAGTTGTGATGTAGGTACACGCCTATAGGAAATATTATTATAATAATAATACGACTATGTATTTGGCCGTAGTCGAAGTTTCGATTTCCGACGTTGGAGATCAAAATCTTGACAGTCACTCGATAAAAAAAAAAAAAAAATGCACTAAAAAAATAATAATTATAATGCTAATAATAAAAATAACGGTATCGAGTGACCGTCAAAAATCCGAAGGAAAATGTCGTCGGACTGCGAAACCAAAAACGGTTAACACTGTGAAATTGTACTAAATCCAAACTAAAAATTATCGTTTTAACAAAAGTAAATAATAATAATAATAATAATAATAATAGTAATAATATAATAATAATAATAATAATAATAATAATAGTAATAATAATAATAATAATAATAAAAATAATAATAATAGTACCTATTAATTATTAGCTGTTTAAAAATGATATAGACGATAATTTTTTTTTTCTTTAGGTACACTGTCAATAATAATTTATATTTATTATAACTCAAACACACAGTCAATTAAATACTTTACTTACAGTTATTTGCGTAAGTATTTTTAAAAGTACATACATAGATCACTTAAAATACATTAATTTTTTTTTTTTTTTTTTATAAATTCTAACCCATATAAGAACTTAACAATGTATATGTATACAATATAATGAGGAACATAATTGAGCGAAATCGCTGTTTTTAATTCAAACGAATGACGAATAGTCATACTTTTTTTTTCTATTTCGAACAATTTTTGGGGGAATTCATACTGAAATTTACAGTGTTTTTTTAAAATCTAATCAAGTTATAATAATAGTATAAATAATAATTTTAATCATAAAATAATAAACAACAGACTAGTCAAACATAATAAACCAACTTTACAAAATGTTTTCTGTATGAAATAACTAATTTCTAACAGAAAAAAAAAAATAAATAAAAATAAAACGATCATGATAACAATAAAAAAAAAAAAAAAATGAAGTACATGACGGCGGAATCCCGCGTGCCGTTACAAGATTATTAAAAACGTTTGTACTTAATTTCACGATAAAAAAGTATATTTACACCAAAGTTGAAAGCATTTCGTTCAAATCGAATATGGAATTCGTATTACACGTATTGTAATAATTTACCATCTATATTGTCAATGGATACGAACGATTTCTGTTTGTATATTTACAACAATAATGTTATTGGGAATGTATATTGAGATTTGTGTGCGTTTTTATCTATATACGACGTAAAGAAATGAATATATATATATATTATTACCATCAACATTTTCGTTCACACAAAATCAACGGTATCTTAGGTCCATTTACAAATTTAAAAATATCAACGACGAATCACACGCAGTACACAATATGTTTTTGTGCAAACTCTAAAATGCAGTCTTTTTAATGGATTGGAACGTATGCAACCGGTTTTTACCTGGTACAACGTATGGTTGGGAATGTAGTTTCATCGAATTGGAATCGTAAAAATGTTCATTATAAGATTAGAAAAAATTAATATTAACGGTGAGCTTGCGCAACGCTGCAGGTGCGTAAGTTGCAGTAAAAAAAAAAAAAAAAATAATCAAATATATTAGCCTAAACGCCATCATATACCTGCCCCTATACTGCAAGTGCGACGTACCTATGTGAAACACTTATTGGAATGACTAAATGTTGCTTTAAATTTCACGACGACCATATTGTTTTGAAGATTGATGTTGTACTCTTTCGTTTTTTTTTTTTTTTTTTTTTTTTTTTTTAACACCTAAACAATGTGCTAACGATACAAGAGAGAAAATTAACTAAAAACAAAACTTGTAAAGCAAAATCGAAGAGTGGTGGGTTGTGGATTGTGGAGACCCTATGATCTATATTATGTATATAAGAATGAACGTGTAGAAACGGTAACTAAGAATAAACGATAAGTACATAAAACTGCAACATTTTAAATAATACTATTATTAACATGTTTCGAGATCCATACATTTAAGTTGTAAATGATGTATTTTTCGTGAAAAACACTAACACTCGTTTATAATATACCGTTCAGGTCATAAATTGTGTTCCGTGATCAATAACGTATCGACAAACGATCGATTTGTTACATACACAATCGTTGAACATAAAAACAACACTTGACGATCAATACGAACTTTGCGCAGGAAGTGGACTGAATCCCCTCCAGGGGAAGTGTAGTCATGTGTTATCCTTGGACACGACGGAGCTGCCGTACGATTCTTCGTCGACCGAGGACGGTATCATGTAGCTGCCGTCCAACTTCATCCCGCCGGCGTCCAGCTTTGTAGAGCCGTCATCCATCTTTATGTACTGGCTACCCTCCAGCTTAATGTTCTGATTAACGACACACTTGCGCATGTGCTTTTCCAGCGTGGACGGCACGGAGAACGGCATTTCACAAAATCGGCACCTGTACACGTCTTTGCCTAACCGGCCATGCGTCTTCATATGTCTGGTCAACTTGGAGGATTGCGCGCACGCGTACGAGCACAGCTCACACTTGTACGGTTTCTCGCCAGTGTGGGATCGCCGATGCACTGTCAAATTACTGCAGTTCTTAAATACCTTGCCGCAGTATTCACACGTGTCGTTGCGTCGGGACTCTTTTTTCGAGTGGCCCTGCAGCCCCATATTAAGGGCGACCGACAGCGCGCTAGGACCGGGCTTCGAACGGCCACCGCCGCCGCTAGTGCCGTCTCCTCGACCACCGCTGCCACCGCCGACCGAGTCACCGCCACCCGGAGGCTTCACGCGATCGGCACCGGAAAGCGAGCCCATGAACGAATCGCCACGGTGATGAGCGGCCATTGCGGGCAGCCACATTCCTGCTGCGTACAGCCGGTCACGGGTGAGCAACAGGTGATGAGGATTCTCAGCGTCCAGCTTGAGACGCTTGGCCGCCGGGTCGAATGGGTTTTCGAACGCGGAACCCGGACCGAATATGCCGTGCTGTGCTGCGCCCACCATGTCCAAAGGGTTCTGACCAGCTGCGATAAGATTCTTGGCCAGCTCTTCACGAAACCGCAGGTCGCTAACATTTTTGTCACACAACCCGTTCTCTAAGTTACGCAATGGATTCGCTGATTTTACCGACCCGTTGTTGTTGTCTGTGATGATTGGCGATAGTCGGAAGTTATCTTTTTTCCTAACACGAAACTGAGGGGGCAGAATCGACGAAGACTCTTTGAGCGCCTGCTTGTACGCTTCGCTGTACTGTTGAATGTTACTCAGGCCAAACTTGCTCATAAGCTCACCGACCAGCGAGCTCGGGGGAAGCGATCGGTCGCCAGGCGTGTTTTCGGGCGACGTGTGATTAGAGTGACCGGGTTTCTTGTCGTGTTCGGCTGACGACGTGGACTTGGTGGTCAAATCTTCAGGCACATCTCCTCCCTCATTTTCGTCATTATCCTCGTCCTCCAGCTCCATGTCTTCCTCGTCGTCTTCGTCACCCTCGCCATCCTCATCGTCATCATCGTCTTCTTCTTCCTCCTCTTCCTCCATATCCACGTCGTCCTCGTCGATCTCGGAGTCATCCTCCTCGTCTTCATTGGATGTCAAATCCGGTGTCGAGTTTGTATCCACCCCATTGGCAGTCCCACACTCGCCACCGGCCAGCCCGTTTCCCCGATTCGACCGACGATGCGTTTTCATGTGCCGTTTGAGCTTGGAGCTTTGCGTGCACGCGTGGTCGCACACGGAGCACTTGTACGGTTTTTCTCCGGTGTGTGTGCGCCTGTGCACGATCAAGTTGCTCAAAAATCGGAACTTTTTTCCACAATACTCGCACTCGCGGGTCTTTTCTTCTTCGGCACCAATCTGTTGTTGCCCGGCTATCAAGTCGTTCGGTTTTTCTTTGGACGGCCCATTCGACGACAGGTCTAACGTGTTTCGCGATGCATCGCCAATTCTGTCTTGATCCAGGGTCGTGTCTACCGAGTTGTTATTACTAACGTTGCTGTTATTGTTGTTGTTGTTGTTCAAACCAGCGGTGACCGAGGCGGCCGCGGTTAAACTGTTGCTGTTGATGTTGGGTGGCTGTGACGTGGTGACCGATGCCGTTGCCATGGTGGTATTGCTGTTGGGGCTGCTAAAAGGTGGCGTCATTTTTCGCGGCGAAGGCGACAAACTTGGTGCAGTAGCAGCTCCAGGACTAGTGGTACCTGCGAGTTGCCGCAATCGCTGCGAGTAAAAATCCATCTGAGGATCGAGGTTTAAGGCCGGTAACGTGGGCGCCGGGTGTCTGGGGTTGGCGCGGTCGTTGGCCGCCGCAGCGGCCGCTGCCGCTAACCCTGGAAACGGAGAAGTGGGCATCGCGTTTGCTGCAGCTACGGCCACGGCGAATCCCAACCCGTGTTGTTGCTGATTCAGACGGAACTGTTCGGACATGAGCTGCTCCATACGGAACTGGTGGTCTTGGTGGTGACTAGTCGACCGGCCGAACAGTGGTGCCGGATTGCCGATGGGAGATGTCCCGGGAAACAGGGACGGACGCTGGGGAGGCTCGCCCATCGGCATCCTAAGCAAACCTCCAACCCCAAAAGGGTTGTGCAGCGGCATGGACATTGGAGAGGGATCGACTACCATGGGTGGCGGCGGACCTCCGCTATTGCCGTTGTTGGGTTGCGACGGATGCGGCGGAGGTGGCGGCGGTGGCGGAGGGTGGAGGTTCAACCGAGAGTGCATGCTCAGAGCGAGTGGTAATGCGGACATACCGGGCGGCAATGACGGTGCCGACGGTGACGCGTTATTCGATCCGCTGCATCCGGAGGAGCCGAGCGACGAGCACGAAGAGTTGTTCTTGGATTGCGGCACGGGTGACGGGGTGCCGTCCGTGTAGATCTTCAGCGAGTGCTGTGCTTGAGCGTGTTGTAGCAGTTTCCACGAAGAGTTGAATCGCGCCTTGCACGTGCAACACACGAAACTGCTAGGCTCTGTGAACAATACGGAGAAATAAAAAAAAAATTCGATTAGAAAAAACGACAACACTCTGTCCGGCGTTGATTTCAGTTTTCACAGTCACGACGTGACGAATGAAATAAAAGACGAATATCTGAAGGCGAAACCGTAGACGATTCGTTATTTTTTTGAGTTTTTAAACACTCGTCAGTTATTATTATCGTTGTAGAAGGGTCTACTAGAAACTATATTGCAGCACATAACGTTGAGAACACGTTCGTCGTAACCGACGTTCGGCCAAACATAAAAGCGATAATACTATATCGTAAAAACTCTTCCGAACCCATTCCTCACTACCGGCCCCGGCCCGGTCAATCGCGTAAACAATGCGTAACGGCGTAATATTATCGCTATCGGGTTATGCGGATATAGCTATGGTCAGGCGCATGCGGCGGCGTCCATTAAAATAATGGTATAAAGAAAAAAAATAACCCATACTGCGCGGCGCGGCTGCGGTACTCAATAACAAACATAATACGCGTGTGTATATCAACTGATTTGAAATGAAAAAAAAAAAAAAAACAATTCAACAGAACAAAAGAGACGTTGTTCTTTATAAATTGAATTATTTCATTTTCGAAATAAAGTTGGACGCGCGTCACCGCCGCCGCCGCCGCCGCTGTTGTGTTCCCCGTCGTCGACGGTTATAAAGCGCGCGGGCAGCCTACACAACAACAACAACAACAACAATTATTATTCTCAAACTCGGTGGTGCGAACAAGAACAAAAATGATTGACTTGAGAATGGATTGCACAAACGGCTGGACGACCGTGATTGAGAAAGAGGGAAGTAGTATTATTATAACGGCGTGCGGGGCGGTAATCGCGGGGTAACGGCCGTTTTCCGGCGATGACGAGAAAAAAAAGAAAAAGTCGTTTCGCGCGCAGCTGACCGAATTTTTGCGAGCGAAACACGCACTAAACACGCGTTGTTGCGCAAGATTTTGCGTTTTGTTTTCGCCGGCGTTCGAAGAAATTCGCAGTGTCGTGTTTCATATTACGGCGACGACGTACAGTAGTAACACTATACTTATACTACGTCGTTTTAAGTAACAAGAACCGCGGAAATCGTCCGAGGGTGTGTGGTGAAAAATTTCATTAAAAAATATTAAAAAAACGAGAAAGAAAATCGAGTTTGCACCCTCTGCGTTCTTTTTAAATGACCCGAGGGAGTAACGTGATCGCCACCGCCGCAGGCCGCGCGCTGTATCGTCGTCGCAAATTGTTTTTATTCTTCACACGAGACGAACGCAGGAGAAAAAATAAAAAAACGAAAATAGCACTTTTCGGCTGCGGTGGTGATTTTGCCGCGATGGCACCGGCGACGAGTGCAAATGAACGCCTCTTATGTAATATTATTAAACAATATTTTTATACGACACGCGCGCGCCGTATGGCGTGTGTTATGACCGCCGCACGGACCCGCGCGCGAGAGGAGATATTATTGAAAATAAAAAAAAAAAACCGTACAGAAACGACTATGGAAATGTGCGACGATGCGCGCTCGGGCCCGGCTGGACCGCGCGTGACGTGAATAATAATATCAACGGGAAAAAAGTGAAAAAAAAACGTATAATAATAAAATGTACACGCGTGTATGCGAACTGGCGTGCGAAATCGTTCGCAGCGCGAGAGACGGTACCGATATTGAAATCGTTTCGAACGAAAAAAAAAAAAAACGCTATTTTAATAATATGTAAACAGAAGTTTTGTCCAAAACAGCGACGTCGCTAAGAACGTTTCAGTTTTGAGACGTACCAATTCTGTATAATACACGGTTATTCTGTTGCGCGACTCGTTCGATCGCGAGATACGATGCGGTACATCTGTATTTCTGTACGTGTTCGAGTTTGTTCGATTCTGTCGAAATTCAACCGCGAACCATCACTTTTCGATCTCATCCCGACCGATCTGCACAACGTTACTCGGTTCGCCTACATTTTTACGTTCCTACGTAAACGTACGGGAACAAAATAAAAGTATCATCGTTCCGTCGGCGAATCGTTTTTGCGCGTGTATCGTCGACACATACACGTTATGACCGCTGTTTTGTGCCGTTTTTATCGCGCGAGCATGTAACAGTATTGTTCTTCTTTCTTTCTTTCGTTCTTTCTCTCGTCCTTTCCGTTTTAAAGGGGGCCAGGCCACGAGCGCGGTTTCTCTAAATAATGAAAAGCCGAACCGCGCGCGCACGTTTCTCCGTGACGCACGATAAGTGTCGTCGTCGTCGCGCGGACGTCGAGCTAGAGAGGATTTTTAAAAAAAAGAAACACTATTTTTTTTCAAATGCAAATTCTAACTATTGCGCACACGGCGATTTCCGTTTAGAGGTGTACCTATCTATAAGTACAGTAAGTTTTTTTTTATACTCGTCCTCGCTGTATCTGATCCACACGTATCTGTACACACGCGCGCGAGCGCGCGTTTCCACTTCCGTTGAGTACGCGCGCGGGCGACTTGTCGCCCATATAATATATACTGTAAAGCATTCATCATCGCCGCGACCACGAGTGGACCACCGCACACCCCCGGCCCCCGTGCACTTCCACCTTAACACATCCTCCACCTCCGTTAACTTCATAAGAATACATATACGTACGTACGTTATGAATAATATTATACGACGTATTGTACGCGATACACCTATATAATATCGCGCGATAATATATATAGTTATACGAGAAGATAACGGGCGCACAAAAGAAAAGGATCCGGGCGAGTGGAACAATGAGAGCGCCACGGCGAGCGTGCGTACGTGGGTTATCTCGTCGTCGTCGTCGTCGTCGTCGTCCCTCTTAAGCTTTTTTTAAGGTTTTAAAAAATATAAAAGAGAAAAAAAAATACCAGCTTTATGGACAATCTGTGTTAGCCGTCATCCGGGTCGCGCGGTTTAGCGGACGGGCGGGGTAGCAGTAAATTTGCGTTTTTATCTGGACCTGTTTTGCATGCGGGCACACCCCCGCGGAAGAGACGGCGCGGAGCGGGTGGTACACACTTCACCCTGCAGCAATATTCGGCGGAGGACGCTGTGCAGGGATCGAGTGATCGAGTGCGCGCGCGTTTCGGCGCTCGGCTATCTTTTGAAATCGGCCAAAAGGGACGCACGCGTTTTCAACATTTTTTAAACGATTTCGAGCACGTTTTCCGAACATATCGGTGCCACTGTCTTGTACTGTGTACAAGTTCTACGCTTACGACGATAATGTTTCAGCATAACAGCCGATTTTTTTTCATCACAAATACTTTGCGAAAAAATACGCCCGTCACACATACGCGTACCTGTGTGGACTCGCCGTTATTAACACACTCGTCGCCAGCGTAACGTAAGACGTGTGTGGAGTCGCGAATGAAATATGTTTTTTGAACTTTTTTTCCGCCACGAAAAATAACGATTTTATCCGGGACGAGATAATTTTTAGAATTTTTTCATCCGTTTATTTTGGCGACTCGATTTCGTATCGCAGTCTACCGTCGCGCTACGTAAACACATACTCGCAGTGTTGCAAAAACGAATTTTTAATTTTTTTTTATGAAAAAAGTCGTCCGTTGGTAATACGTACTGCGAACAATATAATCGTCTTCAACGCATAGAGCGCACAAAGAACGCGATTTTAACGAAATGACATAATATAACACGAGACGTAGTATGTAATATATAAATGGAAATGTCAAATTTCCGTCACCGTCATCTAGGACGTAACGCATGTATAGATAGGCGCGCCGAACAGATGGCATTGAACATCGCGTTTTGTCCAGAAACGATCAACTTTTCGACGCCCGCTGCGGTCCGTCAATTCAAAGTTTCGAATAACACAATAATAACAATAATATCGTAGTCGGCAAAGTACGTTTTTACATGATACTTATAGACAAAGTAAAACGATTTGAAATCGTTTTCACACCGTCGCAGTGTTCATACAGAAAATTGTAAATATTATCATGTGTATAATATACTTCAGTATTAGCAACGGAGAAAGAATATGTATATACATATATGAAATTCGGTGCCGTCGTTGTGCGTGAGAAACGAAGAGGCAATCTCGGACAAACGACAAAAATACAATGTAAAATATCATCGTGAAAATAGTACGCTAATTATTCATCCGAGAGTTCACGTTGAAAGACGCGTAATACACGGTTTGTCCGGGGCACGACGAATAAACTATAACATACGGCGATATACTATTACTTTACCATTGGGTTTTTAACGGGTTTTTTTTTCCTTTTTTTTTTTTGAGAGGTTTGTTCGTAATATATGCGTCAGCGTTAAAATTATAATATTTAATCGTCGCGGCGTACGACACACGAACGGCCGGCGTGACGAGACGGCCGCGTCCACGTGATGAAGAGCGCGATCGTCAGCGGATCGACGAGTGGTTCGACCATACGGACGACCCGTGCTCGGACGATATTTCACCGTGATACGGCGTGTTATGATCAAAACGTGATATTATTGTGAATTTGGCCGAATTCGTCCGAAATCTGTCCGCGGATATTCTTCATTTACTCTCGGTTCGCAGGAAACGTATGAAAAAAAGTGTATAATACCGTATTGACTTTGAAAAATACGAAATAATGATTTAGGCGTTACGTACGTTCTTTAAAACTATTTAGCCGGGAATTCCGCTGCTCCGAGTTTACAACATTGTTTTCCTTCCAACCGTTCGTAGATATTATTACCAAAACAAAAAAGATTTGGCGTCGGTCTAAATCCGGCCCGGTCGAATTAACATTACGTTGGCGCGTGTAAAGCAGATCGAACCGTGGCCATACCTGCGTGTAGACGGGAATTACGACCGAAGGGTTGGGTCACGTACACCCCCGACGGGCACGCGTATCGAAATACCTGTACTACGGCGGAGTACCATCGATGAAATTATACCATTATACCCGTATAAAATATGCGTATATGACCTTTATATAGTACGTTTCTGGTACAGTTATAATATAATAATATACGCTTTATCTTGTTTATAAAACGTGTTGTTCGCGCGCAACCCTTTTTATTTTTCGAAATTGGGGTGTATATCTCCGCCGCCGCACAGCTGTGACGGACACCAGGCTTTAATATTCATTTTTCCCGCATACGGACAACATATAATACATCACGCGCATTATATATTATAATATTGTATATATTTATAAAATGTAATAATATCTCGTATCGGTCATACGACATTATACGCAGTTTGATCTGCATCTGCCGCAGCTCTCTGTCGGATTTCATATTTTTCCACGCGCGCTCTGCACCAACCAACCAACCCCTTCGCCGCGCGCCATACAAACGTTACACATACATTTTGATACTCTGTTCGATTGTACGGTTTTCGCGAGATTTCCCCGCGGCGATTTTTAGAGATCTTCACGCCTAAAATGCTCCTTTCGGAAACGTTTTAACCGATCGGGAAAAAAAAAAAAAATTGGACCCAACACGCGGAAAATGCGTAGCAAACACGGTTTGATAACGTTACGTGCGCACATAATAATATAAGGTCTCGCGAAAAAACTCGGTCTAATTTTGACCGCGGCAGTGTGTGGCCGTCAGGTAGTCGACCTGCAATTAGTTATCAAGACCGTATATAGTTGTAGATTTCGTTGAAAATATCGTCAAATTTCCGTATACTTATTTCAAAGGACTATTATTTTTGTGCCTGTATGTAATAGATGTGGTGCGCTTAACAAACGTTTTCGCCTTCGACTATAATCGAAACAAGTAAACGGCGTTGTTATTGCAATATATGTCACTCGCGTGTTTACTCGTATTCGTAAAAAAAAAAAAAACGCGTAAATAGAAATCGGCAACTGCAATAGTACTAAACGGACGAGTTCTTCAAGTTTGATAACGCTGAAATTATAAACGTCGGTCACCGATAAATCGAAAGAAAATACGTAAGCAAACACCGAACAAATTAACAAACCGTGTAAATAATACGAGCACAGTTATCAGCAGCCATTCACAAACTTATGGCCGCCACTTGTGGCAGAAAAACGTATATTATACTATAGCGTTAGAAAATGAAACATTGGTACGTCGGTCTAACTTCTCGTTAAGTGTATATGCGTAGAACGTGAAAAAAGTTTTATACGAACGCGCGCAGCTTCACAAACTCGAAATTTCCAATTAAAAATTATAATACAGGCATACTGAAGAAATTCGTTCATAAAGTTGAAAATTCATCGGCAGTTTGTGATAATAGCCACACATGTTTATTTTTCAAATAACGCGTGATCGACGTGTACGACGACATTAAACGGTTCGAATGCGATGGTTGAATTTCGGCGTTTATTTCAGAAGGATCGCTTTATCGTATAAATCATTTTTATACACTTTCGTCGCGTTTAAAGAAGCCGCTCGGTTTTTAACGACAGTTTTACGATTTTCGCGCGGATGTATTTATTTTACACCGATACTGTATAATATGTTTTTCAACGTCAACGATAACTACATTACACAGAAGCGCATCGGAAACAAACCTTCACCAGCGGTGAGCACGATTGGGGGTGTTTAATCGCGTAATAAATTCGACGGGACCGGGAAAACAACTACAGCCACCACCGGTATGAACACGCGAGCGATTCACCTTTTTATATGTGAGCGAGATCGAAACAGTAAAAAAAACACAGTCCGGACAGAGGGTACGCGAAAACGATGCGAATATGAATATAATTTTATTATAATTTGTCGCCGCGATATTATGCGCGTTTGACGTTCATTATTATAATATTAACACAATGACGGATTCGTGGAAAATCGCGAGATTCGAACACGCTTTCGACCGAGATCCGCCGCGATCCCTCCGGAGAGATTTGGCACGCGCGCGTTTTTTCAACACACACCACGAAAATCACGTCCGGTCGACCCCGCGGCGGCGGCATACAGACTGCCTATCGATGTCGTGGGTGTCTATGTCTTTAGGTGTACGATATTATTTATAATAAAAAAACGTTCGTATAAAACGGTACGGACCTACAGGTTAGCATATACATATATATTATTATAATTTATAAGTTTGTACAGGGTAACCGAAATTCGCTCGTCGTGGTTTTTTTTTTATATATATTTATAAAACACGTCGTCAAAACGTAAAAAATGTCTACCGGACAACATAACGTCGTTTATATGATATGTTATCACAACGAACGATACGCGGGCGATTCTCTCTTGCGGTAAAACATTACGCGTCGTACTCGTTCGTTTGTAAACCGACGGGATTCAAAAAAACGTGAAAACGACCGACGCGACCTGACGAGTATAACGAAAAGCAGCGTGGCACGAATTCGCTATAAAATATATTTATAATATTTACCACTCGAGCCGGACAGAAGTGCACCGTCACTCGTGTTTGTGTTTGGGCACCAGATTACGCGTTTTTGGCTCCTGTTTTCGGTGTCTTTCGTTACGTGTCATATCTCTCGAGAGCCCCTGAAACGTTTTCCGCCCCGGGCCTAAAACCGTCAGTCCGGGGGTGTCGTTGGAAAAAAAAGCAAACAAACCACCACGATTTTAACGAGCTACGGATGCGATCACCCTGTTGCCCTGTGTCTTCTATATTACGAACAAAAAAAAAAGATGAACAACATAATACACGGACACAACGCTGACCGTGACGGCGTACATGCACGGTGTCCGCCCACAACCAGCAGATTACACGACGACCGTTTAGGTATTATAATTATAATAATTGTTACTATTTTTTTCTATTATTATATTTTCGCGTCGTGTGACGGCGATAACGGCGTTATATTGTCGCAGAGCGTTTAATTGCTTTGATATTTAAATTTACTATTTTTTTTTTCATTTTTCGAGTCGATTCCGCCCGTCCGTCCGCATTATTATAACATTGCGTGCTATTACTATACGGTCGTCATAATATATTCTCTACGGTCGTGACCAGCGAGTCGATGTGCAGAGGACAGCTTATAATATTATCCCCGGTGTATTCCTCCGTAAGCAGAACCGCGTTACAATACAATATATATATACGTTTAACGATCACCCCGGGACGGATGAGTACAAGGGGAACGGTGATTTCGAAAATTAAATCGATTCGAATAATTATTGCGGGACTACTTTAAGTGCTGGACGAAAAAGAAAAAAACACGTCTTCGCACTCGGCGCGGTACAGTATGCGGCGGTACGTCGTATTATTGTCGTAGGTAGTTGTCGACAACGTAAAAACATGACAAACTTTATTCAACTATATAGGTGCGCGGGGGGCTGTGACGATATTAACAGTATCATATACAAGTTTGAGCTGCTTCCCGCAGGAATAAAACATACGAACGCTGATTGCTAGAAACGCGTGCACGAGGAGCGTGACGAATAATTGAAAAATGTACAATAACTGTAAAGTAAGAAAGCATCTTTGGAACATCGATTTATACGTATGATCTTTAGCTTTAGTACACGCCCAGCACATTATAATCGATATTGTTTCGAACAATGTTGGTGATGTATAATATTTACGCGTGTACACAGCGATTACAGATTCGTTGAGATATCGTGTGGAAAAAGTCAACCGATCAATTTGTCCGCGACGAATCCTAAATATACCACCAACGCCCTGCACAAAAAATGATCTGTTTAATTCATCGCGCGATCCCGCGGTACACGCGCGAACATCAATATACAGGGCGAATCAATTATAGTGTGTTCGACACGCGGTGATTTCCACGCGTAAAACCGAGCGAGCGCGCAGGATATTTGAAACGAGCTGGCAAAAACACAAAAGCAAAAAAAAACAGCTCGAGTTTTAGTGGCGTCGTTCGGGGGTGGACGACGACTCTCAGCGTCCGACTGCTCTCGGGCTCGGTCGTGTGGTGAAATATTAAGACGGACAGATAGCGCGTGGCAGTGTCTACCACGAGTCGGCTGCGAGTTTCTGAGCGTGGTTAAAAAAAAAAACCCCCGAAAGACGACACCACTGGACTACGCTGTGCGGTCATTGTATATTCGTGTACGGAACAAAATTAAACCGGCGATAAAACTACACAATTTTTTTCGTTTTCCCCGGTCGCGTTTAGAAACGAACGGAAAAAAAATCGGGAAATATCTACTTTACATCGCGGCGGTGTAAAATAACCCGTATGAAAAAAAAAACCGCCGCCACCGCCGCGTCCCTGACACGGTTTGGTGGTGACCAGCGGTGTGTGTGCGCGCCGAATAAACGAGGGAAAACGCTTCGGGCCGCGAGCGGAGTGACGAAACGGCGCGATGAGCGCAACCGTACGCGCGCGTCCTTCGGGCGTCGTGACCCACAGTGTCGTGGGAAGCCCGCGGGCCGTAACGTTTTTTCATACGCTCGTGTTTATTATAACCGGCGTACACGTTTCGTAGTATACGAACAGTATGTGCCGCCGTTTGACAGCTGATGCGCGAAAAAACGCGATCCTTTCGATCTCCGCTCGGTCCGCGCGTAGGGTCACCGCGGCGGCGAAACAAATATTATACGTACTAATTGGCGATACGGCGATAAAAACGCTGTATTATGTTGCGCGCGCGGTGTTTTACGGTCCGATAAACACGAGCGGCGGCACTTGTGCGACGTGTGTACGAAAAAAAAATGATGAAATATCGCGCGTACTTATCCGGGGTGTGCGTGCAGAAAGGGTGCACAGAAACGTCGCGCGCCGTCCCCGCGGGGCTCGATTGCGCGGGAGTCCGAACACAATAATTGTTACACGTTATTGTTGTGTACTGCCGTGTTGCGGCGACGCTGCTGGACAACGGGCGGACAATGCGCGCGGCTGTCGTTGTTGTATAATCCTTCGCGATTATTACAAAAACGTAATAGGGTCGCACGAGCGAAAGGGTAATAATATAGTAAAGGGTTAGAAAAAAAAATCGAGGTGGTCGCCGACACACCGGTGCGCGTGTGACCCGATTAAAAAAAAAATTACGCTTAGATTATGGAAAAATCGGTCGAAAAACATTTCAACACGATAGTTATGTCGATAACGTAAAAGTTGACGCCGCACGAAATCGCGCGTTACGGATCCGTAGAAACGTTTCCGCGCAGAAAAGATCATGAGCGCCGCCGCGGGCCGCGCGCGGATTTCTGCGTCGTAAAAATTGTCGAACGGACAAAATTGGTACCAAAGCGGGACGGAACGCGCGTTTTTACCCGTATATTTTGCCCGTATCGCAGACCATATTATATATCGATGCCACGGGACGATTCGCCACGGGACGATTCGCTTGTGCGCTACAGAATTTCGCGTCGTCGGGACGAAATAAAAATCGTTTTGAAACGCTGTTCCGTCGATAACGCGTATTATTACAACACGTACGATTAAATGCCCCCTTCATTCGGCGGTCCTATAAAACGCGCGTGGCAGTTGTCTGAATCGCTCATTAGCTAGCGTCGACGACGACGGCGGTTTATCATCGCCGACGTTTGCGATGCACGTGGGTTATTCAATCGTGGCCGGAGGCTGCTGCTACGTCTCGTACGACGTTTCGTTTCGCGGACAAATCTCGCGGACTTTCGATCTGCCCGCTCTCTTCGTTTGACGGCCTCAACCGGCCGTTCGACGGGTGTGTGTCTCTCTCCGGCGTATTATTGTACACATTATTATTATCGTCGTGTACACACACACACGACGGATATCGCGGGCACATTCGTTTCCTATTTCGAAAAAAAAAACGAAAAACGTTTTTTCACGCTGTACATACGTGCGTTATCGCACACGGTCGAGGTCGCGGGCGTGATTTTTTTTTTTTCGAAAGGATTTCGCGCGCCCCGTCGCGCGGCCACCAAATGTCGCGCCGTGTCCGGCGGCGGCGGCGCTATTGTTGTTGTCGTTATTGACGATTATTCGTCCGTTAAAAAACGACGACAATGTTTTTTTCTTTTTTCTTGTCGTCGTTCGCGGTGAAACGGTCCCGGGGTTTTCGCCCGCGATCGTGTCGCCGCGGATGCAATTAAAATTTATCGCCGATCCAGAACGACAACGACGGCGGCCCAGGTACCTACCGCGGCCGATCCGATGGGAAACAAGGTTGGATTATTGTGTCGTCGTTGTTATTTACACGACACCGCGCCGAGTGTGAAGCGTAAGAAAAAAAAACCGAGTAGAAAGAACATTTTTTAATTGACCAAAAAAAAATGAAAATCTCGGCTAGCGGAACCCGATGAACCACGCGAGCTCTCTCGCACGAAAATGATAAAAAAAAATCCGCGCCAGACCGCCGGGCGACTCGGGCTAATGACTCGGCGTCGTGACGTTTGTCACCGGCTGCTGCTGCGAGCTTCTTCTATTTAAAATAACGCTCTCGTCATCGTCGGTTTTTTTTTTTTTTCGTTTCCAGATGTTTATCATCACGCCTGTTTTCGCGGTCCGTTGCGCCGCCTCGGTTCGTCCGTTTCGTACAATACGCACACGTATAATAATAATAATACGGTACGTCGTCGCGTAAAACTTTGCGTATTTTTCTTCCATTTTTTCGTACGGGTGTACAAAAAAAAAAAAATATAATACCGCGACCGTAAGAGAAAAAGAAAGAAAAAATGGCCGATAATTATTATCACGTCGTCGGCGGCTCCTCACTCGACTGAGCCCGCAGTCCGCCGTCGGCTCTGCGGGCGGTTGCCCGTCCAATTATCATCGTAACACAATTGTATTGTTACGAAAAAATACCGTCGTGACCGCTGTGTCACGGTTTCGTCCGTACGACATTACGATTACGGCAGTAACAACAATAATATCGTCGTTACTGGTATCCTCGTGCCCGGTGTCACCGCGCGTCATCCGCCAAAAAGAACACTGGCCGCGACTAATCGGCCGGAGAATTCGCCAAAGTGTCGTAAATTGGTTGCTTCCGATAATGTGGAATTCGAACAAATTCGCGGGTTTTTGTTTGCCGAGAGACCAAAACTAAAATCGTTACGACGTTGCACCACGTCGTATCCTGGTAAGGGAAGACGTTTCGCGTCCGTCACCGCGGCACAAATTCTGATTACGGGTAGAAAAAAATCATCAGACGTACTGGAATACGACTTTACCGCGGTTCTATCCCCGCTTGGTTCTCGGCTCAGTGCAGGATTTTACGATAAGACTTTTGCGGAAAACGGCGTCGCACAGTAGTTACTACGAAACCGATCTTTTGCCAGGAGACAACGGTGTTCTGCACAGTGTTATAGCGGTAGCGAAATAAATATTGCAAAAGAAGAATCAATTTCAAAACGTTCTCGGAGGCGGTAAAAGTGTACACGGATATCGTACTGCTCGCACCGCGCGGTGTCCGGGCGTATTACACTGTCGGCATTACACTGTCGCCGATACGCGTGTATTATATCCGTAGGGGTGCGGCGGAAAGAGGAGAAAAAACGAAATTATCTTTTTGTCGTTGTTTTTCTCCGGTGCGAATTTCGTACGCCAAAGTAGGTATATACCCGCTATAAAGTGGCGATTGTACACGTCGCACATATTACACGTGCGTATATGAAATATTGTGTATAGAAAGCGAGTTTTCGCTGGCGGGCGTAAAACGAAATTCGAAGACGGAAAGCGGAGGCTGCACACAATGTATATAGAACTTTTCAATTTACACGTTCGACCAAATTTGAAACTGATTGCGTAACTTTTCCAATATAACTCTCTCCGAACGTATCGAGAAAAACGAAACACGCCTGTAGGTTTAATACGTACGAGTATGCTCGCAAGGAGAATAGGAAATTTGTCTGTTATTTACACACACACACACCGTGCAACTTTTGACACGGTCAACTGCTGTACGTGAACGCGATCTTTTTCCCGAACAAACAGCCCTCCAAAAACGTGTGATATATATATTCACGTTCGAGTCTATACTGCTAATACGACGCGTTTAGTTACGGTAGAACACGGAATTCGGAAAAAGACTTTACGCTGGAATCATTTTGCGATCGCGACGGAAATCGCAGACATTAATGTTTGTTTACGATATGTTTATATAAAAAAAAAAAAAAAAAAAATGGCAAACGACAAAATTTAATTACCATCGTTTTATCATAACATATATTCCGAAATGAAATTTTTATGCGTATTGTGTATATAAATACCCGAGTTGGTGGTGTTCGATTCGGCGTCCGCGCACGACGACGCGGAACGGTTGTTGCAGGACTTCTTGAAGCCCAAGTCCTCGGACGACTCGGAGCCCTGTTTCGCCCGTCCACCCGCGGCGCCGCACGGCTTGTCGTCGTCCGAACTGGCGGCGGCCGCGTCGTCCGCGCCGTTGTTCCGGTCGGACGGCCGCTTCGGCGTGCTGGACGGCGGCGGTCGCCTCTGGTGTTGGCGGTGCGGGTGCGCCGCGGACTCGTCGCCGCCGACCGCGGGCGACTGGGACCGCTGGTGGTGGTGATGGTGGTGGTGGTGATGGCGCGATTTCGTCTTGCACGCTTGCTGCTGCTGCTGCACCGCGGTCGAAAGGCCGTTGTCGAGCGGCGGCGGCGGCGGCGGCGGCGGCTGCTGTCCGCTCTCGTCGCCGGCGCCGCTGCTGTTGCAGTTGGCCTGCAGCAGCGGGTCTTTGCTGCAACCGGCCACTTTGTGCTGGACGAACCGGCATATGTCCGACAGCAGGAACACTCTCTGGCACTGGCCGCACGTAAGCAGGTCCACCTGATCGGCGCCGCCGGTGCTCTGGCTCGGGTCTGTGTCCGCTGTAAAAAAAAACCAACCGTCTTAAATATAATAACACTGCAGTTTGTTTGAAATACTGTGTACGTCAACGGGGACCGCGGTTAGCGAAAAAATGTATAAAATTTTTACAATACTTCTACTTTTGGCCGCGTATCACGACGTACCGCGACACTATCCACGTACGAAAAAAAATTCCGTCAAGTTTATACGCCGCGATCGATCGCCGCGCTTTAAAGTGTTGATTTTTCGAAACGCGAGACGTTTTTTATTTTTCGGTGTAAAAAACCCGTACGCGATATTTATCGCGGCGTGCGTTTCGAATGACGCTTAGATTTTCGAAATTCCGCGTACGTTTTCTTTCGGTTTTTCGCGGGCCCGTGAAAATCCCTAACAAAAACATAATCCGTTTCGACGGGCCTGTACGAAAACGCCGGACACGTCCATTTTGTATACGTTATTATCGATCATCGCGGGCCCACAACGGTTTTAATGACCGAAAATCAATAATATTTCGTCCGATATTACCAAATGCGGTCCCCCACATTTGTACATTATAATATTATACAGTTTCTCCGCAATACACACACACACACACAAATTATTCGTACGATATAAATTATTATTATTATTTTCGATCCCCACCGATTTACACACACACACAATGTGAAACAGTCGTCCGTCAGAAACGAGCAATATTAGCAATGACGACTATAATACTGTATAGCCGCGATGCAGTGCGGGGTCTCGCCGCCGCAAATTAGTTTAGTTCTGTGCGTTGGAGGGTCGCGGGCGAGCGAAACTGCTGGGGGACCCTGCGGACACCGACACTGAATACAGAACGCTACTTATCGATGACGCGTTATACGTATTAATTTATAATTCTCACGCTGGCGTACGATATTTTTGACCATCAGCGTTGTATTTTATTCGTTTTTTTTTGGTAACTTTACTCTTATTACGAGTTGTACCGTCGTCGCACCAACGCCCGGAAAATTATTATTCGTGCAGGGATTGTTGTAAGAACCATAAACACGTCGACACTAAAATCCATACGCGATCCGCACGCGGTTGAGCGGTTGTGACGATGAAAGATTTGTAAAAATATAATATCATACGAAACGCATCATACTATCCAGCCCTACATATTATGGTTTGCGAAAAATTTTAGTTTTAGCACGAACATTATTGAAACCATTTCGACGAAATATACTTAAACATTTTTATACCGTGTTTCTATAGAAACTTAAATACTATTAAATACTTTTCGTACGGTAATACAGTAATCCCTGGTAGGTATAACCTTCGCGCAACAAAATCGATTCAAAACATTGTTTTCATAAAAAATTTTAAAAAAAAATTTCATGACATTACACGGATTGTATGATATATTATTATACACCTGAAACTTAAAAAGTCAAACGGTATATTATTTATTATTGTATTATTATTATTATTGTACCGACAACCGCTGCAGATGATAAGTACGAAAGTCGAAAACGCGAAAATCTTGATGGTATAGTATTATATCGCGGCGTTTGTTGCGCACACTGACCACAAACGTCTATGCATAAAACTTACGACGGAAATGTTTGCGACACGGCGATTTTTCGATGTTCCGGAAATCCGCCATTTGTGCAGAAGTGAGTGCGCGGTTTATAGGGATTCTGCTACAACAATAGCCGACGCTCCTCGAAATGTATAACGACATACGGCATAATAGTTTTAATCGGTTTAAGCTCGGGGTAGGTCATATCGTATATTTACCGCGCACCCGGGCCTATAAAGTGGCTGTTACACAAACGTGCGTTTGACGTGAAAATCTCGGACGATCGTATCTTCCGCTGCACCGTTTCCGTGTTTGTGTATACATATATATATATAGGAACATATTTTATTACGCGGTAAGCTGTATTATTACAATTTTCGTTATATATATATAACGCATAACAATAATAACAGTACGATAATGTTATGTGTATAGGTATACGTTTTAGAGCGCACTATTCTCTCCGTCGTACAGTTATATACATCGGTCGCAGCTCCACTCCAAATCGAACAAGGACCTTAAACGCGTCTAATGGATATACGGCGAAAAATCCCGCAGGGTAGTGTTTTTGTTTGCCCGAGGGGTGCGTCCGAATAGGGGTGTGCGCTCCGCGCGCGAAACCATCTGCTGGTGCGTGCGTGCGTGCGTGCGTGCGTGCGGCGACGGCGATCCGCGGTCATTGGTCCGATCGATTGGTCATCCGGTCAGTATTGGTCAACGCCCCGGCCGACAACCCCCCTACGCGCAGCACGGGGCGAGGGATGCATCCCTTGGCCGCCGCACGCGGGGCGGCGCGCCGCGGTTCGTAGGCGACAAGAACTTCCCCGACCGTTCTTTTGTGAGACGATTTTCATCTCTTTTTTTTGGACACAGATTTCTGTGCCTAGAAAAACCCGACTTCCGTGCCGAACCGATTTCCGTTTTTGCATTAATGAAGCTACACCACGTTTGTGCACTTGTGAGCTTTCGGAGCGTTTTTCAGACGAATTCGGCCGATGATTTGTGAATTGATCAAAACCGCAGTAGACGGGGTGGATTTTTTTTTTCTCCGGTTTCCTCTTCCCGCGGGCGTCTGCTGCTAACACACCGTACGGCCGAATACTTAACGGGAGAAAAACGTCGGTTGGAAAAATCCGCATCGACGCGACACCACACTCGCCGGCAGGGTGTACCTGGGAAATCGCGACTGCAGTACGTGTTTTGCACGTGGCCGGCCGCCCCCCCGACCCGTCCGGAGCCTAACCGGTGTGCGGCGGGGTAAAAACGAAAATAAAAACCTGCAACTGCGTTACCGGAACAAGACGACCATTTTGTACAATTTTTTTTTGATGTTTTTTCCGACCCGTCGGCTGCAACGCAATACAACGAGTAAACCTAAACCCGTTACCTTTTTTTTTTTTTTTTTACGGCGGAAAAAAAAACTAAATATTTTTCTTTTTTTTTTTTTTTTTTTTTCATTCGCGCGGTACGCAATTATAACTGCCACCATAAATTATACACACGTACTAGAACCGCGTGATTGATCGCCGTCCGATCTATCGATCAATCATTCGGAGACCGCGGCGATCCCGGCGGCGGCGCGTGGTTCGCTCGCATGACACAATCGTAATGCGCGTAACAATATTATACGAGTAGTACTTTCTCTCGCGCGGGCGGCCTCTATACGCCGGTACCGACGACAATAACGGTAATAATTATTTCACCCCCGGCCAATTTTTATGCACAAAATCGCGTTTTCGACCGTCGTAATTTATACGGTGCACCGTGGTCTTTAATTCAGCAGGTTTTTACGGGCTAAAAATTATAAACACGGTAATTATTATTATTATTACAGTCGCCGCTAAAGAGACACATCATTATAAGCCGTTTCACACCGCTGTAGTTCACGCTCAAAAGTTATACGCGTTCGCCATTTCAATCGTACAACTGTTACGGGGTTAGGTTATTTTTTGTCCGTACGCACCCGATTACGTGTAAAAAAACGTGTAGTCGACGACAAAAAAAAAAAATTGAAATTACGACAAAAACGACGGATAAAATAAAAAAAAAAAAGGTACAAAATCTATAGGAAACATCCCGTATATAAAAATATAATGTGTAGTTACGGGGAATTTAAAATTCTACAAGTTATATAGGCCCTTCAGCATATCATTACTTATCGCGGTATGTAATATACGTTGTATACATTTATTGTAGAAGTCGGAGCTGAATTTTTTCAATCGACAAACTCTTCGCTAGTAACAAAATGTTAAAAATAAAACGCGTCCAAAAGAGTCGTATCAAAATTGAAAATATAGGCGAAACATCGTTTCAAATTTAAGACCACGATTATAGTAGGACTCGAAGTTATTCGTGAAATTTTACCTTTTCTTTTAGTATTACCTATACGTAAAACGGTAAATGTCGCATAAAATCTATACGATGTACAAACGCTTTTCACGAAATACGGACGTTCAAAAATTTAATGTAAAAATCGCTTATTATCAGAAATTCGCCGCGTGTTTGTACAATTGTGTAATTCGTGTGCAGCTCTCTGCAGCGTTTTGTCGTGCCATACACTGCTTCGTAGGCCACGCGATTTACAAGCCGGATAAATCTGACAAAAAAAAATCGCGAAATTTATAGACTCCGTTAATGGTCAGAATAATGGGCTATTCTCTTTTAATCCCCTTTACGATTTTTTTCAACCAATTTAGGGGTCGAATTTTGGAAGACCATACATTATATAATGCGGTCCGCGCGGTCTCTGCAGCGTCGAATAAATCGAAACTATATATATATTTTATACTGCCGATCAAATTTCATTCTCGTCATAGCCGTGCGGCGGTTCCGGCGATGATAAATCGGTTGGTTTGCGATTAAAAATCTTAATTTGCAATAAAAACATACTACAGAGGTCATAAATACTATCCCTCGAACCCTGAATTGCGTGCAACAGCGTACTATACAAGATATTTCTTCGAGATCCGCCGAGCGTATTGGAGTATAAAATCGTGTTTTTTTTTTTTTCACGTTTATTTACTGTATAAAACAAATCAGTCGAAGAGACTCTCGATAGGATTCAAAAGCGTTCGCTGTATCGCAGTTTTAAACGATATGACGGTGGTCATACTCGTAATAATGTCCGCAAGACATCCGCGGCAGTTTCTTTTACTCGTCAGTTAAACGGCCTAGCTTTTAGATTTAAATCCCATCACACAGTACTCTTCACGTTCGTTGACGCACCGTGCGAAACACGTCTCGCGGATTCCGGAACTCGTAGAGGATATGCATCACCTCGACTCATTCTGTCCGAATACGCCGTTCCGGAAGAAGTCTCGCGACGTTTTAATCCTACTGTTCCTAACGTTTCTCGCAATCGATCTGCCGCACTCGTTTCGCGTACCTAAATCATCGATTGGTTTAACCGTGTCGCCCGTGCTGCAGCGCACACTTTGGCGCACGACCGGCGTTAAATGAAAACTTTTTTGGTTTCCGCGGACTCTATCGACGTTTTGAACAATACATACATACAATAATAATACATTATTATCGTACGTTTTCATCACGGAATGATGCCTGCGATGGGCAATGCGTAAAACGGGCAGCAGCTATGTGCCGTCGTCACACGCGCAGCTCTCGCGCGGAATTTGCACAGCTGTCCCCGGCCAGTTGTCGCCCGGCAAAAACCACGTAAAACGCGCAACGCGTGGAGTGGTGGCCCCCCTTTGGCGTTTTGATCTATCGGCCAAACTGTGTAAACGCCGTCGAAAAACACATACGACGACACGTCAGGTACGTATATTACGTATATACTGTGTAGAGGTTTACGCGGAATTATTATTATCCGCTAACCAATAATAATAATACGGACCACACCAAGTTGTACCTTTGTTATACGTACGCACGGTAAACGAGATTAGAACTCTGGGCGGTGGCGGCGGTGACCCGATATGCTTGCAGCAGGGGATGTTTTTATTGGATAACTCGATTGGTGACGACGACCCCGCGGGACCTGGCCGCGGCCGGAACCACCGGCGGCGGCTGCGGGAGAAAAACCAGCGGAAGAAGAAGATACGGGGAAAAAAGAAAAACCTCTGTCGAACTTTTGGCCTCGGGAAACGGTTTTTTCCGCGCTCGGGCCTTTTTTCGTTTCGTTTCCTCGCGGACTTAATTGAAACGCGAGTGTTTCGCGCGCGCGATGTCCGCCGCAATAAACAACTCGAACCGGTGTGTGTGTGTGTGTGTGTGTATTGGACGGCGGCGATGTAATTGCGCAGACGATGAGGATTTTTACGACCCTACAAACGGTTGGCATGGTGCCGTGTATACTATATGCCGTGCGACGACGACACCGCGAGATTAATAATTTTTCGCGGGGAGAACTTTTCGATTTTCTACGACCGCCGACGCGGTTATTATCGTCGTATAAATCTGTCGTCCGCTCAGAAATTGGACATATATTTTCGTCGTATCGCGCGCGCGAACCGATAGACTCTGGCGATACCACCCCCCGGTGCGCGCCGCATAAAAATATCGTATTTATTTTTCTCGAATTCATCGCGACAGTTTTGATTTAATATATAACAACGCGTAAACATAATGTAACGTTGCGCGATCGTCGCTATATTATTCGACGTACGTATTGTTATCACGCTCGCAAAAGATTTCGTAGGCAAAAAAGTGTACTTTATTGCATTTCTACCTATAATACGTAATGTTATCGTACGGCCGACTCGCCGGGAGAACGATAACAAAAACGGTTATGATTATATAATATTGCCCATGGATCGTACACAATTACGTTGATTAGATAAATTGTACGATTCGTATGGGAAATGTGGTGACGATCCGTCTCTCGCGCGGAAGATCTGTATCGCGAGAAAATACGAGCGATTTTGCCCGTCGGCGCATTATAATAATATTCTGCGGTACGTTTGCTAGTAGGATAAAAGTGAGATTTGAAAAATTGCACGCGCACACGCTGCTGCAGCGGTCTCGTTACGCGGCATGTGAACAGCATACGTTATGTTGCGAAACGGACGTCCAGTTTTGTGACCGTCAAGCTCCGTTATCTAGTTGAAAATTCCAAACGAAGAAAACGTGCAGGGGCAGTGTGTTGTGCACGTAAGTTAACAGCTCCACGGTCAAATAGTATCGAGTTTTTGTTGTTGTATTTAAGCACTATTTATACAGGTTTAATGTTGAAAAGAACATACACTTTTTGACACTTGGTTGTTTGTTACAAAATTGAGTAGGTATTCTAACCGATACGGATAAAACACAGTGTGGAATATTCAACTTTTCGATTGCTAACCATACGTTTTGTTTGATGTACGACGGTGAACGTATTACATATATTGTTGCGGGTACGTCTAAAACATGTAAAGAAATACAACGCGCGCGTAAACCGTGTCAGACGCGCGTATTTACCGTACGCGCGCGACCGAGAAACGGCATTTTTTTAAAAATTTTTTTTTTCCGAATTTTTCGTACAGTTTTGCGCGCAATTCGGTGCCGCGGGTTTTTTAAAACTTCCATCGCAAAGGACTAGTATTTTTCTTATTTTCACTGCAGCGATGACGTGCAACGCCCGTGATATTTTTAATATACGACGATAAGGCGCGAGTAAAAAAAAAACGCGACTTTTTCTCTATTATTGTTATTTAGCGTAATCGATTCGGACTGTATTGTTGTTACTACTTCTCCGACTATACGATATTATTACATTGCCGGTGCAGTGTTGTTTTATTCTTATTTTTTTTTTACGACCGATTGTGTGCTCAGGCACCAGTATATTATTATTAGTGCACACGATAACGTAATAAATGTAATAACAATGAAATAAAAAAAAATTACGTGATAATATTAAACGGTAATTATTTTACGACGACTGTTATTACATATTATTATTACAATATATCGTACTTTTCGATAAACGTGTCGCGCGTACACCGGTAGCGGCGCGGGGGCGCGGGATACCTGGGCGACGACGACGACGACGACGCGCGTTTTGCAGCAGCAGCAGGTGCGGAGCGATTATTGTTATCTCTAACCGCGGTGCTGCACATTTTATATAATAAAAATATAATACAATGCCGAGACAGTATAATATACCATACGGCGAGGTGCAAAAACCGTATAAACGGACAACGTTTTTATTATTATTTTCGCTATAATATTGTTCTGGTGCGTTCGCGTTCCCACGCGCGCGAGACGGACGGGACCTGCGGCAGCGCGAGTGGCCGGCCAAACGTCGTCGTCGTATTATATTGTTGTTATTATTATGTACTATCGGTATTTCGGACCGCGTATATTTTGGTATTATTCGTATTATACGTGTTCGGACAAGCGCCCGTACGACGAGGATTTTCGGCCGCGGTCAAAGGGTTGCGCGTTTCATTCACGTCGCGGTGAAATTCCCACGGAAGCCGCGATCACACCCCCGCGGCAGGTATTGTACACGACGTCGCGAATCGTGTGTTTTTGACGCGGGGGAATAAGAAGAGAAAAGGGTTGTTTTCGCACGATACTTCTTACAATAATAATACCACGTCAATAATAACGGGCGATCATAACGACCGTGTGAACCGATCGGAGGGTGCTGCTGAGAACTTTTTTCTCGCGATTTCTCGGCCGGACGATAAACGTAGTTTTGCGGGTTATTCGAAGAAAAATAACTATAATATTACGGCGGCGCACCACCGTGCGTACGAATAGCGAGATCGCGTTTTCGTCGATTGGCGGGACGTTACTCGGACGAGCTTGTTTCGAAACTGGCGCGGGCGAGACTCTAGGGTTTGAGGAGGAAAAGTCCGGTGAAAATGTATTTTTTTGGACCTACTTTTTGAATTTTTTTTTTCACGCGAACGGCGCGCATAAATCCGTACGGCCGAACATTGTGACATCCGGGAGGGACGCCGCCACGGTAAACCGGCCGGTGCAGTGAGAATAATCCGGTTTCGTTTTTTTTTTTTCGGTTTTTTTCGGACGTGATGCCCCATCGTCGCACACGACAGCGATAGACAATACTGCAACCCTTTTGGGCTCGTGCGTAACACACGCCGAAGAAGATTTCAATGCGGTCGCGTGCCCGCGGAGAGCTCATTATTATGCACGCGCGCGTCATATCAGGTATTTTACGCGCAGACAAGACACCTGGACTAGACATTACAACAATAATAATAATAATACGCTTAACGTGTGCCCTTTATTTGTTGTCGGCCGCGGAGAAGTTTTTTTTTACTTCCAAAGTTTTTTTACCGTCTTCTTTTGTGCTAGAGCGAGAGTATCATAACTCGAAAACGCGCGATATTGTGCAACGTCATCGGCCGTATTATTATTATGGTGGACAAAAATGGGGAAAAAGCCGCGGTCTACGTGCGGACAGTGTGACGGAGTGGTTGGCGGGGGTTCGGAAGTCGTGGTTTAAACGCGTGTGTATTTTTCGAAATCTAAAATCGACGATGGGTCTTCGCTGACTAAACGATTCTGAGCGAGCCGTGTAGTAGTAGTAGTTGTCGTGTTGAGTTTTTCGAGAATTTCCCGGTACGTTCAAAAATTTTCAAAATCGCTATGTCGACACTTTTATCGTACCCATTCGAATGTTGTGTAAAAGTTGAGGGCGCACGTCGAAACTTGTTACGGCGTAAAATCTAAATCGGTAAGTCTGACGCAGCGGCCGATTTCTCGTCGGCACGTAATACTCGAAAAATAATATTTCGGTTGAATGAAATCTCAATTGAAAATCCTAAACCTTCTACGCGGTACTCGGCGTCACGACGATCGGAGCACCCCTTCCAGCCGAAAATTCCAAATTTTTCAAAAGTGGACAAAATTTAAAAATTAAAGTATCGCCGGAGTCCGTATCAGTGCGGGAGGCGCCAGAAAAATGTCCGAGCGAATTCCTTCTGCTCGAAAAGTGGCCGACCGAAAAAGAATGCGCAAAAACGTCATGCACTTCTCGGTCGGGAGAATGTTGTACAATTCACGTCGAATTCACCGCGACGCTCGTCGCAACGAAATCTCTTACACCGTTGAAATCGTTCGACCGGTCGCCAAGTGAACACACTATAAAATCAAAACGGTATATGACACAGACTTACAATAGCGTATATACTGCAATACGAACTGGCAATCGATAATAATCGATAATACCGTATAAAAATAATTGTTCGTCAACGCTACAGGCGTAATCGGCGTTTCCGGTCCGGTACGCCTTCCGCCCGCGAAAAGTCCTGTCACTACGCGGCGGGAAAACCGCCGCCTAAAACCCATACGACGAGGATCGCACGACGCAGCATTTATGAGAAATGGATGTTTCGTCGACGATGATCCCGGATGAATAACGATGTACAAACTCCATAACACCTATATATAGGACATCTGTCACATTTCTCGGATTTCGCGGTCCGTATCGGGAGATATGTACGTATAATATTTTATTGTGTACCTCCTGATAATAATTTCTCAGTTCTATATTTCTTCGTCTTTCCGCGCTACAATATTATTATACGACCCTGCGCACCTTCGATAACAACGGTACGCGCGCGTGTGAAAATAACATATAATAACAACACACAAGTGTGACTAATTGGAGCAATGGCCGCGGCGGCAGTCTGGTCTCGTCGGGGATTGGACTGCGGCTAGACGCGAAACAGTTGCGAAACGAATTCCGGTGAGGTACGTACGGAAACCCAATGAGGCGAGTCCCGCGGCGTGAAAACGCGCGCCATACAAAAGGACCGTCGGTAGACGTTTTTCATTTTTTTTTTTTCCTTCTATTTTAAAGCAATTTTTTTTTTTTTTTTACTATTTTATATATATTGTTGTTATTTTCAACGTTCGGCAAACACCGCCTCCTATTTTATATATTCCTTAAAAACCTCCCATGACTAATAATTATACACGTGTATTACGCAGGCGCACGGTTTTTTCATTACACACTTCTCACTATACACCCCAAGCTGCAGGGTAATGCGCAGCAGCAGCATCGACGACCGCGCGCGTCTATAGACCGCTAGAAGTTTTCTTCCGTTCCTGTATACGATTCATTCTATACACGTTTATTTATTTCTAAATGTTCCCGCGCGCACACACCAATGTCTCTATCCAACGGGAGATTGATTTACAACGTTTTCCTGAGGCTCGTTGAAAAGTATAGCTAATTTTTTAATACAACTCGTGTTTTTCGACAGCTTTTGAGTCGATAATTTTTTTTTAATTTAACACGTCGAGTTGATGCGTGATAGTTAAAAAAAATAAGTGAAGAAGAAACGTTCGAAAGAAAATACGAAAACATTTTTTTTTAAGTGTAGAAAATACGTCATATATTACGAGAACGAAACCGTGCCAATCAAGACTGTACAGACTACATAGTTTTCTTGTTAAGTCGAATCGATTTTTTTTTTTTTTTTTGGTCGACTTTTTTTTATAAATTTAAAAAACGATCGACTTTTTTTTCCGTTCAACCGACGAGTTGCCTTGCTGATTTTCCCGAAAAACGACACGCAAACCGACACGGATTTTTGAAACGATCAATGGATATTTTACTAAAAATTAGTAGGTACGCGCCATTGTAAGAGAGGAAAAAAAAAAATGGAAAAATGGCAAAACGATGTTTTGAACCGCTTTTAAAATTAAATTGTTCACGTCGTGTTATGGGCATTCGATACACGGCGTGTTCGGCGGAACGCGATCGCGCGGCGGTTTTATAGAGAAGGCGTAATTGCGATTGTTTAATGTGGCTTAACGGCGTAACGCTGTAACGTAAAAGTTGTCTGTTTCATTGTATGTAAATGGCACGCGACGAAAAACAAACGGTAATAAAAATATAAAAAATAAAAAAACCGTGTTCCGTATTACATACGTAACATTAATAAAGTACCCGTGTGTACAAATAAACAAATAAAGATAATAAACGAATTAGCCAAATAACGACGTTGTATCCAGAAGGACGGTACACGATATTATAGCGTATATTTCCTTACCCCGCTCCGCCGCAGGATGGGCGTGCCGGCGACGACGGAATTGGGCTCGGCACGCGATACTTATTATTTAATTTCGGTCACGGAATCAATTTTTTTTATCAGAAACGTATTTATCGTTTCTGTACGCATGGATAATGGTCTCGACAATGGTCTCGACAATTATCTCGACGATTTCGATACGCATACGAGAAACAACACGGAAATTTTAAGTGTAGAAAAACTTTTTTTAATCATTTACTTTTCACCAATCCTGTCGGGCGAAAAAACGATCTCATCAAACTCGCCGCCGCGCATCCGGGAGTAAATATCATAAACAAATGCTGTGAACAACGCGCGTGTCGTTTTGCGTGTGACAAATGGAGACCGTATAGGTAATAGTACACACGTGACGCGTGTGTACTGCGTTTTTGCGTTCATAAATCAACCGGGTTTGTTCCGTTTATAATAATGTTTTTTTTTTTTTTTCAAGTACCTCTACGTACAGTATCGTGCACAGACAAACACCATAATAATATGGTATAAAGATGAGGTCACCGCTGCAGGTCTCTGCTGCAGGTCTTCATAACGTTATATTAAACATATATATATGTATATATAATATATCATAACAACGTACAATCGGACCTAAACCGTGCGTACGCGTGGAGGGTCACCCATCGCATTCAAATTTGGAGGAGTGGGTGTTTGAGAGTTCGCGCCAAAAGCCTGCGGCACGGTCTCCGTTGAGATAAATTAAATTCAAACCAACGACGGTATTGTATCGTGCGGATAATAAATGCGACACGTGCGTACGATGTGAGAGGTTTCGTAATCAATGCGGTCGTTTTTATGCGCAAGAGACGAATGGACATCGATTGTTCGTATAATGCGATTGTACGGATTTTTTTCGTCAAAGTTTCGCTAATAGAAGTCACGTTGTGTCGATAAATTTAGGTCGTCCGGAGTGTATGAGCAACAGTATACGATTATGATGTACTTTCCGAGCTCCGCGGGAGTCGAAGAATAAACGTTAAGACGACGTTAAAGACTGTAACGCGCATAATGAATTGGTATATTGCGACGTGGCAAGTGCTGCTGGCGTATCAAGGATTTTTTTTTTTTTTCGACATTTTAGGGAATAATCCCCAACGGTCCGATATATAGAACTGGGGAAGGAGAAATCAGCTCTTGAAACGCACTCCAAAAATATTGTAAATGTTATTGTGAATACGACGTAGAAAGATACTAGAGTTTTTTCAACAGCGAAATAATATTTATCCCCGATAAGGGCCGCTGCTGGTGGAGTTTACACCGTTCATCATGCGTCACTACGATATTATGTTTGATTTCAAAACAAATATCGCGCGGACGGAATCGTCGGTGCACTTTCTACACAGATGTGTCCACGTACACTTCAAGAACGTAATGCGGCGATAATGTGATCGACTGTCACTTTTACAGAGAGCATGTGATGTGCGAGTGCGAAATATCGTGATAATTACCTCCTACGGTATAATCGTCATACCCGGGGGGATTTGTTCCCCGCGCATCGACGCGCCGCCTTTCGTGCGTTCCGCTGCAGCACGATACTGTCATATGTTCAAAAAAAAAAATAAACCGATACGATAAACTGCAAAAACCGCGAACGCGAGCACTCGTTATTCGCTGTAGCTTCTGCAATATTTATCGAGTGGTCAAACGATGAAAATATTATACCCGAGTTTATTTACGCTGTGCAAATAAGTTGCGTTGCGCTATATTTACGCGTCATTCTCGTTGACCGATCGTGACTTCTTTGCTCGCGTTTTCTCGCCGCGGATCGCCGAGTCGCACCATCCCGGCTTATTATTATTATAATCGCAACTCGAATGACGATCACGCGTGGTTAATGGGTAAAATAATCAACACAGACGCGTATCCATCTCATTTCGACACACCGTAATGAAATAATACGGTTTTTTTCTCGTTTCTTTCAAATAATTAACAATACTCGTATACACCGAGTCATGTTATAAAACATAAACTTTGTACACGATTGTGTCGGACTGATTTTTCGTTTCGGGGTGCTTTCTTCTCCTTTTGTGCCGCCGACCGAAGCCGCGCCACCCCCGCGGAGGAGAAGCACGGCCGCGCCGTCGCGTATCCCATATACGTAATTGACCACATTCTCGCGGGTCAAACCGAGCGCGGTCTCTTCCCACGGACCCGCCGTTCATTAAACGGCCGAGAGTCTAATATAGTTTATCTCTACACGCGCACACACAAGATACACCACTGTATAACGACGAGAAAAAAAAAATAAATCTTGTTAATACGCGTATAGTATACACACTTTTTTTTTCCTCGTTTCTATATTTTTTTGTTTACTTGTATGCGTGCTTAATGTACATAATATCAAGATACGCGGTTAGGTGCGTGTGTGTGTGGGTAAAAACCGTATTAAAAAAAACAAATAGGTACGCCGGTCACGAAGACACGCGCGCGGCTATAATGCGTCGTCGTCGTCGTCGTCTTCGCGTGGCGGCGGAGAGTGGACCGCGCGCGCCGCTGCGATTTTCGCGACAACTCGTGGGAACCCGCGGCCGACCGTACCTGTATCGTATGGCATTTTCAAAAAATGTATAACGAGTGCGCAGAACCGAGCGGAATTAGGAGCGCCTTTCACGACAAGTGCTTGTGAAGGATACCCGTGTCAAATGATCCGAGTATAAATCTAATTATCCTTATAAACGCGTAGCTTACAACTAATTTGTATCTTCTGCAGAGAACGCGTAACGTACCGGTATTTTATCACGTTACGCGCTGATTTTGCAGTGTACGAATTTTTCAAGCGTGAGCGAAACGAGCAAATTGTTTGTAGGTACCAATGGTAAGTTTAAACTGAATGTATATAGCCGCAGGTATGATTGTTCGACTTGGGCGCGATTTTTGTTTTTAAAAACGAGATTCGGCATAATCATGCTGTGTGCAAACTCGAGCAAACTGTGATTTAAAAACGCTACAGGTGTACAATATAAAATAATTTCTATAACCGTGGTGGTCGTTTCCCCCGGTACGTTGAACTATCCGCAAGCAGAGTATATCTATTTAATTCGCGAAATACAGGACGCGAAATCATAAATGAACTATATTGAAACGTACGAACGGCACAAAACGTCGGTCATGGCAAAAAAAAAGACCGATTTTTAGGGAGATTTTAACACCCGCGTGTTCACCGCGTTAACAATATTTATGCAAACACAATATTACGTACGCAAGCTAAATAAAAAAAAAAGCCGTAATATGCCGTACGATAAATGAACTATAAAATCCGAATTTAATAACAATTATTGTTTTAACAAAAATTACGAAACGCGCACAAACACCGAAAAGCAGGTATATAAGACGTGTTAGTTTTACGCAAAATATGTCGTCGGAACTCCTGAGGTATAATACACGTCAACACTATATACCTGTACGTTATGTATAAACGGTCGTCATCCCCTCGCGTCTGGACATCGTCCGAAACGTCGTATTTTACGAATATTTCACCGTCGTTTGCACAATAATACTGTGTATAACAGGAGGTATTCTTTCAAAAACTTAATCATCACCCAAGAAACAGGTCGAAAAATAAAAGTGTACACACAATACGATACGCGACGATCGAGCGCTGCAGCAGCAGCTGATGATCACTATCCGCGGGGATACGCCGTGTAGGGTCGACGACAATAATAATACGCGGACAAAACTCCCAGGTCAAGGGATCACCAACGGCCGCCGCGAGCACCGTTCGGGCGTTTATTACACGAACGTTTGCGAAATAACCAAAAAAAACCGACAAAACCGCGGCGCAAAAAGTGATACATCGGATATATTTAAAATCGACGTTTCGAAATCGGAAATAAAATTCGGCTGAATCGCTCTTTACGTGTAAAAAAACCTGTAAGCACCTACATTATGCGTCTCAAAAAATGTACACGGTTTCAACTAGTATTTATTAAAAACCATATTATACACGATATTCATAATATATATATAGTTTAGAAGGAAAATCGTAATGACGATTTAAATGTACTCTGATTTAAACGAACTACACGTTCAGTTAGGTACGTTGAAAAGGTAAAAAAAAAAAAATTAACACGGTAAAATAGGAATCACCTACACCATACGTGTCTAAAAAGTATAAAAATATATATATTTAACGTTTTTTTTTTACCTATAAATTAAATATATTGTATTATAGTGATATCGCATACCTTGTCTACGCTTCTTATACGTATATATATATATATATATATATATATATATGATTCAAAGTGTATTCGCTTATGGTTCATATAATTTATTGATCCAATGACGGTTTATCGAAACATTTTTTGAATTTTTGTTCAATTCATCTGCGATATACCTAACGTTAAATTTTTGAGTTTTTATAACAAACGCGTGGACAATACGTGCAGCTACAGAGAAATACCTTCACGCTTTGCCAAAGTTCTCGGTAAACACTATACAATGTGTTATATTATATTAGTTGGTGAAACTCTATGCGTTTTTACCCCTTTTAATAAAAAAAAAAAGAAAAACGTTTAAGAACGTATATTTTGCGGCACGCGTCTTTTCCAATATTACACTCGCATTTCTTACAGGTATGGTGATTTACCATCGGGTGGTTTACCCAAATTATGTGATTTCGAGTAATTTATATATTAATATTTATAACACTACGGCGGCGTGTTGTGAAAACATATCTATCAAAATACGGTTCCTCGTATTATGGCTAAGGATTTTATGTAAAATGCATTGAGAATTCATGGACAATGCGTGTAATTATATAGATAGTGGAAAAATAATCTTTATTGATCAGTAGTATAACGTCGAAATCGGCCGCATATAGTTTCTCGGATTAAAACTGTCTCAGTGTAAACCATCCAAAAAAAAA
>CM029363.1:11169367-11180616 GCA_017140985.1 Hormaphis cornu | reverse complement strand
GAAAAATCGGACCCAGACAACTCTTTTTTTTTTTTTTCTTCGTATCGTGACGTTTGTGATCGAGCAGCGGGTGCTTTATGGGGCTTATATAATATAATATACCGTCCCGCGTCCCGCCGAATGAGGTCACTCCGCGGCATCGAAATGTATTCTCTATGAAAATTTTTTTTCTTTTTCAAAAGCTACCGGGTACGTGAAAAAATTTAAAAAAACCGTCTTTTGTCGGCACCCACGAGTGAACGGAACAATACAGTATTCGTGTACACGTTGTACAAAAACACGTACCGTTCGCGCGAATCCGGATTCTACAAGTCCGCGTGAAAAAACGTATTGTATGACCGTACACGGATAGCGGGCGCAGGGGTGCAGAATATGTGATATATATTGCTGAAAATATATGAAAATTTTGGGGAAATTTTTTATATGGATTGGGGGAAATGTTGGAAGTCAAAACATTTTCTGCACCCCTGAGCGGGCGCAATTTTTCCGCTTTGCGTCCCATGCTCCAGGGGGAACATCTGAAAGAACGTTACAATCGAATTCCACCGGACCGCGTACTAATGCACAGTATTTGTCAGCAGCAATTTGGCTATCACGGTATAGTTCCTTCACAACTGAAACGATAGTAAACTGATTTTTGTTTTACAAAAATCATTACGAACACCCGTGTGCCGTTATTTTGAGATTGCTACAACGTCCGTTTTAAACCGTAGTGACCGTATTATTTTTTTTTTCTGCGTCAACAACTTTTCGTGTAGGAGCGCAACGCTCCGAGCGGTCTATGAACTCAGGCCGCTTTGGAATAAGCTTTTTTTGAAACTTAACCTACTTTCTGAGTTTCACCCCTAAAATCAAAAAAAAAAACGGCGAGAAATTTGAAATTTTCAGCTTTCTAATGACGTTTTCGGGAGTGCTCCGGTCGCACCCTTAAATTTGAGATTTTTAATTCTATTTTACTCGGAGCGTTTTGATTGGAAAATCGCCAAATCCCGCGTCAGAACGGCTACTGAACAAACGTTACGAAAACTGTTCCGCGACGTCCTCAAACTTTAGTACGTTACGAAAGGTCGAAAAAAGTTTTTCGCTGGATATAAAACGCTATTTTGTTTTTTTTTACGTACGTATAATAACACGTAGTTTGCGGTCTTTTTTTCATTTTCACCCAGGACTCTCATTAGAGATAGCTCTTCGCTTTTTTGCCCCAAACGCGACGATCCGTCGCCGCTTTCGGACATTATACGAACAAACCGCTGCCCGTACCGAATACGTTGTCGCCTTTACCTTTTTCAAGATAAATTTTGAATATTTTTTTTTAAAACCGCGCGTTCGCCTCGTGTCACCTTTTCGTCCCCGTTTCGCGTTACACGCGCAATCACGACGTGTGTATTTACGACTTAAACACGCGGCACGATAAAATGATCGCTCGTCTTTTGTTTTTCGCGCGATACGATATTGTTTTACTGTCGTTGTCCCGCAGTAGTAAGCGCACTCGAGGGGTAATACATATTGTGTGCCGTGGGTATATACAGGTGTACGGACGGTAGTGTTGTAACGCGTATATGTAATATTATTCTAATTTTTCGTCGGGCACGCGCGTTTTCGAACGATTCGGCGACGGCGAGCGAAAAAAAAAAAAATAGGAATAATGTACGAGAAAAAAAATACCCCGAAAAACAATTGTCCGGGGGACGACTCTCGCGCGCGCTATTGTATCCGAACCGACCGCGTCGTGGTACACACACCTGTGCGTCCTTGTTGTTGGCGCGCACATCCCGTTCGGAGCTGAGCTGCACGTTTATAAAAAAAAAATACGAAAATAATAACACATTACGCTATTGTATCACAACACTAATTAGTGACAGCAGAACCCGCGGCAGTCGTTGTTGTACACTATTACGACGGGGTACATACGAAACGGCGTTCTCGGTGTATGTTACGATAGTCGAACACCGCTCGTTTTTTTGCGGTTTCTCATATTTTATTATTTATTTTTCTTCAGTACGCGTCATTTTCTCTCCGTTCGCACGCGCATCATCTTCTCCGCGCCACGTGTGCGTGTATCGTGGATCTAAGGGGGAAAAAAAAACACTTTTTGAAAAACCTATGGGGGAAAAAACGACCGCTTGGCGAGTTTACACGGTCGGAAACTGTAAAAAAAAATAGTTTATCGATTGATGCGTCCGACACGTCGTACGGTATCGCGGCAAAACGATTCAAAACGTAGTGTTACACACGAAAACGCTGCTGTGTGCGGATATCCCCTCGTCGCGTACGTTTCGTCCCGACGTACGCGATTTGTATTTTTTTTTCCCCGTTCGGACACGTCGGACAAAGGAAAAAAAGACGATTTTTTTCTTTTTTTTTACGATTCGTTCGTAGATTTTTGTGATCCGACGACGCGTCACAGGCGGTGTGAACGTCGCCCTCGCGAAACGTTTTTACGAGCAGACGGCCGAGTGGTAGTGTACGCGCGGTTCACACGGTTTGCCAAAACACACCGCCCCGGCAACAGATGTGCGACCGTTCGTCCGTGTGTATGTGTGTATGTGTGTGTATGTGTGTGTACGTGTGTGTGTGGTGACACTTGAGGTTTTCGGTTATAATTGGGATTCCGCCACCGGACACGCGGTGAAATCTTAATAGCTCGTATTCGTCTTCCGTTCCGACCATAATAATAATGTGTAACAACAATTATTATTAACAGGGTTCGGGGGAGCACTCATTGCGCGCGAATCGTAGGAAATGTTGTACAGTAACCGAAACGTGGTAAAAAAAAAATGTGCAACTCTCTGAGCGTCGTCGAAGAACGGTTTTTTACGACGACGGTTCTTTTCCGCGATCAAAAGTTCTTGTAGAAAAACAGCTTTAACCTTAAGGATCCGAGACGGTACGAAGCGTTTTTTTTGTTGACTGTTTTTTGTGTAAAACAATAATCGTCCGATTTGGACGGTGTCTATCCGCAAGTTTTTGTGCACTACATTATTCATACGACAAGATTATTTTTTGAACGTATTTGTTTCTAATTGACACAGTGTTGGTACAACGCGTGAACGACGAAATACGATCGGTTCTGACCGTAAAACAGTGAGAACAGTACGAAAATCAATCGCGTGACGAAAACGCGTGGTTGTTCGCATTTAAATCCGCAGCGTTGGCTCTACACCGGGAAAGTCGCAATCGTGGAAATGAAAAAAAAAGGAAATTTATCGGCGCGACCCAAAATGCGATCGTGCTAAATATTTAGTCGCACCACCCACGAATCGGTGGCTAATGCAAACCTTCATTCGACCCGCGTGTGTGGATTCAAAACGGAGATGACGTGTACCTAAAAATCCGAATCGTCTTCGTTAGAGATACGATAAAACACCGTGTGCGAATTTACATCGCCGTTCGACGCCCCGGGGATGTGTAACTCAGAAATAAGTGCGCCTACCGACGTTGTAGAACTAATGAAGATAATTAACGTATCAGCGTATCGTTTATCGCGTTTTCTACGTGCGCGATAAACTTCCAACTTTTTTTCGGAAGCGGTTTTCTCGAATCCGTCTCATCACGAACGAATCGTGCACGCCGGTACCTCGTGAGTCCCGATAAGATCCTAAAATTTTTCGTTTCCATCGGCATGACCGCGCTGTCGGGTGTAACAAACTACCCCCTAGCCGTCTGGTCTGCGGACCACCGAACCCCAGGGTACCCGAACGATTTGTACGGTTTTTTCGCACGTCGTTTCGAGATCGGCGGGGAAGAAAAAAAATACCGTACAACAATCGTAAGAACATAAAAATAAAACAGCGCAACAGACTAAACATACGTACGGAGGGTGCGTGAGTGCGTGTGCGTGTGTAAAAGACCTGTCTCGGCGGGGAACGCGAAATATATAATAACAACAACAATAATCGTCTGGCGGCGACGGACACGGCGGCGCGCGGACAGACCACGTCAGCGGTTCTCAATGAACGCAGCAGCCGGCGGCGGCGTGCAACTATAAACAGAGAAATCGATTTTTGAAACGCTTACGAAGATCAAGAAATGATTTTTTACTTTCGTAGATCGTATCGTTTTTACAAAAATTGTTTTTTTCTTACTTTCCGGTAGAAAAAACGCCGCTCCCAACGTAGCTCAAAAGATGGACAGTTGATTCGAATCGGTGCTATATATATGTTTGAAGCGTTTTTTTTTTTATGCTTTTCGGAGCCAAAAACGAAAACGGTCGGATTTTAATCGATTTGAAATGTGTACACGAGTTTACTGCTGACAATCGATTTTGATCGCTTTTGTGGGATTTACGGGATTTTTTAATTTTACGCAGTCATTATTCCGTAAGACCTTTAGTTTTTGTGTTCGAAACTTTAACGCGATCCAAGCCGGATACATATGCGGCGTTTAGAAAACTGGTTAATGCGATTTTTTTCACGTTTTTCTTTTTATTCGTCAAACTCGTCATTCCGCGCGACCGTGAGCGGGGAGAGAGCGCAAATAATTACGGGGAACGTGATTTTTACGCATCGATTCGGACTTTTTTGATAGTAACGACTAAAATAAAGATCGGAAAGTTTTAACATAATACTAAAATTCGAGAGTCATAGATATGATAAAAATTTTTATTGCCAAATTTGTTTTTACCTACGTATTCTGGACAACTGAGCTCATCGTATTTTCGAAAGCAACGATTTGCGTTTGAACCACAACTTCTAAACTGGTGACCCGACTTAAGCTACTCCGTGCGACCCAGAGTGATCCCGACTATTTTTTTGTTTTTTTCATCTTCCCAGACAAAATTATTATGTGGTGTACACTCGTACTTCAGAAACGATTTACGATGGATTGCCTGAATTACTATTATGCGACGTTTGAATTCAGTATGAATGTTATTGGCAAATTCCAACAAGTGTCGTCGAACATTGAAAGTGTTAAAAAAAAACTTTCATTTATAACATCGCAGTTGATGCCGGTTAAAAAACATTTTAAAAATCGTCGATATTTAGTTAATATTTTTTCACTCTTTTATTAATCAACGATTTTTTTTTATTTTGGCAATAATTATTACAATCGCTATATAGATTTTTACACATTATTGCGAAATGGACAAAGTTAAACTTTCACAAGAATTCAAAACGATCAAGACTGTTTTTGATTTGTAAGTATATATATTAACTAAACTCTTAAATTTACCAATCATACTGATTCACTGAGATCGGTAAAATCGTACAACGTTCGTAAAAACGATAGTTGCTTTCGTACTAAATTAAATTATAAACATTAATTTTCAAACCTGCCAAAGTGACCCACCCGAAGCAGTGACCTACTCCACCGGTCGGATCGCTACGGGTACATTTTTCAAGACGAGGTCGTATGAATATTATAACGATCGCCGAAAGTCACGCCAAACACGGTAACATAATGTGTAAACACATAATTTAAGTTTATATCGGTACTTATGATTTTTAATAGTTGTAAAGTGTGCTCGTAAATACTTGTACCTCATCCGTTACAAAAGTTCCGCATAAATAATTTCATCTTGTTTTACTTGTAAGCCATTAAACTGCTTATGATGTGACTCAACGTTTTACAAAATAATGTTAAGTGTGTTACACAAAACATTTAGTTTTCACAACGTTTCGCACTACCTACTGTTATACGTCGTATACTATGTAATATAGGGTCGTAGTTTTCTCGGTACTTTTTGGGATATTATTTAATAATCAACGAGTGTATGATATAACAATTGTTTTATACTCGATACCTGCGTGCAGGCCCGATGAGAGGGGGGGGGCAGCCGGGGCTGTAGCCCTGGGGCCCGGGCTTCAAAAAAGGCCCGGGGTCTGCCCAAGTCCACTACGTCAAGTTTGATACCTTGTGTAAGAGGGGCCCGGATAAGTTTGTCCCTGGGGCCCTTGATTTCTCTCCACGGCCCTGCCTGCGTGTACATTAACGCGTGTCCATTCTCGTGAAGTTGAATTTTTTTTTTTATATAAAATAATAACGGTTTCCATTCTAATCTTTTTTAGGTCTTTGGCTGTATGTTTAAAAAAAAATGTATTTTACAATAGTATACGCGCATAATGATCGCGGTAACGAGAATGGTTTATTCTTGTCGTTTCTCCGATATTTTTCAACACAAATTAATATTTCTAGATCTCTAATCGCCTAATAATTCAAGGAAATCGTAACTAGAATATTTTACGACGTATTGTACCCACTAAAACAGTAAAAAATATGACAAATATGTGCACGTGAGCTCATAACGCTTCGTAAGAATTCGTTAATTGCCGAAAATTGATCTTATTTCCCACAACGATTTTTTTGGATTCCGAGCGTAGCAAAGCGTGTATGTGTTGTTTTTATTTTTTAGTGTGAACACTTTTTAGGGTGTAAGAAACGCTCCGATTTTTAAAGTCAGTTTTAGGGGTGTCAAATTTGGAAAAAGTTCACAATCTAAGTAGGAACAAAAATTACGACAAACGCGGCGTTTTTGACGTATCGATTCAGTTTTTTGGCCGTGACATCCGGAATAACGATCGAAACAAGCTGAAACGTTTACACTGAAACAGGTACAAGATGCGAGTTCGGTATATTATGAGAGTTTCGAAAATTTCCGAGCTGAGCACAGCGTTTTGAAATTCTCGAAAATTTTACCGGGACGTACACTAACTAGACGATTACTGAGCTCGCTTTTTTTTTTTTTTTCGAACGACAACGATTTACCATCGCTTTCGGATACCTGACTCCGTCAAACAACCCTCGCTAGCCAGATCGATCTTTTCTAATTTTTGTTCCCCGCTCTCTCGTCTCGCACTTTTTGGCGACCCCTGGACTAGACGCGCGCGAACGGACCGGCCGCGAGACCGTCGGAATGCCCAAGGTCAAAACGGCACCCTTCGCGTGCGAGTGTTTGGCGCGCTGCGGCGGGGGTGTGTTGTTTGGCGAGGAGAATACGGCGCACACGAGTGGCGTGTCTAGACTGACCCGCAGACCGGCAGACAGGTTGTTGTTTCGCCTATCCCCGCGATAGTGCAGCAGACGGCGGCAACAACCTGCGCTGCACCCCCCGCGCCGGCAGGTCCACCCCCCGGATTCAGGGAGAAAAATCGCACACGCTTGCGTTTGGTTACCTACATTGTGATCACGACGTACGACGTGAAATAAAAACGGCGTAGAAATGACCGAGATTAAGTCTGAGAAACCGGAGAGCGTAAACTAAACGTAATTTTTTCAGTTCGGTTTTCATCGTATGATAAACCCACGCCCGTATGTTTTTTTTTTTTTTACTCTCGCTCGTTGAATCAATATTATAATCCAAGTCGTACGATTACGATTATTTTTATTGGTATTGATTCCACGCGAACTTTTATTATATTCTACGACAAGTGTGACGAAGGGTCCTGCATGTCTCTCTCGTCCCGTAAAACGGCTCGATTTTTGTAATCGTTTTTTTTTCTTCCTTTTTTTATTTTTATTTATTACGCACTTTTATTGTACTTCGAAAACCGATCGAAGCGTAAAAACGAAACGGTTAAATATCGTTTACAAACTACGTTGTAACAGAAAGAAAAAGATCTGTTTATTTTTTTTAAAAAAAAAGGTTTCAATTATCATTATTATTCCGATGACGACGAGACCAAATTTTTATCTCTACAGTTGATCGAAATTTTTTTTTTTTTTTACAAAAGCGCTTATGACGTTAACTACGTTTCGTATACGCGCACAACGTATGACACAACGTGTACAGAACGTAACTGTAAAAACCTGCCCAGACCGTGTTCTCACCCCTCGAGCGACAACCCCCCGCGAACGGTCATCGCTCGTCCGCCGGGGTCGTAAATAATAGCCGGTGTAATGTGCGTTGCGTCTGGCCGTCCCGCGGAATTCACGCACCGCACACAACACAGCCGCGCGGTCCCTCTGCGGCTCTTCAGGCAGGTACTACCTGCCGCCTCTATATATACCTGCCGGACTGCAGACGGCCAGACGTTTTTACCTGCTCGGATATTAATTTCATTTCAAACATGTATATATATATATTTTATCATACACGCGCGTAATATCGTATAGGTATAATATTATATTGTATACCTCCTCCACTGTATCGCCCCGTCAAAACGTTTCTCGTATACCAGCCATATCGCGTATATTATTATCAGTTTTTATTACGTATAAGTGTACTATTATCCGTCGGAGAGACTGTTTTTTTTTTTTGTATTTTCTTTCTATAAAAAAAAAAAAACGCACACCAAAACACCAAATATTCTCTCTCTGGTCCGCGCGCGGAGAACAATAGACGCGCCGGTGTCGGATCAATCCTTTGTGTTTTGCGCCCCGCTCGTATTGTCAACGTCATTATATACTATCGTACGTCCCGGGGATTCGGGGGTAGGAAAAATAACGGCTCTGGAAGTATTGAAAAGAATCCGGCCCGGATGGTTTGCGGTTATGCCCGGAGACGGTGGGCGGAAAAAGATGATGAAAAAAACGTGCTCGACACCCACGACAGGTGTGTGTGCACGATTTGTCCGAAGCAATCGCGATTTCATTGTCCGATCGCGGTGCGCCAGGTCAAATTACTACAAGATTTTTCCGAATTCCCGTGTCTATTCTGTACAAACGAACCTTTCATTCGATTTACCGTCGCCGATTAATTTTATTTGTTCGACGTCGCCCACGTTTTTAACGTTATTCGTTGCGTGTTCTTCTTTCATCGTCTCATCCAGTTAATGACGCAAACAACCTAACCTAACCGTTATACTCGCTACCCGTTTCGTACGCCCGGTATAATTGTATGCGGCGTAAATGATTGTAGTTTTTTTCCAAAATAATTTTTCACGAAGCGTTTGAGATGAAACGTGAAAAATATCGTACGACAGTGCGAGTTCTTACGCTGCGTAGTTCTAACGCAGAGAAATCGAACGATAATCGTGCGATAATCTTCTTAAGTGACGTTCCGTAGGCACGTACGGAATAAAGTTACGAATTAGTACGATTGTAGCGAACGTACGGAAATCGAAAACTATAAGAAAATAAACGTGTCGCAGCGGTACCGTTGCGTACATTAAAAAGTTGCCTTAACCACGAAACTGTAGCGGGTGGGTGGAAAAAAACTCGAAACGCAAAGTCTCAAACCGTATATAGTAACCGACTGAAACGAAAACTTTTTTTTTAATATTTTTCCGGTCGTCTAGCGTTTTCCATATAGGTTAAAAAGAATGGAAAAAAATGATGAGATATCGCAACAGAGATATCACACCAGCTACTGCTGCTGGTTCTCTGCTATAGTATAATACTATTGTACACTGCTGGCAATGTATTATTTCTACTCGAACATTTATTATTCAATTATATTACGGAGCGTATTCGTCGGCGGCCAAACACATAAATAATAAAAAAATATAAAATTTAGTCGGTCGCACACATGTTGAACCACATGTCCCGCGCGCTCGGATTCGTCCCGTTTCCGCGCGCGCGCTCGTCTCGCGTTTCGGACCGCGCGGGCACACACCGTATGGAAAAAAAAGACCGAAAAAGTCCACACACACGCGGGAACGCGATGAGAAACGACGAGAACTTAATACGATCATCTGCCGCCCTCGTTACGTTTTTTAAGGATTTTTAATGGAGATTTTCCCCTCGTTTCTTCGGCGCGGACAGAAAGACAAACGAACGAAAAAAAAATAATAAACCGTTCGGAACACATGTGCGCGACGTTTCGGCGGGGTTTTTTTTTCTTTTTTTTTAGTTTATAACGATAAATATAATACGCGTTAACGATACTACGCGCGTGAGCCGAACTTAAAACTGTGTATACCACCAAAAATAGACGACGAAACGGTCCGGCGCGGGAGTTAATATTATATTTCGTACAATGTCGCCCAGAAACATGCGAGCGGTATAAAATCGTATTATTATTATTGTACGATTTAGGAAACCGCGTGTGTGTCGAAAACGATCGAGTAAACAAATTTGATAAGGTGAACGAATAAAATTTGAAAAAAAAAAAAATATATCCGACTTTGAAAAGTCACCGTCTGTGTAGGTCGCGTGTGTGTAGTTTGACGGAGTAGCGACTTATTGGGCTGGTTCGGAAGTTGCGGTGCAAACGACGTATTATCGAATAGCAGTAAATCCTTTGAAGAAACGATTCCTCTCAATTGTCTAGCGTTTGCGTCCTGGTAAGAACCTAAACTATATGATTAGAAAATTGTCGAAAAAAAAATAATAATACCTACCAAAAACTTTTTTCAATCATTAACCGGCAGTGCCGAAAATGTTAAGAAGGTACGTGAAAGGTCCCCAAAATACACTCTCCCCCGAATGGTGACCGTGAAAACGTAAAAATATTACAAACCTGCGGATGACGCGCTGTTTTCGCACTTTCGAGCTCCGCTGCGAGTAGCGTGTCTCGAGCGTGGAAGATGACAGTGTATATTATTATTATATAGAGTCAGCGCTTGCTTTTCAGCGATTCCGCAGAGTTTCTATCGTTGTACAAATCACGGCATAATCACGTGTAATCGATAATTCTTACTATACTTTGTAATACGAGCAACGAGAAAATCCAAAGACTTTTTCAAAAGTCGATAATATATACAGTTAGAGCGAAGACCTAAATAACTTACGGGGCAGGCCTTGGCGCAAACGGGGAACTATTTTAGATCGTAGAAGAAGACCCCCGTGGTAAAAATCACCGTTAGGTAGGTAGCTGCTACAAGAACGAAATCCGCAAAAGGATGGTGCCCGGATACCGACCGAACGGAGAGCAGCGGAAGACGCGGGCGCAGGAAAAGGATTGCGCGAATTTCGCGAAAAATTCGGTAGGATTGCGCGAATTTCTGGGGTAGGATTGCGCGAATGCCAAATAAGAGGATTGCGCGAATGGAGAAAGACTATTTTTAATATTTTTTTTTTAAAGTATGAAGCTGTGGCAACACTGGAAATGTTGAGACGAAAAGTTCGTTTTAGGAAGATAAGATTGCGGCGGATTCTCAGCGACGGCATAGTTAAAGATGTTTACATCATTCGGAGCAATGCTCATTAGAGCTAAAAAAGCCTCGGGAATATCTGAACTATCTAAATAAGGTAGACCAAAAAACAATTTCAGCCATTTTCCTACCTCGGATGTGTTATCTTTATAGTGAACACTCAAGCCCCTTGAGAGAATATTTTTGTACCAACTTTGGCCAAGATGGAATGAGCATTCTCTGATTTTAATGATTAGAAACGTCACGCTGTGTTTACATCCTATCACCGGTGATCCG
>CM029363.1:11137389-11159367 GCA_017140985.1 Hormaphis cornu | reverse complement strand
AAAAAAAACCCCCCAATATCTGAAACCTTTCGAAAATCGTTTTTCAAAAACAACAACTGTACAATGGGCACCGTTAAAATTGCGGCAGAGCGATAAATTTAGGTATAGATACATTCCCAATTACCGTTTTCATTTACTTAACCGAAAGTGTGATAATGCTACCCCGAGGAGACACGTCGGTTCGCCCGATTATCGTTTTAAGTGCGCCGTCTCGACTTTGATGCAGCGCAGACGACGGCGGCGCGCTGCTACCAGACGGCGTTTCCGCGCCCCGGCCGTAGTAGTGAATAATCTCGCGCGACGAACGTTCTGCACGCGCGTCACAAGCGCGCAAATTGTTTCACCACATTTTTTTAAAATATATTTTTTTTCGTCTCACGGATAAACGATATGAATTTTTTTTTTTTTATAAAAAGAATGGTATTTTTTTTTTTTTCATTCGACATTATTGCGCCGCGTCCTCCCGGTCCGACGCGTCTCGGGTACACTCATTATATTTTTATAACTCTGCAAAGACATAATATACTGTTATAATGAACGGTCATTGTGCTGTACGGCGTTGCAGTATGTTATGACAGTCATTGTTACTTTTTTCATTTAGCGATAAAAAAAACCGATACACCCACGTATCGAAAATATCGAGATAAATAAAAACGATTAAATAGAGAAAAAAAACGAAACGATTATTATTATCATTGCTACATAATACGATGCGCGCAGCTCGGCTTTTCTCATTTCTTCTGCGTGCGTGTAGTTAGTTTTTCCAAAAACACTCGAAAATCGAAAAAATTTCCATTTCGGTGGTCGAGCAAAGTTTTAAAAGTCGGACTAAACTGCGGGGTCTATCGCGGGACCGTCCGCAGGCGGGTAAATACGATACAATTTTCGAAACCCAAGTGTCAATATTTTCTCGACGATACACCGGTTAGGTCGTTGGGATTTCGTAATTTTTTTAAATTTTTTCCCCGTAACTCGCTAACTCGCGGAACATTATTGTCGAGATTATAACCATGCGAATGGAAACATACCTTGAGCGATACGAACTGCGGGCATTTTGATCCTCATGGTGGACGACGTAATTTTGACGGTTCCGCCACGCGCGTATTGTTTTCTGAGTTTTACGAAATTTCAACGTTTTTTTTTGTCTCTTCGCTCATACGAGCCGCACCGACGGCGGCGGCGGTCGGAGCATCGGACACACGCTGGTCCGGTAGTCGGCGGTCATTTTTTTATCTTTTCCGGCCTGTTCACATGGTTCGTGGACGTCGGAGCGAAAAAAAAAAAAATAACGTTTGTTCGCAACGACGAAAAAAAAAAAAAAAAATTCAAACGGAAGAAAATCGAAACCACACCGCCCCGGACGGTGCAAAGTGTTTTTATTTAAAACGACAACAATTTGAATACCGTTATTACGACGAGGGTAACAACGCGGGTGCGGCGGTCGGGCGCCTCGCGTACGCAGACGACGGCCGCGAGTGCCGGAATGATGACCACACACACTCTCACACACACACGCGCGCGCGCGCGTACGTACACTCGAGCACACACGGTCGCGCGAGCGGCACGGGGCGACGACGAGCTGCAGCGGCGCCGGCGAGTAGTGGACTGAGCTGCCGGCGGCCGAGTTACGGCGTGCGCGTCGCGACGGACGGTCGGTCGGTCGGTCGGTCGGTCGGCGGCGGCGGTAGTGCGTGCGCGCGCGCTCGGGGCAGAGTGCGGTGGAACCGCGTCCGAGCGTACGACGGTTTTCGCCCCGGTAGCGCCGGCAGAATAGCCGCGCGGACCACTACCGCCGCCAAAGCCCCACGCCGTCGTCGTCGGCCCGCGTCGGCGCGCGTCGGTCGCCGTCGCGAGCGTGATGATAGTAACGACGTACCTCTCGTTTGCGGCCGACGGCGCGCGTACACGGGCCGGTCCGCCGAGGACGGGCGCCGCGGGACGCGATCGCCGCGACACCACTCCCACTGACCGATCCTTCCGGTGCGGCTGACCATCCGCTGACCGCTCTGCCCCGTTCGCCGGCGCCCGGTTCCCCCGCCGACGTCCGGTCGAGCCCGCCCGCCGCGCGCGGCGTATTAACCCTTTTTCCCGCGACGCCATTTTCGTTATTCCGGTTATTTTTTTTTTGACGACATCACATAACACGTATCCACACGGCTCGTGTGCGTTTTCTAAGCGAATTCAGTTAAAAGTTGTCGTTAAAAAAAATGTTTCCAAGAGAACAAACGACGCGCCCACGGTGCAAAAGGGTTGAAAAAAATGGAGCGATGGTATCGGCGTTCAAAGTTATAGGCTTTTTCTTTTTCTCGTGTGTCGTAATATCACAAGCGAGCATCCGCATTAATATAATACGTATAGATGACAGTTATAATTTATGGACGAGGGATGGACTTTTTTTTATCGCTTTTGCGCACTTGTTACCGCGAGTTATCTAGAACGTGCGAGTGTTAAAATTTGTGTGCAGGTACAATAATTTTTGTACAAGAGCTACGACAAAAAAATTAACACTGTACACGATGAGTAATCGCCATAAAAGTTCTTATACGCTCGTATAAAATATGTTTAAAACTCGAAATTGGTAAAATTTAAATCGGATTTTCGCGCGCTTGTCCACAATGACGTGTGAAAATATCAAGTGCGCCATATTTACACGAACCTACAATTCGCGTACCTGAATGCTAGTTTTTTTTTTTTTTCTATACTAAAGAAAGTTTGTTACCTATTTGTTTGCAGATAACTGCAAATTCAAAAACAAAAATTATCGCGTCGTATCACATCGTTGTAACACAATGTAATATCACGCAAACTGCAATTTTTTAAATTAAATGGTAAAAAAAAAAAAACCAAGCGCATTTGTTGACAATAATTTCCAATGGTGTACGAAAAATTAAAAAAAAAAACTATCGTTACAAGATTTGTTTCAGCTCGTTTGCAAACTATAATTTTGTGAATCTAACAGATCTAAAATACGAGTATTACCAATCAACGTAAACCAACTTGTACGTGGTGTTCAACGTAACGATTGAAGCCTACCCGAAAACATCATTACAAAACTGAAAATGTTTCTACCAAAAATTTTCGATTTTTTTTTCCCCGGGTAAAACTCAAAAAGTAATCAAAATTTCGAAAAAAGCTTCGACCAAAGTACAGCTATACCACCGAAGTCCGTAAATCTTTTAGAAAAGTTAATGACTTTGAAAAACAGAACGTATTCGTTGCATACGAAAAGTTGTTGACAGAAAACAAAAATCATCATTGTTAAAACAATACATTGCTCGCCTCTCACTCGGAATCTAATAAATAGTCTATAAATTAATGTTTATTTTTACCTTCTTCTATAAGTTATTTTTCTCAATCCTGCTATTTAAACAGTACATATACCTATAACAGTATAGGTCCTATAAACAATTATTTACATGCAATCATTGCGACCATCGCGTACCAACATCGGTTTTATTTCGTCAATAGCAAACAAGCCAAAAGGACATTTGGAATTGAAGCGAGTAAATATTATGTTTAGGTATAAATATACACCGTATTGTTACCAATCACTATTTATATCACTTTTTTACTATCACTTTTTATGATTTTAGCGGTTTTATTATGCGCGTGTATTATATCTGTATTTCTCTTTAAATACGTACTACATATTATGCATGCCTATTAGATTCATCACACAAATGCCGTATCTAACCTAATATTATATAGGTTTACTGACCGGATTTTGTTCCGACGTGAAACGAATTATCGTTCATAAAAACTTTTGCAGCAATGACAACGTTATCATCATTGACGCACCACATCACCATTATTTTGATATAGTTACAACAATCTGGTTTTTTAACAATAAAACATGTTATTCCGCAGACACATAAATATTAAGCACAATATGTCTCTCAATTGTAAACATTCCGATAATATATTATATAGCTGAAGAAAATCTTCAAGAGTTTAAATGTACTCTAAATAGTGTTATCGCGTGAACGCGAGATTGTGCAGTTAAGGGGGCTGGGAAATGTAACAACTTTTTTTAACTCGTCAAGTTGAAAAATAATTTATTTCATTTTTTTTTTTTTTAAATCGATTCGATTAAAAGTTATCGAACAAAGTAAAATTGACCAATAATTATAACGGTATTCATAGTTTTAATTCGGATGGTTCTGTACCTGTAGTAGTACGACGTTTTCAAAAAAATTTTTTTCTTTTTTCTTTTGAAATAATCTTGTTCCTATTACTTCTTTTTTATAAAAAAAAACACAATTTTTATGTTATTACGGATTAATTTACCAAGTTAAATTTAAAAAAAAGTTAACTTTTCAAGTTCGAAACTGAACGAAAAACCGATCTGACCCGATCGAAATTAATTTGACCTTTTAATCTGATCTCGACTCTCTAACGATAGCCTCGATTAAAAATGCGGGTTGGTCTCTAAGTGGGCAATAGGTTTCTGGTACCCCTAAACGAAATACTCTATTTATAATGGTTCTAAAAAAAAGAAAATGTTTGTTTCAATTATGCGTTTTGTGCAAACGTCCGTGATAAAAAATATTCTTGGGCCGTTTGGCCGATCGCAGTCGCCCTGGGCCTTTACAACTGTACTCGGCCTATCCGCTGCCGCTAGCCCGAGCCTTTGCCTGCCGAATAGAGCTGTTTTCCCGAGACATGGCGAACGAGTGGGAAAGAACAAAATATATGTCACGTGAAAATAGCGCGTATGAATGTATGTGAACGGAAAAATTAAAAAACAATGGCAAACTAAAAATGTCAAAAAAAAAATGTATACTAATCGGTCGGGGTCGTCAATCACCGCGGTCCAAGTGCGTTTTGACACCGTAATTTTATCGAACGTGTTATTAACATTGGCCCACAATTATTATCGTCATTACATAGGCTGATTACCTACCGAGTTCTTTGTTTTTTTTGTTTTTTTGCTGTTTGAATTACCGTATTATTATCGCGTTTTGACACGCGCGATGTGATAACGCGCACTGTATTTATTTATAGCAGGTAACGTGATAATATCGTTATTATTATTATATATATGTATACAGACTCTGAATATTTTTCCAATAGCCTATAGCCTATATTAACATAACATTATTATTCGTAACTATTCCAATTGTAATACTCCGAGTTAAAGTCGTTTACTACACGACGCGCTCGAGCTTCAAACTTATAATAAAAATAAAGGCGCAAAGGCGCAGCAACGAATTCGGGTGTGGGTCAACAAAGTCGCGGTTTGTCCGTATTATTGTTTAATTAACCGAAAACAACGATCAATCATCGGGTTTCGAGAAAAAAACCAGCCAGCCGTCTTCTAACAATAGTAGGACACCGGCTTGAAATAAGAAAGATCGCGAAATACTCGTACCTACATACGATGAGTTTAACGTGTTAATCAAGCGCACAAAAGTAGAATTGAACGAGTTGAAGTTGGTGCGTGCACACCGATCGGAACACCGTCGTCAAATTATGTATTATCTTTCATTTTCTTTTCGGTTTGTCTTCGTTTTAACCCCGGGTGTGTCGTATCACCCGCAGTGAGTGTACATATAGTGCATACCCACTTTAAACGCGAGATGCTACCGCATATGGTAAAATTTTTTTAGAGGAAAAATAACGTACCTACATCCGGTACAAATCGTCACACACGCGTCATGTCGGCGCATTTTTCAAGCCCATTTTTTTTAATCTCGCAACGTTATAGAGTAGTTTTTTTTTTTTTTTTTTGAAAGACGCTTCACGTGAAACGACGGTTTTTTTCTCTTTACAGTTTTTTTCGCTTGGAAAAAAAAAACCGAGGATTATTACTGTGTATTTTTAATTGTGCCGACGATTCGCCGTGAAATCGCGTCGTCGATCCGCCCCGAACGGAATCGCGCGCGTTGGACGCACCAGGAAATTAATGTCTACTATAGGCGGTGAAATTTCGGTTTCCATAATCGCTAATTTACACAGATTCGGAACAGTGTGTGCACTGCAGCGAACAGCGCGAATTCGCCGATCGATGACGACGAATTAATTGCATTTTTTCGGACGTTCGCTAAACCCACCTCGGATTAGAAAAAAGTCATATAACACGCGAATATTTTTTTTTCCAGTCGATCGACTTCGATTTCACCGCAATTGTTTTTCTCTCGTGGTTTTCGTCGTGTATACACGCATCGCTGTGCACCGTTTTAGGCGTAGTTCACAGCGATTGACCCGTCGGTTATTGTTGTGACCGTCGTGTTTGTCCATACGCGTTTGAACCGTAATAATAATACGTACTGATTGTCGACGCGTAAACATATTTTTTTGTCCGTAATATTATGTATGTTATTCCGTTCGTCTCGACCGCGCACAACGATATTGTAATTCGATCGATATTGTATTGTTTTTCGCCTAAACGACGCGTCGAACGAAAACGTTTTGAACGCACGCGTCTTGACTTAATTTTTTTTGATCCGGTGGCGTAAATACGGGAAGTTTTCGGGTCGTCCAAATTGAAAAAAGAACAAGCGTCTATGGTAAAACAGTACATATAAAATAACAAATCGATAATAACACGTTGTTATGTTTATTTAAAGCAAAAACATTAATTATAAGTGAGTTTTTATCGCGACACGCAATTTCAAAATTAATAACAGTTTTCGGGTTGCTCGACGTGAGTTTAGAAACTTTACAATAGCTTACCATAGCCATATACAAGCCATATTGGTACAAGTACAATTCAAATATAATAATACGTTCTTTCGACGTTTGTACACAAACATATCGTACGAAGAGTAATTGGAGCATTTTATAGAATAGTTACTCGTGTTCGCCAAAAATTTCACTATGTATATATTAAGCGTACGACAACTCTGCACAAGACTGAATCAAATATGGAAAAACGACCGAAAGTAATTTTTTTTTTATGTGGATAAATAATGTTTGAGCCACGTGATAATTTACGTATTAGCCAGGATAACAATTGCCGATTACATCAGCGTTATAAAAATAAAAAATAAATTAATATTGTTATTCGCAGTATTGTCAATATATGAACGGCGTGAAATATTAAGTAACAATAGTGCAGATTTTATCAGTTTTGCCCACAATTTTCCAATTTTAAAGGTCGCTCGTGTAACGTTCGCGTCAATACTACGATTATGTAAGGAACGTTCTTCTCACGGAGAAGATTACGAGGACAAACCATTGTAATTCGAACAATTTTTTCTACCTGTTTCGTACTTGGTTCGACAATAACATTTTATAATACAACGCGTATGTATGCCGTAGCCTCGTGCTTGTTTATCCAAGCCCCCGGTGCCATCGACGGTGCGGTGTGTTGCACTATATTGTTAACGCTGCAGCAGCGGAATGAAAAAACAAAAAAAAAAAACTGACCGAATTTCTACAAATAAACAATCACGTTCCGAAACCAAGAATTAAAATATTATAAAAAAAAAAAAAAAAAACGTTTCTTCGAGGATAACAACACAAACACTTACAACTTTTGCGAGAATTTTAACACGTGCAACAATTTTTAACTACAAATGTATAGACACGTAGGCCGTATAGAGAAAATATTTTTTTGCACGGTTGTATAGTGAATTATGTCAATGTAAAATACAAACAACCTAAGTATTACACAAATCAAACATTCGATGAGTAACACTGATTTTAAACTGAAATTTTTTATTTTTTAACTAAGGAAAAGATTTTAGTTTTCATGAATGTTTCTGCGCCGCGACGATTAAAACATACGCGGTAAAACGTAAAAAGATTTATTTTCTACTCATTTAAACAAAAAGTTTAGGGACTGTTGCATCATAGTTTTGGACGGGTCGCTGTTTCGGACGGTGTAGTATAACGGTTTTACATTCGATTTGAATAAAGGTAACAATTAAATCGTTCGGAATAACTAACGAGAGCGTGCTTACATTACGTACTTACATACGTAGCTTATACAATAGTGAGTTGAGTTAAACTCACAAAAAGTGGAAAATTTCACGGTTCTGACGTTGCTCGAAAATTGTAAAATTGATGAACATTTTAGATAAAACTTAGTCCTTATAGTAGTATCCCGTATGCAAGACTAAACACATTAACTCGTTAAAAGTTAAGTTAATTGTTAACTTAATAAGTTAATTTTTTTTTTTTTTTTTTAATTTAACATGCCGACTTTTAGTTCATCTGTAAAAGAAAAAATCTTTTTTTTAAAACCCTTAAAAAAAAAAAAAAATATCTTAAGATAAAAGACAATTTCTAAAGAAAATACAAAAACATTTTTTGAAGCGGAGGAAACGTCATACTAAAAACAACCACATGAATTAATAAATGATAATATGAATTATTATTTTTATGTTAAGTAATTAAGTCGATTGGCCTATTTTTATGGTTAACTTTTAATTGAATAAATGAACTTAACTTTTGTTTTTTCAATTAACTCAACTTAACGAGTTAGTGAAAAATGTTGTTAACCCGCCTATATTATGTAAACATTCAGGTAAAGTATCACTGTAAGTACGTATATTATAATGTTTTGCTAAGTATAAAACCGATCGACCGAGAGATATCGAAAAAACGGTCTGCGGCTGCCTTGAACTGCAACCAGCATAATGAAATAATATACATAATATGATAATTCGTGTGTCGTACATTTTTCGGACATTGTCAACAAACGGCTTGAACAATAACAATAACATTTTCTTTTTATCGTTACTATTATTGTTATTACAGATGGCCTATTATTATTTTTGTCATCACAAGGCTACGACGCGCGTGCTAACGATTACGACCGATTTGCGGTTAACAGCGGGTATATATATGCCCAACAGCGATTTTATTTTATTAGTTTTTTAAGGAACATTTGGCTTTTCTTTGATTCTCAAAACACTGCGTGTGATACAAATCGTGTTCACAGTATTGTTCTCTTAGATCCTATACCCGTATAAACTGAGTTTTGCCACTTTTCTGCAAATGTGCGCAGAATTCGAAAATCGGTACACGAGCGGTTATAACAAAGTTTGATTTTCGAATAATACGATATTTTTTTATATTAAACTATTTACACTCTTGTACTCTGCGCACGTTTTTATTTTCCGCTACACTCAAAATATTGCGTATCATACGTTTCTAGACAATTTTCTATCCTAAAAATGTCTCGGATTCGCCTCAATATCATGACCCAGATTACGTACCAAACATTTTAGATAGTTATCACGACGCGTACGATTGAGGCTATAACACGAAACATCGAAACATTCTGGACTAAACCGCAGCAGTTCGACCTAAATAACACGCGTTTGTTATGTACTTTTATGCACCTGCATCGAGTACACACGAAATAAAAAGCTTATAGTATATACAAAATACCTACGGTAAATTCACATACCGAAAGGATTCGGAACGATTTCGGTTGTCTAAAGATTAATCTGACATAGCACGCGTTATGTTAGCTAGGTACGTTTCACGCACTTTCATATTTTAAACTTTTTAGATTCGTAGGTATAAAATTAGTCAAAACTATAAAAATATTTAAGGCGTTTACCGAAATTGGAGAGGAAAAAACATTGTAATTGAAAAATATTTCGCACAGGTTGACTGCCGCGCGTACAAATGTTACATACGTTTATTTTAGTTTTGTTGTGTTCCATACAGTGTATTATACACGTGACTATATTTACTGTATCGTGTGTAAAAAATACTAGGACCGTTGGAAAACTCTACACTAAATCGTTTTCAGTTCTAAATTAAAATGTTTATAGTGCGCTTAAAGTTTTACAAACTGTAGTTCCGAATCGGGACGTAAATTCACCGTATAGCATTGTAAATTTCAATGCCGATAAAATTTGTTTTTAGGCATACCGTAGATACGCTTAATTAAAAATTAAGTTTGTCTTTTTAGAGTTCTTCAAACAATATTGTAGAATAGTTTTTGAGACGATATTATTTTACACGATTTTCGTGTACGAAACTAAAATGTATTATGAAATGGATTGAAGAACACGATACCCCGCTTATAACCCACATTACGCGACGTCATTGTGACCACCGAATGAAACCGAAATAATTTTTCATCCAAAAGGCGCCCACAAAATGAATCGTTTTAGAAAATCGCTTGTTTTGTAGTCTTGTCGTGACACTTTTTTTATCGTTTATACTTCTTTATTTTACAGCCAATAAAAGGTTTCGTACGGTTTGCAAGTTCGTCCATACGACGCGTCAGTCAGTGAGATCATATTATAATGATGAACATCATACTTCGTGTCCGTCAATTATGTTTATTACGAACTGTTTTCAACGTGACCGGTTGTTTTCAACAATAACCGGCGATCATATTTTAACATACATTAAAAAAAAAAAATAGCTCCGCGTTCCGGAAACGTGGTCGGCCGCGGAGTGTATAAAATTTTTTTTTTAAAAATAACGTATCCCGAAAATTCGTAAAACCATACGAAAACAATTGTTAATATAACGAGATTTTTTTTTTCGTTTTTCGCCGTAGCCGAGAGTACTATTGTTTTGGACAAAATGACACCGCGTGCGTAAAACCAAAACGTTTCGCGTTTTATCCGGGATACTTGTACTGTCGCAACATAAGTATATATATTATACGTATCATTTCAAATCACCACAGAGGTAAAATACCTATCAATATTATAACCGTACATATATCGCAGTAAAGTTTTCGCAAAGTCCGCTCGAAAATTGAAGATTTTCGTATTGTTTTGTAACCGTTTCGACAAAACAATACAAAAAAATTATACTCGATCGTCTTGAAAAATATTACAGGTTTTAACAGCCTGTTTCGTTGTTTTTCCCATTTTTTAGAGCACGACAACAAACCGCGTTATTTTCCCACACTGCGTATAGTACGATCACAACTATAGTGTGGTTTGTTAATCTGCGCATCTGGAAAAATCGTATCTTCTACTGCACTCATATACATAGACACCGCGACACTGGTTGTGATTCATCAGCAGGATGTTTCAGTACGTCCTGGTTTGTAATTGTTTTGTGTCTGCGTTTAAAGTGAGCGCTTGGGATTCGCCGTTCTTACCGATCCGGAAAAAAGAAAGGAAAAAAAAAGATCGATTTTCCTCCGTGTGTTCGGCATGCGTTGTGTCGGTTCACGAATTTTTGTTTCAAAAAAAATACGTAAATAAGGAAACGCGGGCGTTTAGATGATTCCGATAGAGCAGCTCTGGGCATATTTTTTCGTCTTCTTCGCGGTGAACGACAGTAGCGCGAAATCGTACAACGGTTTTTAGAGAAACGCTTCCGACGACGACTGACAGGCGCGTGACTTTTCGAGAACTTCAGAGTTCTATGAATACGACGCGCTCGGCTCAAAAATTACACTCGAGAGAAACTTTTATCGAACACGCGCACGTCTCGCCCATTCGAATATTTCGTTTCAGCCCGTTCCGATCACCGTTCGCCATTCCGGGCCGATGCGTCGAAAACGCCGTTGCTCCTCCTCCGGTAGTCTCTGCTCGGTTTCTCGACTTTTTCGATTTTGCACTGCTTTGCTCCGTGGAGAGATGGGGGGCATCACTCCACGGAGCACCGTCGTAGTCCGTAAAAGCCGGAGCATTTTCACCGTACGGCGTTGTTCGCGGAGAAAATGGAAAAACCGCAAAGATCTCGGATCGAAATCGGAGAGAGCTTCGAGCGTAATGCAGCGATACAATTTGAACGGTGCGCCGGACTGCGTTGATTTTATCACTTTATCACTACCGCGACCCGCTCATGACCCGGAAAAAAAAAACGTATAACAATACATTATTATTACGCGTCGTCTGAGCCGCGGTGACAAACGAACGCAACGGGCGATTCGTGTTTTTTATTCGTACCGGGCGGAACCGGGTTTGGCCCGTGCGCGCCTGCGGTCGTTCGTCTGCTGCGGCCGTCCTGCCTACGATGCGGTCAGGGCCCCGGACACCTCGGTGATATGTATTATAAAAAAACGTGTAGGAAAAATGACGCGATGTATATTATTATATTGTCTCCGTTTAACATAACGATGGGCGCGGTGTGGTTAAAAAAAAAAAGAAGAATAAGATACAATTTATACCGCGCGGTGACCGCCACGTGCCCCGAAGGCCGGACCGTTGGAGACTGACGCGGTAGGCACACTATACACACGATAATAGTACCTAATCGTGCGGTATAGTCGTTTTTTCGGTTGTCGTTGATCAAAGATTCCAAGAACAATAATATTGTGGGCATAGCGCGCGTCGTATGGACCGCGCATTTTTATTGTTTTCTATCGCCGGAACGCTTTTATATTTGTTACAGTGATACGATAAAAATTTCTTATAGTTTTGGTTCATACGTTGATACCGCTGCAGCCGCACCCGCAGTCCCCGCGTCGTCTTCCGCTGCTCACCGTTCGGTCGGTATCCGGGCACCATCCTTTTGCGGATTCCGTTCTTGTTGCAGCTACCTAACGGTGAATTTCCCACGGGGTCTTCTTCTACGATCTAAAATAGTTCCCCGTTTGCGCCAAGGCCCATGAGTTATTTAGGTCTTCGCTCTAAACTGTGTATATTATCGACTTTTGAAAAAGTCTTTGGATTTTCTCGTCGCTCGTATTACAAAGTATAGTAAGAATTATCGATTACACGTGATTATTACAACGATAGAAACTCTGCGGAATCGCCGAAAAGCTGACTCTATATAATAATAATATACACTGTCATCTTCCACGCTCGAGACACGCTACTCGCAGCGGAGCTCGAAAGTGCGAAAACAGTGCGCCGTCCGCAGGTTTGTAATATTTTTACGTTTTCACGGTCACCATTCGGGGGAGAGTGTATTTTGGGGACCTTTCACGTACCTTCATAACATTTTCGGCACTGCAGGTTAATGATTGAAAAAAGTTTTTGGTAGGTATTTATTTTTTTTTCGACAATTTTCTAATCATATAGTTTAGGTTCTTACCAGGACGCAAACGCTAGACAACTGAGCACGTTCGGAATCGTTTCTTCAAAGGATTTACTGCTATTCGATAATACGTCGTTTGCACCGCAACTTCCGAACCAGCCCAATAAGTCGCTACTCCGTCAAACTACACCCACCCGACCTACACAGATAGTGACTTTTCAAAGTCGGATATATTTTTTTTTTTTCAAATTTTATTCGTTCACCTTATCGAATTTTTTTTGCGCGATCGTTTTCGACACACACGCGGTTTCCTAAATCGTACAATAATAATAATACGATTTTATACCGCGCGCATGTTTCTGGGCGACATTGTACAAAATATAATATTAACTCCCGCCGGACCGTTTCGTCGTCTATTTTTGGTGGTATACACAGTTTTGAGTTCGGCTCACGCGCGTAGTATCGTTAACGCGTATTATATTTATCGTTATAAAAAGAAAAAAACCCCGCCGAAACGTCGCGCACATGTGTTCCGAACGGTTTATTATTATGATTTTTTTTTCGTTCGTTTGTCTTTCTGTCCACAGCGCCGAAGGAACGAGGGGAAAATCTCCATTAAAAATCCTTAAAAAACGTAACGAGGGCGGCAGATGATCGTATTAAGTTCTCGTCGTTTCTCATCGCGTTCCCGCGTGTGTGTGGACTTTTTCGGTCTTTTTTTTCCATACGGTGTGTGCCCGCGCGGTCCGAAACGCGAGACGAGCGCGCGCGCGGAAACGGGACGAATCCGAGCGCGCGGGACATGTGGTTCAACATGTGTGCGACCGACTAAATTTTATATTTTTTTATTATTTATGTGTTTGGCCGCCGACGAATACGCTCCATAATATAATTGAATAATAAATGTTCGAGTAGAAATAATACGTTGCCAGCAGTGTACAATAGTATTATACTATAGCAGAGAACCAGCAGCAGTAGCTGGTGTGATATCTCTGTTGCGATATCTCATCATTTTTTTCCATTCTTTTTAACCTATATAAAACGACCGGAAAAATATTAAAAAAAATTTTTCGTTTCAGTCGGTTACTATATACGGTTTGAGACTTTGCGTTTCGAGTTTTTTTCCCCACCCGCTACAGTTTCGTGGTTAGGCAACTTTTTAATGTACGCAACGGTACCGCTGCGACACGTTTATTTTCTTATAGTTTTCGATTTCCGTACGTTCGCTACAATCGTACTAATTCGTAACTTTATTCCGTACGTGCCTACGGAACGTCACTTAAGAAGATTATCGCACGATTATCGTTCGATTTCTCTGCGTTACTACGCAGCGTAAGAACTCGCACTGTCGTACGATATTTTTCACGACCTTATCGCGGCTTCGTCTCAAACGCTTCGTGAAAAATTATTTTTGAAAAAAACAAACATTTACGCCGCATACAATTATACCGGGCGTACGAAACGGGTAGCGCGTATAACGGTTAGGTTAGGTTGTTTGCGTCATTAACTGGATGAAAGAAGAACACGCAACGAATAACGTTAAAAACGTGGGCGACGTCGAACAAATAAAATTAATCGGCGACGGTAAATCGAATGAAAGGTTCGTTTGTACAGAATAGACACGGGAATTCGGAAAAATCTTGTAGTAATTTGACCTGGCGCACCGCGATCGGACAATGAAATCGCGATTGCTTCGGACAAATCGTGCACACACACCTGTCGTGGGTGTCGAGCACGTTTTTTTCATCATCTTTTTCCGCCCACCGTCTCCGGGCATAACCGCAAACCATCCGGGCCGGATTCTTTTCAATACTTCCAGAGCCGTTATTTTTCCTACCCCCGAATCCCCGGGACGTACGATAGTATACATACACATAATGACGTTGACAATACGAGCGGGGCGCAAAACACAAAGGATTGATCCGACACCGGCGCGTCTATTGTTCTCCGCGCGCGGACCAGAGAGAATACTTGGTGTTTTGGTGTGCGTTTTTTTTTTTATAGAAAGAAAATACAAAAAAAAAAAACAGTCTCTCCGACGGATAATAGTACACTTATACGTAATAAAAACTGATAATAATATACGCGATATGGCTGGGAGAAACGTTTTGACGGGGCGATACAGTGGAGGAGGTATACAATATAATATTATACCTATACGATATTATGCGTGTATGATAAAATATATATATAATATATATATATATACATGTTTGAAATGAAATTAATATCCGAGCAGGTAAAAACGTCTGGCCGTCTGCAGTCCTGCAGGTAGTACCTGCCTGAAGAGCCGCAGAGGGACCGCGCGGCTGTGTTGTGTGCGGTGCGTGAATTCCGCGGGACGGCCAGACGCAACGCACATTACACCGGCTATTATTTACGACCCCGGCGGACGAGCGATGACCGTTCGCGGGGGGTTGTCGCTCGAGGGGTGAGAACACGGTCTGGGCAGGTTTTTACAGTTACGTTCTGTACACGTTGTGTCATACGTTGTGCACGTACACGAAACGTAGTTAACGTCATAAGCGCTTTTGTAAAAAAAAAAAAAAATTTCGATCAACTGGAGAGATAAAAATTTGATAGCGTCGTCATCAGTCGGAATAATGATAATTGAAACCTTTTTTTTTTAAAAAAATAAACAGATCTCTTTCTTTCTGTTACAATGATGTAGTTTGTAAACGATATTTAACCGTTTCGTTTTTACGCTTCGATCGGTTTTCGAAGTACAATAAAAGTGTGTAATAAATAAAAGGAAAAAGGAAGAAAAACGATTACAAAAATCGAGCCGTTTTACGGGACGAGAGAGTTTTTCCACGCAGGACCCTTCGTCACACTTATCGTAGAATATAATATACGTTCGAACGGAATCCAATAATAATAATCGTAATCGTACGACTTGGATTATAATATTGATTCGACGAGCGAGAGTATAAAAACATACGGGCGTGGGTTTATCATACGATAAAAACCGAACTGAAAAAATTACGTTTAGTTTACGCTCTCCGGTTTCTCAGACTTAATCTCGGTCATTTCTACGCCGTTTTTATTTCACGTCGTACGTCGTGATCACAATGTAGGTAACCAAACGCAAGCGTGTGCGATTTTTCTCCCTGAATCCGGGGGGTGGTCCTGCCGGCGCGGGGGGTGCAGCGCAGGTTGTTGCCGCCGTCTGCTGCACTATCGCGGGGATAGGCGAAACAACAACCTGTCTGCCGGTCTGCGGGTCAGTCTAGACACGCCACTCGTGTGCGCCGTATTCTCCTCGCCAAACAACACACCCCCGCCGCAGCGCGCCAAACACTCGCACGCGAAGGGTGCCGTTTTGACCTTGGGCATTCCGACGGTCTCGCGGCCGGTCCGTTCGCGCGCGTCTAGTCCAGGGGTCGCCAAAAAGTGCGGGACGAGAGAGCGGGGAACAAAAATTAGAAAAGATCGATCTGGCTAGCGAGGGTTGTTTGACGGAGTCAGGTATCCGAAAGCGATGGTAAACCGTTGTCGTTTGAAAAAAAAAAAGAGCGAGCTCGGTAATCGTCTAGTTAGTGTACATCCCGGTAAGATTTTCGAGAATTTCAAAACGCTGTGCTCAGCTCGGAAATTTTCGGAATCGTTCGAAACTCTCATAATATACCGAACCCGCATCTTGTACGTGTTTCAGTGTAAACGTTTCACCTTGTTTCGATCGTTATTCCGGATGTCACGGCCAAAAAACTGAATCGATACGTCAAAAACGCCGCGTTTGTCGTAATTTTTGTTCCTACTTAGATTGTGAACTTTTTCCAAATTTGACACCCCTAAAACTGACTTTAAAATCGGAGCGTTTCTTACACCCTAAAAAGTATTCACACTAAAAAATAAAAACAACACATACACGCTCGGAATCTAAAAAAATCGTTGTGGGAAATAAGATTAATTTTCGGCAATTAACGAATTCTTACGAAGCGTTATGAGCTCATCTGCACATATTTTTCATATTTTTTACTATTTTAGTGTGTACAATACGTCGTGAAATATTCCAGTTACGATTTCCTTGAACGCGATTAGATATCTAGAAATATTAATTTGTGTTGAAAATATCGGAGAAACGACAAGAATAAACCATTCTCGTTACAGCGATCGTTATGCGCGTATAGTATACTATTGTAAAATACATTTTTTTTTAAATATACAGCCAAAGACCTAAAAAAGATTAGATTGGAAACCGTTATTATTTTATATAAAAAAAAAAATTCAACATCACGAGAATCGACACGCGTTAATGTACACGCAGGTAATCGAGTATAAAACAATTATTATATCATACACTCGTTGATTATTAAATAATATTCCAAAAGTACCGAGAAAACTACGAATCTATGTTACATAGTATACGACGTATAACAGTAGGTAGTGCGAAACGTTGTGAAAACTAAATGTTTTGTGTAACACACTTAACATTATTTTGTAAAACGTTGAGTCACATCATAAGCAGTTTAATGGCTTACAAGTAAAACAAGATGAAATTATTTATGCAGAACTTTTGTAACGGATGAGGTACAAGTATTTACGAGCACACTTTACAACTATTAAAAATTATAAGTACCGATATAAACTTAAATTATGTGTTTAAACATTATGTTACCGTGTTTGGCGTGACTTTCGGCGATCGTTATAATATTCATACGACCTCGTCTTGGAAAATGTACCCGTAGCGAACCGACCGGTGGAGTAGGTCACTGCTTCGGGTGGGTCACTTTGGCAGGTTTGAAAATTAATGTTTATAATTTAAATTAGTACGAAAGCAACTATCGTTTTTACGAACGTTGTACGATTTTACCGATCTCAGTGAATCAGTATGATTGGTAAATTTAAGAGTTTAGTTAATATATATACTTACAAATCAAAAACAGTCTTGATCGTTTTGAATTCTTATGAAAGTTTAACTTTGTCCATTTCGCAATAATGTGTAAAAATCTATATAGCAATTGTAATAATTATTGCCAAAAAAAAAAGAAGTCGTTGATTAATAAAAGAGTGAAAAAATATTAACTAAATATCGACGATTTTTAAAATGTTTTTTAACCGGCATCAACTGCGATGTTATAAATGAAAGTTTTTTTTTTAACACTTTCAATGTTCGACGACACTTGTTGGAATTCGCCAATAACATTCATACTGAATTCAAACGTCGCATAATAGTTATTCGGGCAATCCATCGTAAATCGTTTCCGAAGTACGAGTGTACACCGCATAGTAATTTTGTCTGGGAAGATGAAAAAAAACAAAAAAAATAGTCGGGATCACTCTAGGTCGCGCGGAGTAGCTTTAGTCACCAGTTTAGAAGTTGTGGTTCAAACGCAAATCGTTGCTTTCGAAAATACGATGAGCTCAGTTGTCCAGAATACGTAGGTAAAAACAAATTTGGCAATAAAAATTTTTATCATATCTATGACTCTCGAATTTTAGTATTGTGTAAAACTTTCCGATCTTTATTTTGGACGTTACTATCAAAAAAGTCCGAATCGATGCGTAAAAATCACGTTCCCCGTAATTATTTGCGCTCTCTCCCCGCTCACGGTCGCACGGAATGACGAGTTTGACGAATAAAAAAACAACGTGAAAAAAATCGCATTAACCAGTTTTCTAAACGCCGCATACGTATCCGGCTTGGATCGCGTTAAAGTTTCGAACACAAAAACTAAAGGTCTTACGGAATAATGACTGCGTAAAATTCAAAAATCCCGTAAATCTCACATAAGCGATCAAAATCGATTGGAATTTCAGCAGTAGTAAACTCGTGTACACATTTCAAATCGATTAAAATCCGACCGTTTTCGTTTTTGGCTCCGAAAACTAGCAAAAAAAAAAAAAAGGCTTCAAACATTTATATATATATATATATAGCACCGATTCGAATCAACTGTCCATCTTTTGAGCTACGTTGGGAGCGGCGTTTTTTCTACCGGAAAAAAAAACAATTTTTGTAAAAACGATACGATCTACGAAAGTAATAATAATCATTTCTCGATCTTCGTAAGCGTTTCAAAAATCTATTGCTCTGTTTATAGTTGCACGCCGCCGCCGGCTGCTGCGTTCATTGAGAACCGCTGACGTGGTCTGTCCGCGCGCCGCCGTGTCCGTCGCCGCCAGACGATTATTGTTGTTGTTATTATTATATATTTTGCGTTCCCCGCCGAGACAGGTCTTTTACACACGCACTCACGCACCCTCCGTACGTATGTTTAGTCTGTTGCGCTGTTTTATTTTCATATTCTTACGATTGTTGTACGGTATTTTTTTGTTTCTTCCCCGCCGATCTCGAAACGACGTGCGAAAAAACCGTACAAATCGTTCGGGTACCCTGGGGTTCGCAGACCAGACGGCTAGGAGGTAGTGCGATACACCAGACAGCGCGGTCATGCCGATGGAAACGAAAAATTTTAGGATCTTATCGGGACTCACGAGGTACCTGCGTGCACGATTCGTTTGTGATGAGACGGATTCGAGAAAACCGCTTCCGAAAAACAGTCGGAAGTTTATCGCGCGCGTAGAAAACGCGATTAACGATACGCTGATACGTTAATTTTCTTCATTAGTTCTACAACGTTGGTAGGCGCACTTATTTCTGAGTTACACATCCCCGGGGCGTTGAACGGCGATGTAAATTCGCACGCGGTGTTTTATCGTATCTCTAACGAAGACGATTCGGATTTTTAGGTACACGTCATCTCCGTTTTGAATCCACACACGCGGGTCGAATGAAGGTTCGCGTTAGCCACCGATTCGTGGGTGATGCGACTAAACTACATTTAGCACGATCGCATTTTGGGTTGCGCCGATAAATTTCCTTTTTTTTGCATTTCCACGATTGCAAACTTTCCCGGTGTAGAGCCAACGCTGCGGATTTAAATGCGAACAACCACGCGTTTTCGTCACGCGTTTGGTTTTCGTACTGTTCTCACTGTTTTACGGCCGTTCAGAACCGCTCGTATTTCGTCGTTCACGCGTTGTACCAACACTGTGTCAATTAGAAACAAATACATTCAAAAAATAATCTTGTCGTATGAATAATGTAGTACACAAAAACTTGCGGATAGACACCGTCCAAATCGGACGATTATTGTTTTACTCAAAAAACAGTCAACAAAAAAAAACGCTTCATACCGTCTCGAATCCTTAAGGTCAAAGCTGTTTTTCTACAAGAACTTTTGATCGCGGAAAAGAACCGTCGTCGTAAAAACCGTTCTTCGACGACGCTCAGAGAGTTGCACATTTTTTTGTTTCGGTTACTGTACAATATTTCCTACGATTCGCGCGCAATGAGTCCTCCCCCGAACCCTGTTAATAATAATAATTGTTGTTACACATTATTAATATTATGATGGTCGGAACGGAAGACGAATACGAGCTATTAAGATTTCACCGCGTGTCCGGTGGCGGAATCCCAATTATAACCGAAAACCTCAAGTGTCACCACGCACACACGCACGGACGAACGGACGCACATCTGTTGCCGGGGCGGTGTGTTTTGGCAAACCGTGTGAACCGCGCGTACACTACCACTCGGCCGTCTGCTCGTAAAAACGTTTCGCGAGGGCGACGTTCACACCGCCGTCGCCTGTGACGCGTCGTCGGATCACAAAAATCTACGGACGAATCGTACAAAAAAAAAGTCCGCGACAACACGAAATGGGTAAAAAGAATCGTCTTTTTTTCGTCGTCCGACGTGTCCGAACGGGAAAAAAAAAATACAAATCGCGTACGTCGGGACGAAACGTACGCGACGTGGAGATATCCGCACACAGCTTTGAATCGTTTTGCCGCGATAACATACGACGTGTCGGACGCATCATTATCAATGGATAAACTATTTTTTACAGCTTTCGACCGTGTAAACTCGCCAAGCGGTCGTTTTTTCCCCGTAGGATTTTCAAAAAGTGCTTTTTTTTTTTCCCCCAGATCCACGATACACGCGCGCGTACACGCACACGTGGCGCGGAGAAGATGATGCGCGCGCGGACGGAGAGAAAATGACGCGTACTGAAGAGAAATAAATAATAAAATATGAAAAACCGCAAAAAAACGAGCGGCGTTCGACTATCGTAACATACACCGAGAACGTCGTTTCGTATGTACCCCGTCGTAACAGTGTACAACAACGACTGCCGCGGGTTCTGCTGTCACTAATTAGTGTTGTGATACAATAGCGTAATGTGTTATTATTTTCGTATTTTTTTTTTATAAACGTGCAGCTCTGAACGGGATGTGCGCGCCAACAACAAGGACACAGGTGCCACGACGCGGTCGGTTCGGGTACAATAGCGCGCGCGAGAGTCGTCCCCCGGACAATTGTTTTTCGGGGTATTTTTTTTCTCGTACATTATTCCTATTTTTTTTTTTCGCTCGTCCCCGCCGTCGCCGAATCGTTCGAAAACGCGCGTGCCCGACGAAAAATTAGAATAATATTACATATACGCGTTACAACACTACCGTCCGTACACCTGTATATACCCACGGCACACAATATGTATTACCCCTCGAGTGCGCTTACTACTGCGGGATAACGACAGTAAAACAATATCGTATCGCTCGAAAACAAAAGACGAGCGATCACGTAAATACACGTTGTGCGTGTGTACCTACGCGAAACGGGGACGAAAAGGTGACACGAGGCGCGGTTTTAAAAAAAAAATATTCAAAATTTATCTCGAAAAAGGTAAAGGTGACGACGTTCTCGGTACGGGCAGCGGTTTCAAAGTTGCGGTTTGTTCGTATAACGTCTGAAAGCGGCGACGGATCGTCGCGTTCGGGGAAAAAAAGCGAAGAGCTATCTCTAACGAGAGTCCTGGGCGAAAATAAAAAAAAACCGCAAACTACGTATTATTATACGTACGTAAAAAAAAAAAAACAAATTAGCGTTTTATATCCAGCGAAAAACTTTTTTCGACCTTTCGTAACGTACTAAATTAAAGTTTGAGGACGTCGCGGAATAATTTTCGTAACGTTTGTTCAGTAGCCGTTCTGACGCGGGATTTGGCGATTTTCCAATCAGCTCCGAGTAAAATAGAATTTAAAATCTCAAATTTAAGGGTGCGACCGGAGCACTCCCGAAAACGTCATTAGAAAGCTGAAAATTTCAAATTT
>CM029363.1:10950801-11127389 GCA_017140985.1 Hormaphis cornu | reverse complement strand
GCTCGAACACAATGCGGCGGACCCGGAGCCGCGTTGCCACCCCGGAGGTGCCGCCGAGCCGAAACTGCGCCTTCGGACGAGCCGGTCGAGCTCGGCACGGCGAGTGGATGGAAAAAAAAAAATTAAAAATTCGAAAAACGGCGGAACCGAAAGAAATAGAAAAAACCCCTAAATAATTAGACGCATTATTATATTAATAATTATTTGACGAAGCGTCGGATATAATTGTATTACACCTACTGTATATTAATAACGAGGTTTTTTTTTTTTTAGGTAAATTTTTCTCTATTCTCTTTTTCGACCTCCCGCGCGATTAATATCTGTGTTCGGGGGAGGGTGTGAGACGGGGGAAACACCGCGTTCTTATCATAAAAAATCGTCAGCTCGCGCGACTGACGCCGTGACGAAGCGACGACCGACCGGCTGGATCTGACCCGTTTGATTTTGACAATAAATCAAGTAAGCGATAACACCGCCGGATAAACAATTACGGTTCGATAAGGATCATACCGTAGGGTTTGTGTAAAGAAAGAAAAACTGAATATATTTATTCACGGTGAAAACACGACGCATAAACAGTTTTAACCGTAAACGTGTGTTGCAGCCCCCAACAGTTTTTTGTAATAATGAGTCGAAAATTCAAACGACGTTTTGTTTTTATGCGCGCGTGATAAAAACGTAGATATACGAAAGAAAATCAACATAATATCACACAGTAAAACGTCCTGCGCCGTTCGCAAGTTTACGGAATAGTAAAACACGTTTCAATATTTTGTAACAATAATCACAAAAATTATATGAAATCTAATGATAAAGAAAAACCCGAATTTTCGGGATCAAAAATTGTTTGACGACAGTTTTTACACTCCTGAAATATAGCGAATATAGTACTTAATCAAAAGACAGCTCTATTATCATTTTTTTAAATCGTTTGTTTTTAGGCGATCGAGGGATACTATAAGAGTCACTCATATCACGTGGAATATCAGTGGCGTTTTGACTTGCGATTAAACACACAGTGTTGATAGGCGGACGCAGCTAAATAAAAAACTAACACCGTATTCGGAATTTTTTTCTGGGGTCTTAAGAAATTTTCTACGAGATTAATACGAGTTATAAATAGCATCGAACGAATTTCGGGACGGGTTATACCCCCCCAACTGACTCCATGGATACTGGCCACCGTTCGAGGGTATGTTACATACAAAACAAGAAGTATACGCTAAAATATTTTTAATAAGGTCTTCCGAGAGTATAATATATAAAACCGCGAAAACTTGTACAAAATGTTATTCATGACATAACGCTCGTCGAACGCGTAGAAAATTCGCACAAAAATTGAAACGCGATCCTTACCGGGTGTGTGCGCGCATAGGTAACGTATTGTCGTTTACACAGGGTGCGGCAAAGACGACTCCCCCCGGTTTGATCGTTGGTCGTGATTTATGTTCGGATAAACATATGACAATCAGACAGAAATCGACGAGTCTGCGTTATGTTTCCCGGGCGTATTTCCGATTTTTTTCCGCTCGGGCCGTCTCAAAGGCAAAGTGTCGTGCCCGAACCGTGCAGGAAGCACCGCGAAAGGACGTAATAACCTCCTGGATGTCCCGAAACGACGGACCTACCGGAAAACGCTCGATCGGCGTGTATTGAAAAAGAGTGATGCAGTTTTTTTTTGGAAACGAGTTGAAACCAAACGATACTGTGGGTGAATCACTCGCGATTTAATTCAAAACAAACACTATACTACGTATACGAATGTGAAAAAACAAACGTACGTTACAGTGACGGAGGAGGAATCGCGGAATATATCGCGGAGTGTGTAATCACGGACTGACTGAGCGTCTGACCAGCCGGCACATATAAGCGTCGATTGTTCTAGAACTTTTTTACCCAAACGAGATAATTACAGTATATCCTGGAACGATGGGGTTTCCTTTTATTTACCGACAGTATTGTAAACAACTCGGACGTGGTGCGTTGATCTATAAAGCGTACCTATTCTACGTTCGGTATTTCGGAAGATTCGCTGAGATTCGCTTTTTGCTGCACCCTGTACTGTATTGTTATCGTGGTAACGTTGCACATACATACCGTTTTCGCGGCAGTAATTCCGCGTTTCCGCCGCCGCCGCACGTGTTTAATAAGGCGTTTTTTTATTCGGCCCTTTCATACTCTTCGCGTTTCTTTCTTTCTTTATTTATTTTATATACCGTCCGATTAGTCTCGTCGGATTTGTATCACGCGCACAAAAGACGCGCGGCGGTAGGTAACCGCGTTGTTTGTACAGTTGCGCGTCGATTCGGTGCCGTCCATTCGGCCGGGCCGCGCGCGTAAGCAAGTTAACCGTGCAAAGCTTTCGCGCGTAATAACGGCCACGCGGGAGGAAACAAAAACGCCCGCCGGTCAGACACGGGGGCTGCAGCTGCCCGGTCGCGTTAGGATAAAACCGCAAATAATTGGATAAACGTCCAGGTTTTTTTTTATATTGCCAGAGATTCGCGAAAGAGAAAAAACACCCGTAGAACGCGATAAAAACATTGTTGTTGTTGTAAAATCGTATTGAACACTGCGGTGTAAGTAGGACGACGCGTTGAATACACGACGGTTCCTCGCGAGTACGTGTTCTTCGTCGTCAGCCGTCCCCCGACACGGCTTTGCCCACTGCATACGGACCCATTATTTTAGATTCTGATCGAGGGACGGTGTTTATTATCTGTTTTTTATTCCTTCAACTCGGATCGAGGAACGCTCAGAGTCGGTAACATCTCTAAAAGGTTTAGTTAGGCGGTGCTTCGGTATGAATGTTGCTTAGAAAATCATTCGTTTTCAAACTTTTGTGTACGTACTGAACTGATTCAACACGTTTTAATACGCTACTTTTTTACGTGTGTTTATAATAGGAGTGGTTCTTTTTTATTTTCGACCGAGGATTAAACAGCTCGCTCAGAATCGTTTTTTTTTTTACGAATGCAAACCACAACTTTCACACCAACGCGTAGTCGCTATTGCGCATTTACCGCGGTACCGTTCTTTTTTTTAACAAATTTTTTTTCTCCTCCTTTTAACTTCTTTACGGGTACGAGTTAAGTGAATATTAACTACGAAGAAAATGGTGACATGCGCCGGACGATGTTTTTAAACGTACGATAAATGATTAAACAATTTCCAATGTACGGTGATACGAATCACGACTCGAACAATTGATTTCTTTATTATTTGTGCTGTCAGTTTTTTATTTTAAACCGTTAGCCAAAGACACAACTGAAATAATTGTATTCCATATAGTCGCCATAAGATCAAATTTTTGACAAAATGTACGTTCGAGGTCACTCTAAAGGATGGAATTTTTAAAAAAATAATGTCCGCCTGAAACCCGCTTCGCGATGTCTGTTCTTTTATCTACAAAAAAAAAAAATGGCATAAAAATATGCGATTAATAGTTTCAAAGTTATCAACATCAAGAAAAATTTCAATTTTTGCATTTTTATGTGTGTGTTGTACAGACAAAATATTTTTTAGGGACGTCATTTCGGGGACAAAAACAATAGCTTTGGAAATCTAAGACGCGTTTCTAAAATATCTAAACTATCCGCAGATTTTTTTTTATTCTCCGATATAACGTAACTTCATAAATTCAAACACCTTTACATTGACAACTGATGTCCAAATAATCGAATTTACGTTTTTTGGGAGTTTCGGCAATCGGTTGGTTTTCAATTTTTTTTTTTTTTACAGTTTGTTTTCATCTCGAACATTTAACACACTTGACACTAAACATTTAAATTAGACTAATTCGTTTTATGGATTCCGCTGTAGTTATTGCAGGCTGATGATCCCATCATATTATTCAAGTTTAACAATGATGAACACGCGTAACTGATCAAGTAAAAACCGTTTCCAGTTCAATAACGTACTGTCGAACTAGTTTCCAATTATATGTATTTTTGATAGCGCGAGGTATTTTGTGTATATACCTACCGCCGAGCTGGCGATCAAGGCGTAACTTTTGATTTCAAACTTTTCATAAAACTGTAATAAACAGACGTATTAATTATAGACCATTTTTATGGACTATTTGTTCGTAAAACGGTTTAACGACAATCGTACTGTCTCGCTGGACAGAGCATACGACGTGTAAATCGTCTAAAATCGTAGTGTTCTTCCGCTGCACCTTATAGCTCGGTTGGCAATTTGGATTTTTAGTGTGCGTACATATATATTAGAGTGATTGAGCACACCTTCCGCGTGCGAGCAAATAAACAATATCAATAGTGTTTTTGCGACGTGACCGCAGTCGATTCCCCCGACGTTGTCCACGATGTAGACAGGGAAAAAAAAAGGTAGGCAAGTGTCGGAAAAGGACGAAAAGCGAGGGGGGTCGAACAACAAGTGCCGATGATTACCCTTACAAATTAACGGGTAATTTCGGGTTGTTGTGTTTTTGTTTCGCAAAGAGGCGGTAAAAAACGTCTCAGATATCGGATATGTCGTTATTACACGGCTACAAACGTGATATTTTAGTTTGCTATACGAGGAACACTGCCAGTCTTTCGATCGTTCGGATTTATCGTAACGCTGTGTACAAACACCGTAAATGTAAGTGTTTATAAATAATTTCTCCTGCTCCTTCCCGCCCCCGGTCTCCTGCGCTTACACGGCGGTCGCGTGTTCGGGTGTCGGGACGCAGGAACCCTTTGGCCGCGGCGGAATTCCTGCGGACTCCACGACCGACGGGATCCCGCGTGCCGGGGGTCATTCTAACAAAACGATTCTTAACAACAATGTCCCCGGGATAAAGATTGATGACCGCTATAATGTTGCGCGTACAATACGCGGTATAACTATAATGATATACGGGTACTGCCGATCCGTGACCGTGATCAATCCGAATTCGGCCGGCCGGTCGTTACGGGCACGCGAGATAACAGCGTGTGCGCTACCGCGGGGGTTACGCGCGTCAGATCCCGGACAACAACAAAAAAAAAGAAACCGACAAATCGCCAAATCGCTGCGGATCCGCGCCGTTCGCGGGCACGACGCCTGCACGCTTATTATTATTAGTGATGGGCGTAATCGAACGATAATCGAAATGCTAGTGTAATCGAGGACACGTCTCGGAATAAACGTCTCGAAATGTTCGATTCGAGTAAAGACGCCGTTTCCACACCGAAAACGTCCGTACCGAACGTCGTCTCGCGAACGTCGTTCGAAACATTTTTCATTCGATGTTGTACATCTCGAGAATGGATTGTTTTGAAAATAAACGAGGAATATCGCCCCGGAACGATCGTTCGATTATATTATTATTAATCGAAACAACTCGATCGTCACGAAATTTTTAATTGATAAAAGCGGCCCGCGCGCGCGTTTGACGGCGGTCAGATCGGTTTTTAAGGCATATTTCGGATGGTAATTTTGGCACGGCAGAGATCGGGACGTTTTGGACTTGGGGTTTTCTGTATTTTTCGGTTTCAGCTATACCGCGATAACGCCTCGTGGTAGGTATTCTCTATAGGACTCTAAAGCCGGTTTATTTTGCCGGTTTCGACAGTTGAAATAACAAAAAAAAAAAAATCACGATTTTATTTTTTTTTGCGAACCGAGTTATAACGTCGCTTCGTTTCCCTCCCCCGGTCCGTAACCAATTTTATTTCATTCCCTTTGGTTGTCGAGATTCACGCATAAAATGGACTGTTTTTTACGAATTGAAATAATGCGCGGCGTAAACAAACATTCCGTAAAATGTGCGGCGAATTAATTAAATTGACTCTCTCGCGATCACAGTTGACACAAACATTGTGTAGTAACCATGGATACTTTATTAGTACCATTTATTACTATTTTTACCGTAGGGGGTTGTTGATTTCTTACAGGAATAGGAGGTACACACAACTCATATGAATTATACGCGAATTATAAAACACTAGGTCGGGTAAACGATTACAATAACGAACGAATAAATAATGCGAAGAGAACCATTTTTTTGTTGAGAATTTATCTTTAAATTATAGATGTACCAAAACCAAAATCGTGTCGACACATCGAATGAGTTGCTTGAAATGATACGTGGAATCTTATCTGAATAAAATAATTTTGCTTGAAATGTACTCGTAAACCGTAGGACTGAACTATCAGTTTTAGGACTCTCACCAATACCATCAATTATATTACTTGATCGATGTTTGCTTAGATCTTAAACACGTTTCAAGAGATACGTGATTTATATACACGCGGGGATCGCAGATTGTGAACAACTATGTTTTTTCGAAAGTAATTCACTGCACGCCCGCGCGTACTTCTACGATAATGGCGTATTTAGCGGAATGGAATACGTTATTACCATAAATCATTCATAAACTACGATTATTATGGCTCATCGTGGCTTCATTCGATTCGCTAAATAATAACGCGTGTAATATTGTAAAATTATAATGTTGTTTGAGCCCACACACACACACGAACGACAGACGTATAATTATCCCATCATCATCCTATTATACGCTCTTACTTTCAAAAGTTCGCAATCGTGCAGCGTTCGAAATCGAAAAATATTTTTTCGATTAGGCAATAATCGTAGGCGCTTTCTCGTCAAAGCGGAAAACGCGCGTTCGACCCATCGAGATCGCTCAGAATCGTAAAATGTTATCGTTGTCACCATCGCGTTCGTAGGGCTGTGACCGAACCCAACAGAAGTCTAGCCGCGTAAACTTGTTTCGTCGAGTTAATTTCGTCATATTTTTGCAGCCTTGAAGATCCGGCGAAATCATACGCGGCTATAGAGACGCTGTAAACAACGTGTATAGTAAAGCAATACAATTTTGCGAGGAACGCGGTTAAGGACGCGCGTCCGGAAGTCGGTCGGCTCGTCAAAACGAAGTGTTCGCCGTGTAAACAATTTTCATTGGACTGCGCGAAATTTTACGCTTTTCAAACTCGTCTTGCGCGACAAGTCATCTCGTACGAGGTCGACCGACGAACTCGCTTGGATTAAACACTGAATAATATCGTTGTCGTCACCACCACCAGACGATGTTTTGTCGAGATCCGTCGAGCGAAACAACATCGAGCCAACCGCGGATCCGTTTTGCGCGCGGTGAAAAAAACGCTGTCGGAACAAATCAGCCCGTGCGAGTTTTACCAAGGCGTTTTTCTTACCGTTCCGGCCGTTTCGTATCGACTGTCCGCGTGAAAGGCCGCGCGATCACTCGACGGCAAAAATCGTACGAAACGTCTCCTCTCGAAGCGCACCGCCAAAACATTACGTTTTTCCCGCGCGTAGGCTGTACAAATGTGTCGAAACAGCCACTTAATTTTCGAAATTTTTTTTGTTCGTACAAACTTAAAAGAATACGGTCGCGAAAACACGATCGCATAGTGGCTGCCGCGTTTGGAATTTAAAAATAATCCGACGCCCCGTGAGACGGTCAAGCGTGATGTTACGGCGTACAAAAAATACATAATTGTGCAGATCTCGCGGTGCACCGCTGTCGTTTTCTGTACGTGGAATTTTTCGCTGTTTCGTCTCGTGCGCGATATCTAAAGTTTATCGCAAACCCGAACGAATCTGCTCGCTGTTTGTGCGAAAACCCGGAAACACGCGCGCGAGACACTCGAAAAATTTAACCCCGCCGCAACGGGTGTGGTATCGCGTGCCTCTTATCGCTTTATACGCACTATATAGAACGGCTGTTTTGTAAAACATATTACAATCAATTTTCCGGTCGAGCAAACATCATCAAATGCGGCGGTGTCTCTCGTTCGTACGTATTACAAAACGTTGTGTGCGCATAATAATGCAACGAAAGCGTATAATGTGTACACACAAAGTCGACACCGATTGTCCCGGGGCAAAAAAAGGAAAAAAGAAAGAACATAAAGAGAACATAGACTGACTGCGGCGAAAACACACAATAACGTTAAATAAACGAGAGCATCTGGTCAACAAAAAGTGCGATACGATCTTTACGTACGGGGGTGGACACCACTCGGATGTCGTTGGCAGGTATATTTATGTATTATTATTTTTGGTGTGTGTGTGTGCCCACACGAACAAACGGTACACAATGACGACGGCAAAGGGTTAAAGGGTACGAGAAAAAAAAATAGAAAAAAACCTGAATAATAACATGATAAACGATGTTTATCCTTTTCGGGTGGTGAGCGCGTGACAAAAGTTTTCGCTGTGCCGATTGTGCCACAACCTGCGGCACAACAATGAAAACAGTAATTGTAAAACCACTTTACGAGACACGTTTCGTCGCGGAACGTAGAAGAAGCTGGTCAAACAAAACGTTTCGTGTGCGTTCGCGTAGGGCGAATTACACACACACTGCGGATACACAAGGGCGGAGATCGGGGCGGCGAGCAAAAGGGGGTGCTCGGGGGAGACTTGGCCGTCAAAATGTTAAAAGTCTCTCAAAATCTTCAAATTCGTAGCCCCCCGAAAATAATTCAATAAATTCAATCAACCTCCGCGCCCACGACTACACGAAGACAAATCATGCCGAGTCTTTGTTACACCGAAAACAATTGTCATACTCTTAGTATCTCTCAGAGAGATTTACTCTCTCTGCGCGGTGATCTAAAATACAACTCGATACGTACGATTTTTTATTTGTTCGTATAGTTTCGCGATTCCATCCGTACCGTGGTTTGTTGGGCCGTTTTGTTAGATTTTTGAGTTTCAGCGTCGGCAGAAACGTTCGCAAGAGCTTTTTGACGCGCTCGTGACCAGCCAGTTGGTTTTACGAGTTTCAAACGTACGAGTTAAAAACGTTTCGACACGCACCGACTTGTTCAATGCGCATATCCAAACGCATTCTTAAACGCGAGTTCACGTGTTGTCTGCGTGTTTTTATTCGCGAAAATTGAGAGTTTTTTTTATTAAATTTTAGATGCGTATAAACTTTCGGTTTTTCAATTGTTACGGGTATCGTGCTCGGCCGATAAAAATGTGGTTCGTTTTTACGTACGGATATTGTTAATTCGGTCCTCGAGCTCTGTGTCCGACCATTCCGAGTTGTTTTCGTGCGTCTCAAAAACTAGAGTAAAAAAAATGTTCGATCCTTGATTTATTGCAGGCCGCCGTGAAGAGCTTAAACGGATCCGCCCGTGTTCGTCATAATATTGTTGAAAAACAAACATTTCGCCACGATCGCCAAGGGCAAACGCCGACGAATATAGAAAACAAAAACCGCAGACCGGAGATGAATCGAAATAATGAAATCTTCTTTTCCACTCGCGTGTACGCGCGTGGGCGGTGGCGTGATCCGTGCGTTTTGAAAAGCGCGAGGCACGACTACGCGTTATTGTGACTGCGTCGTCGGGTCATTTTCGCGAGCGATTCAATGCAAATCGACCGGCCGACGACGTGCGGCGTGACCGCGTTGCGTAAGTACACGACGACGACGAAACGACTGCGGCGGACGTGTCTCAGAAGTCATAACATTATTGTACCGGGTATAAAGCGTGTTTGATAATAATTTTTTGTTACCTTTTTGAAACTAAATACGGGAAGAAAATCGCTATTTTATTGATTTTTGTCGTTTGAAACTGTTCCGATCTCTCCGAACACGATAACGTACCGAGAGCGGGCGTCTGTTCTACGAGGATTTTTGAAAAAATTTTTAATTTTCGATTCGCAAAACGAAAAAAACAATCGTTTCCCGACGTTACAATTTTCAAATTTTTATTTTCGCGTCGTTATCGATTATGCACATAAAACGTTACGTTGCATCGTTGTCGTTTCGATTTTCAGACACCGCACATCACCATATATCGTTGTGATGACAGTGCGAAAACACTATACACAGGTGAACAAAACGTTTTAATATCGGTCAAGATAATAATTATTTTTTAACAGGCTTTTATCCGTTTTCGTTTTGCTTATACTTTTGCTCTTTTCAAAATGTTCGTCGCGCAATCTCGCGCATTTCTAGAACGGATATAACACGACGCGTACGGCATAATAATAACGAATTAGACCGTTTCGAACGGCGCGGATAATATTTTTAAATTTTTCTCGTCACATACACTTTCAACGAGCAAACAGCGCGCTGCCGCATTAGCCAAATAACGATTCGACTCGCAATCGCTCAAATCACATATTATCTTCTGCGGCGGAATATCTACACACTTTGGTTAATATATCGTTTATTCCAATCGCTCTTTTGCGCGCGTTTCGCACGTAGGCGTCCACTGTTCAACGCGACGATGAGATCGTTAGATCGTCTAGATTTCGGAGTTTTTTTTTTTTCCCCCGTCTCAGTCAATACATAGGACAATAGTAAGTATATTTATAGAGCACGTTGTTAGGCGGAAAGAGTTTATGGCGGGGTCACCGAAACCACCCTGTATGCAGAAATAATAATTATTATTATTATGATGATCGTTTGAAAGTACGCGCGACACCGTCCGCCCACGGTTAGGAGGAGGCTCTCGCTCGCGCTGATAAATCGGTTCTCGCGCCTTTCTCTCCCTCGCGCGCTCGTTGTACCTGTGCACAGGCGTAGAATATTGTTTTCGCGGCGTACAACAACAGCACTGTTGTGCGGCGCGAAAACACACGCGTTCGCCGCGTGAAAAAAAGAAGAAAAAGAAAAGAGTCATCGCCGTCAACGGCCTCTTGCTCGCGTCACGGCCACGCGGAGAAGACGTCCTGCGCGAATATCGCAGGCCCACAACGGGACCTAACGTACGTCATATAAATATATTTACAATAATAACCGTAGATCTATAATAGAAAATCCGGCTTGACTACAGGTCGCGCCGGCAGTTTGACGGGGTAGCTTTGGGGGCGGGTCGCTATCAGAAGTTTAAAAGTCCCAAACGCGTTATTCACAACCCGAAAGCAACGATAAATCAGCTCCGTCTAGACGTGCAGTGTAGGCGCGTCGCCGGTGAAAACGAATTCAACATCAAAAACTTTCGTCTGTACCTTTTCTGTTTTAGCATCGCGCAAAAGTCTCAGCTTGGTCGGATCGTTACGATCGAAAAATTCCAAATCGATGTGTAAACAGCACGCGTTCCTCCTCGTAATTGTTGTTCGTCACCCCCGTGAGCGATACGCGGCCGCCCGGAACGACGATTTCAACGGAAAAATAACAACGTGAGATCGGCTGAAAACAGAAATCGCGTGAACCGATTTTCTAAATTCTGTCAACCACACGTGTAAAACCGTTTTGTTTTTAGACTGTGTTAAATAGTCTCGAACGTAATAGACTAAAAGTTATTTTTATGTGGCCCACGTAAAATAACAAACTCGAAAAAAGTTCAAAGTTCCATAACTCCGTTAAAAACGATCGAATAAACGGGCTAGCAAGTTCGATACGACCCCCCGCGAGCACCCTCGTTTCAAATTATTGTACTACAGCGGACTCGATTTTGATTTAGACATGTATTATGTTCACTATATCAGTACCGCTCAACTGGTGTACGCGCTCAAGTGAAAAACGACCCGGAAAGATAATAGAGTGAGCAGCAGTGCGGTGTTGATCAGTATGATCGCGTTTATAGTTTTTATCCGATTCAATATCACGATATCGGTTATCAATTCTTATCTGTTTTCGATTTTCACCAGAACACGCAGTCAGCTATGGGGTTTTTTCGGTCAAACGAATATTCTCGAACGGCCCTGCAAATTTTCGATCTAATACGAAACTGCGAGCGTCGTGACAACACACGAGTTTGTTGACACTTAACGCATACAATACGAGGAATCTACACGAGGTATATACGGGTCCGTCCCTGTAGACTAGTCAACGATTTTGAACAAACCTGTACGACTTGATTAATCACACCTTTTTTTTTTTTCATATTTATAATACGCCTATTGAAGAAATTCAGCTCGCGGCAGAAAAATAACTTCCCTCGAGTCCGCCACCGTGATGTTGTAAATTTTACGCCTACAACTCGAGATGTAACGCCAAAAAACAGTGCTGTACCTTTTTTCGCACAACACGATAATATTATAATTTAAAACGTATTATTATAATATTATGACATAATCGTGCCTGCGCCGTGACATTTTGACACCGTAATGTCTGTGTGTTTCTACGATATGTACACGTAATAATAGTATACGTGTTATTGTAACGCTTGTGCGAGAAATGTCGTGTACGTGCAACTTAACGTACTCATTATAACGACGCGTTATATTATGCATACCTAGCTATTATACCGTTGCAGGTTAACGTTTCAAGTTAAACAGACGAAAAACAGACGACACGTGTTTTTTTCGTTTATTCGTCAAGAACATAACGAAGCGAACATACGTGTTATAGCTGATCACAATGTGATGTTGTTATGATTGCGTCGTAGTCTGTGAATACGTGCGCGGAAAAATCATCGAGTTTGGATCCGTCGTTCGGTTTCGTGGTCGTAGAAACGGGTTCAACGAATAATATAATAACGATCGTAATATTACGATGGAATTGGAATCTAAATTATTCCGAGAATCACGTGATAAGACTGGAAAAGAGGCCGTTTTTCGGAACGTCTCCGAACGTAGTCGGTACGCGCATAACTAACTAGTCGCAAAAATTCTATCATACACACAAACCTGTGTCTGTCCGCTGCAGACCGCGCGCAGAATTACGAAAATAATAAAATAATCCGTATAAAACGCAGTTGATAATTATAAACTGCAGTGTTGTGTTGTTAGATAAATAAACTGTCTAGGTATTAGATCTTATCTAAATAAATTTAAAAACAGTCGTCTACATTTTTATCACAGATTAATAATTATTTGTATTACCTACGTAAATCTATCTGAACAGATTAAAAAAAAAAAAATAGCTTTTGGGAACTATTCACAAAAAAAAATGTGTTCTTAAAGTTATTGTCTACGATATCAAAACTTGTGAATCGTCTGTGTTCGAAAAATCAAGAAAATGATTTAGCAGATCTGTGTCGTTAAGTTTTTTAAAAACGTATCTGTTTCTATCCGGGTAAAAGTGACTTATATTTTTTATCCACTATATGGATAAAAAAAAAATTTCTCTTCACCTATTATCTTATCTAGATACGTTTTTAACCGAAAATCTTTTATCTCCGTCTAAACAAATAAATTATTTATCTTTAAACACTGAAGCTAATATAAGGTAACTCGGGTTCATAATGTAATCTTTAGGTCACTTGGGATTTCACACAAATCGTATTTTTCTTTTCTATTTATTATTTTCACCGTTCAACCACCAATCATATACACCCGCAATATGGTGAAAATACTCTATCGAGAGTCGTGAGAGTTCGAAAATTTTTCGACCATGTGACAATAGATGTTTCCGGGACAAGTTTCAAAAAAAAAAAAAACGTCTTAAAAAACCGCTATTTCGACTACGCGATTTCACACTAGCTCGAACGCCAACTATTACAGTGATCATAATAATTGATCATTATTATTGTTAAAAATTCTTCCCCTCCGTAAACGTGGTCTACGAACACCCCTCATATAGATATTGAAAAAATTTCACTCATCCGGCAATCATACGAGATGTCGTTACAGTAGTAGTACACGATGACATCCAAACGGTGTAATGCGAGTAGCTCGCACACAATACGTTAATTAAAATAAATTAGAATGTATAAGTTATGCGGACCTAGGATAATAATGTTATGATAATGACGTGTTTAACGCTCACGCGCCGCGCTAATCGTCGGTTAATCGCGACGCGTGTAATTAAAGCGTCGGATAATAAAAAAAAAATTATAAAAAAAATGTCAGAAAAATAACAGCTCGTTCACCGCCGGTTATTATATATTTTACACGGTATTAATCGAATGAGGGAAAAAAAAGAAACTGTTATTACTTTTGAAAGGGTTTTTATGCATATAATGTTATTTTACGTCTGTTCAATATTAGAATAAAATTCTGTTTGTTCAGCTACTGAGGACGTTTCCGACGCCACCGGCGAACGCCCGGGGGGTTGAAGAAAACGACCGGGTCGGATAGGACGCGGTTTGAGCGCTGTTTTTTTTTTTTTTTCTGGTATAATTATTGTATATTTTTTTTTATTAAGTACGCGTGTTTACCCCCCTGTGACGCGACGCCCACTCATCAATTACTCGTTTAGAAAATGAGATGTTACACACCGAAACTTAAATGGTACCTCGAACGCGTTCGCGAAGGGCGGATAGGTGGAAGCGGTCTTGATTTAACAATAATAATAATAATATTATTAATCACGTCTCGTGATTGCTTCGCTACCGATCAAAAGTGTAGTACACACACCTAATAACCACCACTCGGCCGATCCGTGAAAGAGTTGGACGATAACTTTTACGGACCGGATGTTTCTCACGTCGTAACATGCGTACCCGGTACTCTTTTTATACTTTTTCACTCGATTTTACAAGTAAATATCGCACAATTCATTGTTATAACGCGTTTTAGAGCAGCGTAAAAACGGCATCAGCGCGCTGCAGGATGTTTAACAGTTTACTCTGGACTGATCCCACAGATGAATTGATGGATTTTTATTCATTATTAGAATCCGCGGTTCCCACGGCTAACGTACGACTATTTAAAAATCGAAAATGATTACGACCCGTGCAGAGGAAATTGTTGTACAGATATGTCTACACGTGGCTATATTATCGTACCTATATCCGAATTGACAAACTGCTGTGAGATAGACCACGTTACGACGATGATAAGTCGCTAAACGAATATCATATTGTAACACTGACGTAGACGCTGTAAAAATGATTAAAATTAAAAAAAACTGCGCGTATCGTGGAAAAATGTAGTTTATTACGATAATAGTCCAGTGTAGTACATCATTATATGGATTTGAAATTTCACCCCCCCCTCAGAACTTGGATATATCCGCCACTGTAATAGTCTAACAATAACAAAACAAAGTAAATGAAAAATTTTAGGCCCCTTGAAATTTTCATCAGCCGGAACCTAATATGGAGGAATATTCCTAAAATTTTAGCCTTTTTTTAGCCTAAAATTTTTAGCCTTCTGCCTCGTATTATGAAGGAATCGAGCGGTGTCAGTAAAAAAAAAGCCGTTAAAAATTACGGATAACCGCGTGTTTTTTTGACACAAACGATTCATAACTTCCAAAATAACAAACGGAACTAGCCGAAACTTTTACACATTATTAAAGTAGATAAGTCCAAGTTTCTAGTGAAATTTTTCGAGTTAATCAATGTAGAACTTTTCGAATCGTTCCATTTTTTTTTTTTGGTTTTTTTTTTTAACATACAATTTAGTTGTCCACAAAAAGTTTTGAAACCTTAACACGAGTCTCTAGCAACGTACGCAACTTAAAAATTTCGAAAATCCATCCTCGCAATTTTTTTTTTTTGCGGTCGAAATTGTCGAAAATCGGTCACGCGCCTTTGTTTTACAGAAATACACTTGTGACTCGGATTTGTCATTGTAAGGTTTTACATCGATATCAGTTATGTAAAACAACATTTTCCGTCTGAAAAAACGAATCCGTCCGGCAGATTCCGAAAGCGTATTGTCCGAAAAGCGTCGTGGTCACTAACCTCGTGAAATCGCTCGCACTTCAACATCGATATTGCAAAAAAATCGCACGTCTAAAACTGATGCAAATGGTTTCACGCTTATGGATAACCGGCAGTAGGTGGACATGATAACTGAACCCGCTCAGAATCGTTTTGTTTCAGTACGCGCGCGCGTTTCCCCCGGGCGGCTACCCGATAAGTAGTCGTGTCTGGCCTTTGGTCTCCCGCGGATCGTGTGTCACGCGGACGCCGCAGCCCAGCAGCGGTGGCGGGTCAAACGGTCGGCGTGCCCGGGAAAGTCGTCTTCCCCCCGCGCGGGCCGGCCAGAGTTCTCTGCGTCACGCGGCGGCGGCGGCGGCACAAACGCTGCATTATTTCGCACGACGGCCGGCTCGGAACAACAAGTACAGTTCCTCCTGCTCGGCACACCGACACGTCTCGTCATTCGAAAAAGCGTACGTAACACAGTGTCGAGGTCGGTTTTTCTGTTTCGTCAAAAACGTGCCAAATCAACGAACGGAAATGAACCGTTGACACTTTTGAAGACAACGCCTCGGGCTTATTATATTTTTAATTCGCGATTAACGGCGGCCCGAGTCAGGAGCGCTTGTCCGAAAACAAGAAGGTGGACCAAACTCCGCCAAATCGACCGTCAATGCCGTACTCCTTCCGCAGCAGCCGCGGCGGCGGGACGAGGGCAGCTGACGCGGCCGTCTGACGCGCTCGGGGGGTCGGCTCGAGCGCGCGATGACGAGACGTTTTTTCTTTATTTTTTTTTTGTCGTTTTTTTTTTTTTACATTATTTTCGCATTGTGCGTCCGCGAATCCGACAAAAACGTCTTCCGATGATCGATCGTTTTCGTAACGGTTTTTCGCGCACAATATCGCGCCGTAATAACAATAACAATAACAATAATATACGACATAACAAGAATAATAATTTCGCGTTCGGCCTACCGTATCGTAACGTCCGAATCCGCTGGCCGCGCTTAATCGGTCCCCGACAAACGACGTGCCGGTGCAACAACAACGTCATAACGCCCCGGGGCTGAAGACCGCGGGCCAGCCGTGTGATTTTTTTTTCCACTTTTTTCGCTGTTTTAATCGATTATCGCGGCCGAAAGTTACGAAATTTAAAAGGAAACGTATATTGATCGATAGAGACGACGTTTTGCTAAAAAAAAAAAAATCTGAAAAATTATATCCGTACCTGCTTTTTTTCACGCACACAGTTATCGCTGAACGATACGTCAGAACGGCATATTTATCACGCTACGGTGGCTCATTCACAACCAAACAATACGGGTTCTCGTACGAGCTTAGAAGTGAGCAGATAAAATGCATAAGATTTTCCGATTTCCACGACCGCCGAGACTTTGTCCGAGACGTTCTCGAATTTTTTATTTCGACTTTTCAAAAAACATACCTCCTCATAGTCACCGGTGGTGCACACTGCTTTTGGAAATGATGATTTATACCTAACCTAGTATATTATGAAAAAAAAATTTTTCTATAATTTGTGTTCAAAATTTCAAAACTTTTCAACACATTCGAATTCAACCAAGTTGTTTCGCAGCGAACTTTTTGGTTATACACAACCAAAAAATGAAAATTTTGCGAAAAACTGTGTTGGAAAACTGATAGTATCGTTTCGTATTTTTACAATAATAATAATTTCTCTTAAAACCGTTATGGTTTGCACGTAAGTATTACATATGAACGAGTAAATGATAAATTTCGAATATCGAAAAATGTTTCAAACATTTTCGACCTTCAGAACTGCATTTTTGAGTCGAATAAACCGTGTGACTCTGTCGAACACTTGTGGTAGTAGACTTTTATTTTAAATTAATCGAAAGTATTGTGTCCGATTAATTGAAAACGAATATCGTCATAGTCGATTTTCCGGACAATATTTGAACCGGGGACCCTTTTGAGTTTCAAAGGTTTTGAAACTATCCGAGTCATATTTCAAATGTTTTACGAGTACCGGTTTCGTAACCGGTTTCACTATTTACGTTTTATTCTGTTATAACTGTGAAAAGTGATATATTTTTGTTAGAGAAGCGAAAAATCCGAGTATTCGTTTGTACCTATTCGTTTATAATATATATATATGGTGTAAGTAAAGCGTAAAATAATAAAAGCGCACGGATTTTGCGCTGTAAAACAAAATAATTGTAATTATTTCGTACGACCGGCCATATTATTATATTACTCTAACGTTTTTTTTTTTTTTAAAAAAAAATGTCCTTTAAAATTTTTTTTTTTTTTTTACCCGTACCGATCTATCGTTTTTACTGTAAAAATCAAACTCGTCTGGTCGATTGGGATACGAAAAAAAAAGAAAAACGTGGCTTTTCAGCGAGTTAAGTAACGGAACGCGACGCATAGAGATGCCAACTAAGCATATAGTTTCGTAATAACTGTGCACCGATGACCGCGGATAATATCGTGTTCACCGCTCTCTGCAGCAATCGTACTTGCGCATGAAATAATATTATTATTACCTATACCTTCAACACGACTTATACTATTGTGCGACGGTAAAATATGGGTCGGCCGATTTCGTGGAAAAATTCCTATTATAAAACGGTTCATCGGTTCTACGTTATTATTGTGTTATTGATTTCTCGACGGCACTGTGTGCGGGTGGTGATACAGTAGCTGCTATAATAGAGATACATATATGCATTCCGAGAGATCACAATTTTTAAACGTACGTTCAATTTTGCCGTACAAAGGAGAATTTTTCAAAAAGCATCGGAAAGATTTAGTCTCCGGGCTACACTCGGAAATGTCGAAGCATCGGTACGAGTTGAAAAATCGAGCTACGATAACTGCACGAATAGTGTTTGATCCTGTACGAACTCGACTATTAAGCCCGTTTGATTTATTTCTCCTGTAATTGATTTAAAAATATCTCGCGAACTGTTTTTTATTCGTTTTCTCTAAATTACAGCCGTTTGCTTTTCACTCTTCGATTGTCGAACACGTGAAAATCGTGTATCGCGAGACACTAAAAAACGTACACGAATAATAAATGCGGGTAAGTGTGTTTTATTTTTCATAGAAATTAATTTGATTTTTGAATTTACTTTTAATTCAGTCAGTGCAGTAATATTTGTTAATTCTTTTTCTTGTCTAGATTAACTAATTAACTTACAGGTTAAAAAATATTAAGTTTATCGTTTAGAAAAATGTGTAAAACTGCGGACAACAAAAGAAAAAAAAAAATCGATGTAAATAATATATCGGTTACTTAAATATTTTCTTATCGTTCGAAACGTTCAACATGTTCGAACAATATTATTGACACGCATACTGCAAATTCTGGTCGAACTCGCTACTCTGTATACTAGCGACAAAAATATAACGAATCTTCGTAAACTGTAATATTCATTATTTTTTGTAATTAAAAAATCAGTAGTTCAAACCATTCAACAAGTTTTAATAACGCGCCGAGTATTTTATACGTTGTAACGTGACGAACGGTCGAAACTAGTTTTAACGAAATAGTTTACAAATGAATACTCTGGTAAACTGTTGAAAATATTTAAACGTATAAGATCCTCGTATTTAAATAGTAACCGATTTCTCGATGACAAAAACATAAAAGAAAATCGATTATGACAATATTTTAATTTGCAAAATTGCGTATCGTATGCGGTCGGATAGTAACGTTTTTAAAACGACAATAAAAACAACATTTAAATCACTTGAATCATACAAATACGTATAATATGATATTTGGATATTTTAAGTGTTCAACTACCTGTTAAAATGATAAAAACGTTTCTCAAACGACTGACATTTATATTTACTAATTATCCGTGTCGTAAATACCCATATTCACCAACGACTATACATCAGTTATATGTTTTTCAATGTTTCAAACCAATATTCGATCGGTCGGAATGTTTGAACACGTTATAACACGTAACAGATATCGAATAAGGTGGACGTCAACTGGTAAAAAAGTAAAAGTTAACTTTTTAACACACCGAACCATTTTTTTTCCGTTAACTTGTTCAGTTATGAACTGTATCGTTCGACGTTTTACCGTTGTCGCGCAAAGTCAAGCTTTTATTTCTCATCTTTTTCGCTATCCCAACAACCAACACGACAAGTTCATCAGACTTTATTTTGACCGTTTGTAACGTTATACATATCATGTTCCTTACGACCACATATTAAGTTGAGTACAACATCGTTACAGATCTTTGCGACTCGTGAACGTTTCATCGAGAGAGAAAAAAATCCTTTTTTCCGGTCAACTTTATTTCGTTTTCCATCTCAACTTTAAACGTACCCACTTGTTGTTGTTTTTCGCCGATAACTCTAAACCCGAAGACGATTCAATTGAATCCCCGTCGCCGCGGTTGATTTTTTCCCAATAACTCGTTAAAAACGTGTGCAAACGTGTGCAAACAAACACGACAATTGTTGTTGTTTGTGGACTCGCCACTTTCCGACGGTTCGTAATGCTCTTTTTTACGCGGATTCACCGCGGTCCAAGAGAGAACAACGACGATAAAAGAATACGGTCAAAACACGCGCACGCACCTGTTGGCGCACTCGAAGAGCTTCTCCCACGCGACGACACACCGCGGAAGAATCGGACGAGTGCTGCGGCAGTCACGAATTCCGCCCGTGACGCAATATCGCGCTTTGTTCGCTGTGACTTCTGCGAGTTGCCGGTCGCCGTCGTCGCGGTGTCGACGACAATCATTGTCGCGTCGCGGGCGGCGGCGGTGACACGGTGCTTTTCTCGTTTTGTTTCGCCGCTCCGAACGACCGCGCCCACGTCGAACCGAGGTTACCGGGGTTACCTCGGGAGCGAATTTTTAACGATGTCAGCGGAAAAAAAATGCAAAAACCACCCGACGCACGATGTTATAATGTTCGGGGAGGAAAAAAAAATTTAAAAAATAAAACGTTTTACCACGGTCGTAGAGGCGCAGTGGTGGCTACGTGTACTCGCTCACGCTTTGCGCGGGCTACAAAGTTGCGGTTTATCGCCGTCAAACGTCCGAAAACAACGGCGAATCGTTTCGAGAAAAAAAAATATACGATTTCGAGCGAGCCGTCTGATCTAATGAGTGTCCTGGTTAAAAGTAAACCATTTCTCAATCTTACACGGCGCGTTTGTTAAGTGTGCACATAAGAGTTTCGTCGTTTTCGGCGCAAAAAATGCTTCGAATAAAAAAAAAAATCTCAACGTCGTATTCAACGTGACGACGATTGGAGCGTCCGAAAACGTCGTTACGAACCTACGAATTTCAAAGTTTTTGCCGTAACGTTCTCGTTTTTTTTTCTTTTTTTTTAACTCTAAAAGTAAGCGAAAAAAACTTCAACCAAAGTACCACCGACGACCTTCAAGTCCGTTTCGGGGGGCTCCCCTGCGAGTACTCCCCAAACTTTTTTTTTTGAAAAAAATAGCCCAAATATCTCAGGGGAGTTTCAATACGCGCTCCAAAAAATGTAATCCCTACAAACCATTGCGCTTATGCAACGGAGACTCTTCGCGCTCGTTGGTTCGGGAAAACTTGAAAAAATATCCGATTCTAAATTTCGTAAGCCTACCTACGTATTGTATACTACAAAAATGAAAAATCAGCGTTCCGAAAACCGATCCAACAACGTGTTCGCGACGGAATCATCGTTATACGCGTTAGTGTAAAACAGGGTCTCAAAGCGTTGTGAAATAAACGTATAGGAGAAAGAGCGATAGTAAGAAAGAGAGACAAAAAGTGACTGAAGATGATTTTTTTTTTCCGTTTTATCCGTTCGCGTTTACGTGATAACAAACGGAATACTTTTCAACGATTACAACCTACGCTCTTGCCGCCGACGCGCAAACCGGGTCAAGATATCTTTCGAAAATTTTCATCCGCACGTTTGTACTTTACCGCGACCCCATATATAATTATGTTGCGCAGTAGTCCGCGCATTCCGTTTTAAGTACTTGTGGTGTATTTTACGCGTAAACAAGTTCTATTTTTTTCTTTTCGCCGTAGGTTAAATCACGTCGGCCCGTTTATCGTGGCGAATGTCACCAAACACATCAAAACCCTGTCGGCGGTGACGGGATTTTCACCACCGTGTTAATACGATAAACGCGCGATATCGGCCAGAAACGTGCACCGAATCTACCCGAAGTACCCCCGGGTATCCAGTTGATTAAACGGTCTTTCGGCCAAGTTAAACGACCGTTGCGTGTACCGACGGACCATTTTGTACCATTTTTTGACCATTTTTTGACCATTTTACCGTTTCGTGGCGTCGTCTGACCGAAATGCCGATCCGAGGGCACACGCCAATACGCGATCGTATTATCATTACGAATATGTAACGTTACGCTGTGACAGGGCACACGATATTGTACTACTACTATAATGGGTCCGTCGTCGGTGTGAGGAGGCGTAAAACGTTACGTTTTATCGTCGATCGTCGTTTTCAACGATGATAAATAAATATTATATTTTAAAAGAAAAAACCGACGTAATAACACGCTCGAGTCCGCTAATAAAAGTACGGTATTAGTTGGCTGTATAGAACACTATTACAGTACTATGGTGTATAATACGGTTCGTGTTGAAATTTATCTACTCATTGTTTTAACCGGTAAACCTACCTGTAACACGTTATTGCATCGGTGTAGAAAATCGCAATTACGATTTTGCCGTAGGAAAAACATCTGTTGTCCCGAACGATCGCGCGTGTCGTCCGACAATTTTCCAATCACCTACATCGGATCGCAATCGTTCGGTTTTTTAGTACGGATAAAGAAATCGAGATCACTTTTCACGATCGAAACTTATACCTATATATGTTCTGCAGTGTACATGAAAAACTGAGAAATTGATTCGTGCCGTAAGTTTTTTTAAAAGTTATTTACTTAGATAAAAATGAATGTTTTTTTTTTTTTTATCTGTTTTCTAGATAAAAGAACAATTGCTTTTTACTTGTTTTTTTTTCTTCTGTATACAGACAGGTCTTTAACCAAACGTCTTTTATCTTTATAACGCAACACTGCAGGCAAACAAGTAAATCTGTGCGACTGATAATAACATCAAACGACAACCAAATAAAACATAATTCTAGAATTAAAAAATGCGTACACCTAAAATAACCATAAATTGTGTACACAAAAAAGGAACTAAAGAAAAAAAAAACGAAATTCCATTTGGGGAGAGTGAGTTGTATGGGGCAAGATGACGAAATTTCTAAACTCAAAAGTCAACAATGGTTAGGTATAATTTTTTTGATGTTGGAAGGTGTTCCATTCATTTTTAATTTTGAAAATCGTTAATTTAAGGTTTTTTTTTTTAGTGGAGACAAATCGATACTGAACTGCCTACAACCCTCCGAGTGTTCGTCGGAAATGGCTAAAATTTTCAACAGAAATCCTCTCTATAATGTCGTGCGAAGAAACACGAGTAATACAATTAATTGTCGACCTATACGGCTGCCAATAGTCGACTGACTTGCCCCGGGCATGGGGTGACAAAAAAAAAAAATTCAAAATCGTTATTTACGATTGTTTTTTAGGACACGTTTCGTCGGCGATGTGTTTCGGGGCGTGCGAGACGTTCACAATAACGCAGTAAATTACTACAGGCAGGTAATACGCGCGCGCGCGCCACTCGGAACCGGTAGTGTCTCTCGACCGAGACTCAATTATCGCGGACCAAAAACAAAGGCGTTCGTACGTTTTCGGATAGATTTATGTGTTTGCGTTTGTATTTTTTCGTTTTTTTGTCCCCTGCCCGGAAATCCCAAAAAAAAAAAAAACAATACGACGGTAATATCGTGCACACGGGCACATAGGGCACAAACGACAACAATTAGTGTCTTGTCGCGTGTCCGCAGTTAGGTTTTGTTCTTGTTCGCATCCGACGACGGTAAAAAAATAAGGAAAAAAACAACAAAAAAAAAAAGCACTTGGGCGACACGCGTTATATTGTATTGCATAATAAAGTACCTACCTATTGCACAGCTGGGCACGGCGATAATATCATTACCAGCCCAGGTGGCTCGTGCAACTATGTGTTTTTACATTTTCGAAAAATATTTGTATTTTTATTTTCCGACTAACCGGACCGCGAAATAGCTGCTGCCGTGTCGGCGGAAACGCGCGTTTACTTTTTACCGATTTTCTCGTGGACTTGTGTGTGTAACGAGAAAAAACCATCTGTCCGTTTGTCGAAACACCGTCAAAACACGCGCGTCTTGCGTGTTTTCCATAGACCGTCGTATTCGAAAATGGATATTTCAAAGAATTTGAAGCGTTTTCGGTGATCATAACCGCAGTTTTTTTCAACTCGAAAAATAATCGAGACGAAATTTCGGACACAGTTTACTATAGTAACGCAACCGATTTTTAATCTGACTGTTTAAAACGTACCCCGTTAGTAACTGCTGTATATTTTTTGTTCTACTGTACTTTCTTGTTTTTTTTTTTTTCATAAAAAATAAAACCGCAAGCTAGCTGCTATATAGTAAATTAATGATGTTATGCTTTACGCGACTGGAATGTTTGTACGATAAACTACACGATAAAATATACCTACAGTGCACCTCCGAGTTTATACAGTTTCAAACGTATTGTGACTATTACAATACATACATATTGATCTGAATTGACTTTCATTACCGATCCAAATTCCAAACGAAACGAAAAATACAAAAGATTATCGAGTGTAATAATACAGTAGAAATTTTTGTTTGTTTGTTTGGCCTCGTTAAACCGGATTTCACTAATAACCAGATTCGCAAACGAATGAAACACGCCGTACATACACGATATACGCCTATATTTTGGTTTTCAACTTTTTTTTTTAATTTATAACGATTGTTTATAACACGTATAGAATTATCGTATTTATTGTGATTTCATAAATCAACCGAATGCAGTTTACCAAACATCGATTCCAAATATAACTGTACTTATCCTTTTCCTATCTATCATTTAAGTCGTGAAGATCACACATACAATGATTTTTGTTCTGTACGACACTTTTCGACTCGCGTCATCAACGTTACAGTCGTAACACGAAAATTAAATAATATATGTACCGAAAGTTGTTTTTTTCTTTATACTATTAGTACTAAACACTTAATGTTTATTAAGGTTTTACTGTGCGAATAGCCTATTACGCTCGTGAAATTGTTTCATTTTTATATACGTGCACATTGCGACTGTTTCAAGATCTTTACGTTTCGAAAAACACACAAACAGTACCGAAGTGTGTACCGCAATAATTCGAGTAATCTTGATACGAGTATGTATGTACAGCCATAAAACGAAACGAGCTTAATGTGTTCGCCCGTAAAGTCTGTGTAGGTACTGTTTTAAACGTGGAACGTAGAAAAATACGATTTTAAAAAAATACGTGCACCGGCTTAGCGTTATTGTTTCTTCCGCAGAATCGATCCGTAAAACACCGGGTTTAATTAATTTTTTGGTACTTATTTTTTTTATTACTTATTTCCAATAATTGTTTCGCAATCGTTATTGTTTGCCCTAAACGCGTCGTCGTTACTGCCGCGCGGGCCTTATCCATCAGCTACTATAACCTACTCCGTTTTTACGTGCCCGAACAAATAAAATGACGCGAAACGAATGATAATAATATTATTCGGCTGAAATAAGTGCACAACGTGACCTAAATAAACAGGTCTGCATGATAATATAGAGCGTGGTTGAAACAAAATAACTTCAGCGCGTTGTAGTTTTACGTCGCCGCGTCGATACGCCGAACAACAGTTTCCACGACATAAACAGTTTTGTCGAAGTATTTTTCTGTAGAAAAATACGACCTTTTTTTAGTAGACATTAGTACACACGCCCTTGATGTTTGAATCGTGTTTCAAAACTATAATCATACCGTATTATAATCAAACGGCCGTGAAATAAAGTCGATCCTCAGTTTGTGTACCTGATGGGTATAATTGGTTCTGATTTTACACGGTTTTACTAGAAATCATAAAACCAAAACAATTTCGGTTTTACTGTTCGGCGGTGTACTAGAAAACCGTACTATTATTTACACCCCCCGCACGTATATATTACGAAATCATATAATATACGACTTTTGTTGTACATTGAAAATACGAGGAAAACTAAGACCTAAACGAAACACCAGTTTGATTAAGTATTTTCTTTTCACTTTGTCAGGCACACAATACTATATAATAACTGTACATCAATAATGAATACGATAAAATCGTTGGTCACACGCGTCCCAGTCGGCAAAAAAGTGGAACATCTGAACTATTATTCCGTACTACACAGGTACAATAATTATTGCGTTCGCGCGGTTTGTATATTATAATTATTAAAAGCTTTACATTATAACGGTTCGATCTCGTATCCCGAACAGTCGTTGCGCGTTTAAAAGTATATTTTTCGATAGAAACAGTATTAAACAGTTTTAGAGATACTTTTTTTCTTCACAAACGGTGTCGCGTGGTTTACATCGATCGTTTATAGGATTGTCATCGCTATAACCCTCCGAAGGTTCTCCGCCTATGATTTACGCGTTCGCAACTGCAGCAATAGAGGGCACCCATCCGATTGCGGTCAATTAGACGTTTTTAATTGGAACACATTTTTCGTGTTTTTCGGTCGTCCAAAAGTGGCCTGCAGCAGCAGTAATCCGAGCTCGCGAATCTAACGGTCCAACGTGTTTGCGATGCTAATTTCTCAAGTTCTCGGCCGCGTTCTACGTCATCTGCCACCCCGTTAATGCAAAACAGACGCATTCTCTCGAAGACACGACGCGCGTTTTGAGCATATGCGTTTCGCAATAATGGATCTTTCCTGTTTCGGTACCTCTTTTCCAGTCGGTCTAAAAACGTTGTACGAAAATTAAGAACAAGTCGTAAAAATACGTTCATCCTCGAGACGACGTTTTTGTGATATTACGTGCGTACAGCGCGGATTTTTACTGTGGAACGGTGTTTCGATTGAAACGAGCGATTTACGTGTTTCTATTTACAACGCATTTTAGCGATCGAGTACCGCGGATCTCTGCAGGCGAAATCCGTTGAACGTATAGTGTGTTTTTTTGGATTTCAGAGAGCACTAAGGAAATGATCGCGGTTGAAAACAAGGTGGCTCGACAACACGAAACGGTCGAGTGTGTACCGGTGGTTTTTGTGAGCGGAATCTGCAAAGATATATAGATTTACTCGATTTAATTTTAAAAAACGGTCGTTTAAAACACACACCACACAGCACAGCAACAACGCAACATTTTAAACACACACGCGCGCGTACAGCCGTGCAGACTAACAGTTTACATTGCAAACGACGAAACGAGTAGAGTATGGTAGGCACTCCGTTGTCGTATTTGATTAAATTTATTAATATTTGATTGCTGTTTGAAAAATCCGAACGACGGTAAAATGTAAAACGTATTCACGCTGCCGTACGATATCGTATCTGCGCGTACTGTGCTGTTATGGCGCGTCGCGTCTTGCGGTTCTGACGGCCGTCCTCCGCGGTCTCAGACGAGCGTGAGAGGGTGAAAAAAAGAAATACATATACGCGGTCGGTTTCGGTCGCAATAAGGGTAAAAGCGCGGCGGCGTCTCGGTCGTTACGATGCATTATATCCGTAGATGCACGCGCAACATCTGGTCGGCTGCACCGCGGATAACTGCGTACGGCGTATAACTGTTGTGTATACCACCGTGGCTGCGCGTTACGGTTCCTCAAAGTTAATAACGATAATTGTAAAATTAGACTTAACGCCGTTTTTTTTACGGATATTTTTTTTTTTTCGAGATTTTTTTTTTTTCCTACGGAGTCGTGCGATAGACGGGACCGGCGAGTAATTTTTGGGGAGAGAAGGAAGAAATATTACCGCGCCACGTTATTTTATGTTACACGAAATATTCACGCGAGTTTCCGGTCACTGGACACTTGAGAGCGCGACGGAGCGCGTTGCTGCGACCCTTAATGCCGAAAATAGATTTCCGGCTCCCCCGCGCGCAGTAGCTGCACCGAGGTTCCGGCCTAATACGTCTTCGGGGGAAATCGCGGAAACGCGTGCACGTTCTCACACAGTATTATCGCGCCGAGTATCGTTTTCTTCGTTTCGGGGAGATTTGATCGTCGGAGATTTCAACTAATACGATTTCCCGACATTGAGTTATACATATGTATAAAACCACGCGGAAAAAAAAAAAGACGAGATCTAGAGCGAGCAACGACTTCGGGGCGGGTCACTGCGGGTTTGGAAGTTGTGGTTCGAACGCGTTGTCTAGTATCCGGATAAACCGTTGCCACCGAAAAAAAACGACTCCGCCGCATGGGCTCGTCTGGTGTCATGGTAAAAACCGCGTTCCACAAAAAACTGAAAGTTTGTTAGAAAATACCTAGCGAAAACCGTTTTCGATCCTTTGCAACGTATCAAACATAAAACGTATTGAAAACCACGGGGAATAACGCCGGTTCATCCGGTTGATAGCCGTTCTTACGGTGGATTTGGCGGTTTCGTCGTTTTCGACGCGTAATCAAAATAACGCATCAAATGAAGTACGATTTAAAGCCGAAATCCCGACGTTTGTGTGGTATGCAACGTAACTGCTTCGACCCGAAGACGTCATTACGAACCTGAAAATTTCGAATTATTCGCTGTAAAAATTTGCGATTTTTTATGTTTTTTTTATGTAAAAAAACGGTAAGCGAACTTTCAAAAAATGCTTCAACCAAAGTACCTCCGGATTCCGTACACCTAAAGAAAAGTTACTGACTTTGAAAATCGGAGCACGTCGCTCAGAATCTAAAGACAAATAGCAAACTAAACCTTTTTTCAACCGTTCAAGGAAGTTTGTGTTTATAAAAGATTATTTTCACGTTTAATATCCCCATCGTGGGCCAAAGCAAAAAACGGCCGTCGTTATATCGTTGTCGGTATATTGTTATACAACGACGGTTATTATTTTATATTATTCTAAAAATTCTCTTTCGTTTACCGTGGCCCAACGTAGTGTTATAACGTCGTCAACCGGCATCCGTTTTATTTTTTCACTTTAATTTGTATTTCGAGCGCGGCAAAAGTAACACTTGCGCGTGCCAACCACACCTAAAAACGGCTTTTTTAATTTTCCTTTTATTACGCGCCGCACACGTTATCCGTTAATTAGATTCGAGTTCATTAAAATTCGGAACAATCGAGCGGCGACAAGTGTTGTGGTGACAAAAATAGTTGTAACAACAATGATATAATCGCCGTGTGTTTTTAAGTCGTACAATGGGAATTTTTTTTTATTTTTACGATGGTTTGTTTTTGCAAAAATTAGGTACATATCGTTGTACAACCGTTTAACCGATCATAAATTATTCATCGGAGTGTACGAGACTAACCGTAGCAAAATGACAGTAAATTTGTTTATATCCGTTGGCGACGTATTGCAGTTGAATCGCAATATCATAATTATTCGTCTAATCGTTAACATATAATAGATCGCGATGATACAACACTGTTTTACTTCAACGTCACATTTTTTTGCTGAACAACAACATCGATTTCTGTATACGCGTATAAAAATGAAAAGTATGAATTTAATTAGATTGGGCCATTAGTTGACTTTTATGAAAACTGTTAACTAAACCATCGTTGGACAGACGAATAAAATGTTATACATACTATCCAAGTGCAATTATTTTTACTTGCATATTTTTGTAAATTGTAATAATGACTGTATGAAAACCAATCGTACGGTTTCAAAATAGCGTAAAAAAAAAAATCTGTTTGGCTCTGTAAATTTGGAAAAACAAAAAGTATGCCACTATATTGTTATTACAATCGATATGAAAGACAGTAAAATATATTTTAATACTTAATTTAAACATATTATAACTACGTCGTGTTTTACGTAAATTTCATTTTGTTTTTTCCTATACGTAGATTCTATTGACGATATCATTGACGAACTGTTGATGTTATATTACAGCCAATATTAGTGCTTTTCAAAAGAGGGTGTTTTTCTCAACAACGTTGACGTAATAGTGCGATAGAGGAGTTTCACTGTTTTACAAAAGTGCCAGATTCGTCTCGACTCCAATTACTTCTGTCATTACACCGGACCGCAGCGACGCGCAACTGCGAGTCCTTTAGGGGCAAAACGACAGACGAAGTACGAGAAATAATTATATCATCGTATCGTTACGACGTCTGGGGATGGCAAAAACGAAAAGACGTGGCAAACGAAAAAAAACTCACTCGTTATTAAAACAACAACGGCAAATCGTCGTGACCCAACAAGACGGTCGAAACGGACGAAATCGGTCGTTTAATCGAGACGTTGTTATACCTGTAATAACACCTGCTGCCAGAGCCGCGCGAGAAACCCACGTTATTCTATCCAAGTAACTGACGAACCGTTGGAAGACCACCAAACACGTCATGAAGATCCTAAAGAATTCCTCAAAGTTCTTTTTGAAAAACTTGACATTTTCGTGCGTGATTAAAAACGTCAAAAGATATTTATTCGATCGTTTTTCGTGAAATCGCTCAGAATCGTTTTTTTTTTTTGTCGATGACCCGTACGGGTCCCGTATTCGAACAAAGCGTGTCCCCCGGCAAAAGGACCGAAATGACGTTGTTTTCTTCCAGTATTTTGAACAGTCCTATACCGCATTCACCTTTTTTACGAAATTTTTTTTTCGTTCAGATCAAACGACAACAGAATAAAATCGAACAGTTTGTTTTGTTGCGTATAGCGATTATGAATAGCGCGTGGAAAAACAGCGCCCAAAGGTAATATTATTATGTACTTGGCGAGCTGACAAGGGAAATAAACGGACGTAACCGGATTACGCTCGACTTTTCAACTTAATTTTCGACGAGCCCCGTTTATTATGAAAACGAGTCGCAAACTAAACGGCCCGACCGCGGTTTTCGGTACAACGTACGCTCGCAGCAGCGGCAGTCTTTCGAAACGCAACGATAATCGCGGTATACGACGTTATTTTAAATAACATTGTGTGTTTTCGATCGTCGTTTTCGACCCCGACTGCCGTACGCATTTCCGCAAACGTCACCGTGGGCGATTATGTCGTTATTGTACAAACGCGGACGACAGTTGTTAACGACGCTTTTTTTCGTATTCTTATTTACTCGCGCGCGCCAAAGAACAAACGGGTCAGCTGCGGGTCGTCGTCGTGGCTTTGCGCGCGTCCGAGAGAGAAGAAAAATCCTCCTGCTTCCGACACGGTCGACGTCCGCACAATCGCGACGTACCCACCGCGCCGTGGAGAAACGATCTTATAGCGGAAAAAGAGAATGTTTCGTGCGATGAAAGAGGAGCGAAAAAACCGTCGCGAAAAACAGAGATTTCTTCGGGAGGCGCGCACAATGAAAGTCGTCGAGTCATCGCGCGACCGGCCGTTCCGCGGCCACCTGGGCCGGTGGTGCACAGCGCGTTTTATACGTATTATTACGAATAGTTTTTATTTCACCCGTATTACACGTATATTAGACCTGTCATCGCCATTCGTTTCCTCCTCCTCCGGCGCAGCTCGTACACTACCCGGTCGGCTATTGTGCGTAAAAACGCGCGCGTAACGTACGGCAGGAAACGAGTCTTGCTGATTTGCGAAACGTCTAAAAAACCGAGTCGAGTACGAAAAAGTACGTCGTATTCGTGATAATCGTCACGACGCCGTTTCATTTTGACTGGCCGTAAAAATTGGCGCTATTTTTCGACAGTTTCCTTGTATCCCGGTAGTTTGTCTGCGGACGTTCCGGGCGGGACGGCGCCGCGACTTTGGGACGATGTCGGCGCACGCTCTGCTTTTGAGGTCCCAGAGGATAATATCGCGCGGACAATATGCAGGTGAAGCTGTCACCCGAACGCGTGTAAAGAGACAAAATATGCCCAGGAAACCCCGTTTCCCGCAGAACGCTGACCGGTCGCGCCGTCTTCTTGTCCGTAGCAAAAAAAGAAACCGTTCGATTTTGGCCGAAGACAGTTTTCAAGCATCGCACGGCGACGATTGTAAGGTACCCCCCGTTGCCGTTGCTCAGAAAAATACGACGTTTTTTTGGCGATTCGTCGCGCCCGAACGTCGCGTTTTTCTTTTGCTCCGGGGCGAAAAAAGAAAAAAACCGCGAGAAAAAACACTACGCTGAATTCGTTTTCCGCGCGGTGGTTTTTCGCCGATCCCAATTCTCGGCTAGTCCGCTGTAAAACGAGCTGTTGAAAACGACTGTTAAAATATATTCGATTTGGCGAGCTTTACGGACGAAACCGCGAAATTTCGCACGTTCGTCGCCGACGTCGCGGTGAAATCGTCGTCACAAGTCCGCCGCGTTTATTACCGTTGTTCAAGAATAACGTAATAATTAGAAGAAATATTTGTCCAAAAACCATACGTTGTTCGGACAGAAAGTACCAACGGCTATTAGTACACGAAATGATCGTCCTCAAAAAGTCTCCGAGAACGGTTTTGAACTATAAAACGTATCGGTTCACCTGAAGAACGTCGATCGCGCGTTTAACGTTGCGCGCGGTGTGACGGTTATTTTTGGCGTCGCGGTACAACGTTTTACTGCGACGGCAAAACTGCGACAAAACGGCCTGTTCGATAAGTGGCACCCCGGTAAAGTCCGCGGAGAAACCGGGGGAGGGCGATCTAAAAGAGAAATACGTCGCCGAAATAACAACAAAAACATGTGCGCGTCGACCGTCTGCCACATCGGTTCAATTATATAAAATGCGTTCCTCGGGATCTAAAATACATTCTGCACGAAAAAGCCGCGGGGTCGTCTGTCAGCTCGCCCGTCCGTCCGTCCGGTTCGGTGGTCGAGCGAGACGTCGAGGGAGCTCGGAAGGACCGGAGAAGGGACTAGACGCAACGGCGAGGGACGACACACGTGGTCTTTATTTTCGTTTGTAAAACAACACATACGTGTGTTACACGTAGACTGCCAGCGTTCTCAGACTTTGAGCGCATGTGCGTTATATTACCGTGTACGAACTGTGTGCGATGCGCAATCGGGGTCGAATCTTAGAAACAAAAATTCCACGGGACACGGGGAGCTCTCGGGGGAGCTTAGCGCGAATTAACGCGGATACAGTGAGTATCGCGGTGTCGAACCGAACGGAAAAAAAAAAAACCCGCAGGGATCGGTCTAGTTCGCGTGGAGAGTTTGACGGGGTTGCGACTACGCTGGTCACTACGTTTAGAAGTTGTGAACGCATTATTTCGTATCTGAAAGCGACGACGAATCATCGACTTCGAAAATGCGATTCTGAGCGAGCTCGGCTGTCCAGTACGTACGCGTCGTGGTAAAAACGAATTCAACGGTAAAAACTTTTATCTGCGTATCTCTTCCGTATTTTAGTATTGTGTAAAAGTTTCAGCTTGGTTTTGGATGTTATTACGATCACAAAAACACGTTTCCCGTAATTGTTCGTTCCCCCGGCCGCCCGGAACGACGAGTTTTACGACAAAATAACAACGTGAAATCGGTTTACGAGCCGAAATTGTGTGAACCGATTTTCTAAAATTTCACAACTATCTTTTTTAGATGTCGATACTTGAGCATAAAAACTAGAGGTCTTATAATGGAACGACAACTGGCCGTAAAATAACAAAATTTCAAAGTTCCATAGCTCGCTTAAAAATGATCGATTGAGCGGTACGCTCGTTACACCCACTTTGACGACGTACACGAGTTTCAAGTCGATCGGAGCGATTTCGAAAACTGGGCCGTTTTTTCCTCATCGGAACTTAATAAATAATCGTAAAAACGCTTCAAACAGAGTACCGCGTCGGACCAATGGTTCGTACGTTAAAATCGGAGCAGTTTTTCTACCTAGAACTTTCCTGGATCACAGGAGGAAAAAAAAAAGAAAAAAAACCATCGTCGCAAAAACAACGGGTCGTCACGGAATCCGAAAACGTCGAGTTAAAAAATTATTCAAATTTTTTGGGAAAACGTACGATATTGTGAAGTGCGGGAAAATCGATCCGTTCGAATCGGTAAAATAATATATTATTATAATATACGGATCATGAATCCGACGAGAGAGAGAGAGAGAGAAATCCACGCAGACGGATCCGGCACCTGGTCTTACCGGCCGCCGTCCCCGCATCCGCCCGACTACTGCGAGACGCGCGTCTTCCTGTGGGACAGCACACGTGCATCCCTCGTCGCCGCCGCCGCCGCCGCCCTCATAAATCTCGAGGATCGTCGTCTCCGCCGCCGCGGGTAAGGTTCCCCCGTCCAATCTTCGGCACCGGTTCAACGTACCGTTAATTACCGTCGCGCGGGGACCGCGTGGCGGACGACGTGCCGCCGGCACCACGGTGGTGCGAATACGTTTTGCGAAAAATAAAACGCGAAAATATACATACATATATATACGTAACCCTAGTTCAGACTGCATTGGCCTGTGAAAACGAAAAAAAACCACCAAAAAAACTTTAAAATCGAACCCTTCCGGACGACTACGCGGCGTGATAGAAAACCTGCAGCTTGCCGATCTCGCGGAGACAAAACCGCAGCTACATCACGCCCGTGTCGCGCTATTGTCACGATCCGTTCGTGATGAACGTCGAATAAGTTGGCACCGGTTTGGTTACTCCTACTACCCGCCAAACTAAATCGCATCCAACATATTGTTATACAACAACACTGATATAGTCGGACATTCCCTCCAGAAATATACCAAGAAAGTTCGAGGTTATCTCGACTAGACGCTCTCGAATTTCCCGTTCAACAGGAAGATCCTCCCCTGTGTGTGTACAGCTTGCGGTGTAGTAATCCTCCGCACGGAATGCCGAACAGCATTCGAACAAGTCGTAACCATCCTGAATCGCTAGCGGAGATACTCCGCAAGGAATCGTCGTCGACAAACATCATTAAACTCATCGTAGCCGCTGATCTTCAAATTTAAAACTCATATTTTAGAACAAGTCCGTTTGATCCGGTGGGCCGAGATGTTGCCGAGGGTTCTTTTTTTCAATAAAAAAAAAAAAAACGCTAAAATATATATATATACTGTGCGGCGTTTTCGCCGAAACGAGTGAAACGATTGTGCACTTCAGAGGCGGACGCAGTGGCGAACACAGGAGAGGGTTGTTTTTAGAGGTTCAATAATAACAATAATAATTATTATTATTACTATGGGTTTATGTATTTTGTTCGTCAAGTTCCAAGTACACGTCTGGTTCCCGTACGACATTTACGAATTTTACCCGTCTAAGTATTCAATAATCTGTAAACGGTGTACGAGATTCTGATTTCGAAACCGAAACGAGTAAATCGTAGGATTTTAAAACGGTTTTTACTTCCGACATACGCCGGATCAATCCGTCGATTTACCGATTAGAAATCTGTAAACTGATTTCAAGACGTCTGCTGCAGCTTTGCATCCGTCGAGCTACATTCCAACTACATTCTTGTCATAATTTTTTCGAGGATAAAAAAATTTAAAAAAAACTCATATTTTTGGATTTAATTATTTATAACATTTAGAAGATAAAATCGAAAATGTGCCTCGACGCATGCAAAACAGCTGACGTCTTGTTCGGTATGTTGGAAGTGAACACCGTCCTATGATTTACGTGTGAAAAGAAAATCGACGTTTCTTTCAGAGAAAGAAAATCGACGTTTCCATCCGCCATAATATGGCAAAACACTTTCAAACCGGTTGATTTTATTTGATTTCGAAGTTATACGTAAAAAATTGAACGCAATCTTATTCCGACCAACCGTATAGCGTTACGACAAAACACATTTGTTCTCCAACATGCTCGTTTGGTATTTACAAACTCCAGTATAATAAAATAATTATAAAAAATAATGTTTATTCGACCAAATATTTGCGGTACCATTACACAATTTTACCCGAATTCAATAATATAATTGTAACAAAATATTGATTGTTGATTTGCTTTTTCTAGAAATTATTCTGCATAGAGACTATATTAATTGTCACTGTTTTTCTCTTTTTTCAAATTCTATTCATAAAAAAAGACATATCTTAAACAAACAAACGAGACAGAGTAAATATTATTGTTTAGCTGTATAATTTTTTACTCTGAAATGAATTCTTCGTGAAAAATAATGGAACTCTCTAATTCATTATTTTATTCTTGTTCGGAAATATTTGTTTTAATGTTATATGTTTGCAGTGTGATGAGCGCGTGGTGACTATATAGAGGTACTACAGCTTAATGTTCTATAAAACGGTTGTTTGCATAATCCGTCTATGTAAAATTATGATAATCGGATTCAATATATTCTGTGAACGTATGAATGTGACAATCGTACTTCGGGTTCAAATGTTCTAGAAAAGTGTAGGCACTTATTTTTGTTAGATTTCAATCTTGGCAAAAGCATAAAATAACGTTCATGTTACGCGCTCGATGTGTGTTGAACATGTTTTTTTGTTTGAATGTATTTTTCTTTTCGTTTTAAATTTGAATCGATTGTATTATACGTTTGGTGACTAAAATAGATTTTGTAGGCGCTGAGAAATAAAATATTTATAATTATTAAAAAAAAAAAATCATTTTTCCGTTTTGGCTGATTTATTTAAACTATGTTTGCGTTATTTTAAAATCTTTTGAAGAATATTTTTTGTACAACAGACGCCTTAACGGTTATTAGGATATTTAGTATTCGGTTAGAAATATTTTTAATAACTTTGTTGCGTAGATTGATGAACTTTGGTTTCAAGCATCGAGTATAAACATTTTAAATCTACTAAATATCTACGTAACGTTTGTACAACATAACCTATTATCTTGTTTAAAATTTGGTTACTTAAAACAAAAACGTTTAATGGAAAGTTTGGTGACAATAACCGTATCCGTTTATTTTTTTTTTTATTATTTTCTATTCCGACTAACACTGTTTTTTAAAAAAAAATTAACAATTGTTCTGCTTTTCTGTGTGCATACTTGCGACTCGCCTTTGTACAAATAATTTTATACTCAAACACTGTCATTAAACTTGTTGAATACGTTTTCATTATCTGTATTTTTATTTTACTGTTTACTCTTTGAATGGAGTTTAATTTAAATTCGAGCTAAATATCGTCGTATACGTGTACTTATAAAAGTATAATGTAACGACACAATCACGAACTATAATGATTATTTGTGAAAATTGGAAAAATTACTATCGACAATGCTCATGGTCAACATTCAAACACAAATGGACAATGGTCTATTATTATTATTTGTTGATATTTCATTGTATGCTAAATTGTATTAAATTGGTTAAACCGCGTTAAGCTACCGAGAAGCAAAAAAAAAAAAAAAATGACTATAAAGTATTATTTTTTGCGAACAAAAAAATACCAGCAAAGAGTATGTCGAGATAAGAGATGTGAGATCGGTAAATTTTACCCGGTAAAATTTTTTTGCCGTTTTAAAAATCGAGTTTCCCCTCATTTTAAAAGGTTTTACGCGCACAATAACTTTCGATTAGCCAAGTATAGGTAATGATGGGAGGTGGCAAAATTTAAAATACAATATAAAAATTAAAAGAAGACGGAAGTTTTAAAATGGACTTTGAAAAAAACCGTTATAATATTTTAGAGGAGATTCTAGTTGCACCTCACGGCGGTATTTAGATTATAAACTGTGATTCAATCTAAGGATTCAAAGTGTGTAAACGTAAATCAATGACCAGTCGTCAGGGTAAAATTTCTCGACAAAATTCACATCTCTAGTCGAGATAGTTTACGCGCATATATCAAACAGCATCAAACTGCGATTTTTAATAGAAAAAATGTTAATTTAAATTTTTAAACTACAGTGTTTCATTCGTAGGGTTAATAATTTATCGCCATCAAGCGTATCAGAAAAAGTCCGTTACATTTGCGTTCGCGTATCGTTGTGCTCGCGGTCGTAATTAAGTCGTCTTTTACTTTTGAACGTTACAGTCTCACACGTTTCGTACGTTCTGTCTTTTATAACGATAATTTACAACAACCGTGCGGTCTCGCAGAGGCTCTTGTGAAAGCCAGAAGTTTGCCTAACTTAACACCGCCTCGCTCTCCGCCTTTAATTCGTTTTCGAGTGTGTGCATTAACGACAGTGTAATGTTGAAACAAAAAAAAGATCGTGAACTACACATATTATACCTACGTAAAAAAAAAAAAAAATAGTGTGTTATACCTAGCAAAAACTTTTTTCAATCTTTTACAACGTGTATTACATTTTTTTAGTACGTAAAAGTTCCGCACGGGACGATTTTTTATAACTATCAATAGGTTCTAACGCCGGATTTGACGATATCACCGTTTTCGTCGTTTTCGGCACAAAACTCAGAAAACAATCGCAAAAGCGTGACGTTAAACGTGTCGGTCCGAGCACTCCATCTACCCGAAAACGTCATTGAAAACCTCAAAACCGCAAGTCTTTCGCCGTAAAGTTCTCAAAATATTGTTTTTCGGTTAAAACTCAAAAAGCGAGCAAAAAAAAAAAACCATAAGAACCAAAGTACCACCTTTCATTCAGAGACACTGACTTTGAATGTCGGAGCGTTCCTCGAAAAACAAAATCTGGCCGTCGGGTATCACCTGTATCGAACTCGTAACTGAAATTTAAGAACGCGTCCGCGTAAACTGTTTTCCCAAACTGTGGAAAACGCGCCGAATGCGAAACGTTTCGTGAAATCTGCTGACGCATTACACTCGATCGAGTTCACCGTATCCCCGACGTGATTTGAACAATTTTTTTTAACCACCGTTGTGCGTCGACGACCACGAAACGATGTGTCGCGGCCGTTGTTCTAGTTGGTATTTTTCGTGCCGACCAACTCAAAATCTACGACGTTCGTGACGTGCGCGCAAGTCGAAATCTTTAGACGCCGAACGGTTTCAAGTTCTTCTAACCGCCCATACGGTTAGAACATTGTAACAATCACAACGACAGCCGTTTGACATACCTACCGAAAAACAGATTGTAAAAACGTATTTCGAACACGGCGAAAAATCGCGTTTTGCGTACTACGACGGCGGCGGCGGCGGACGACCAAAGCGCGTTCCGTTTCGTCGTTCCGGTTTCCTCTCGTGTAACGATCCGTCCGAGACGCATCGGCTAGAAACACATCATCATATACTCCAGGTGGCACCATTATGCACAAAAATAAAATACTACAAAAACGTTTTTTTTATACGTTTTTGTTCTTTTACTTCGCGCACTCGACCGGACGCTTCACGCCCCCGCCGTCGTGCCGCCGCCGCGGACGCGATACCGCCGCGCGTTTCGATACTGTTCACGTCTCGCGCGTGCGAGTGAAAACAAAAATCTAACGCGTCATCGTTTTTTTTCCGTCCGTCGTGTACACACATTATCATATTATTATTATTTTACGTGTATATTATTATTATTTTCTTTATAGTATTATGATTTTTTTTTTTTTTCTCTCTCTTCGCATACAAGAGGAGCGCCGAACACAATAGACTAGACGAGCGCAGTTTTGTTGTGCGTGTGTAACGTAATGTGTGCCGCCGGTATATATATATACGTGTGTGTTTTATAACGACTGTTGTGTCACGGAGTTTGGACATCTCAATCGTCGTCTCTTCTTCTCCGCCGTCGCTATTATATTATTGTTATGCTAAAACACCGCCGCCGCGTCGGTTCGATACTTTCACGCGCGGCTCACGCGCACGACCGAACCGGGTCTCGCCGCGTCAGACCCGCTGCTGCCCGCGCCGCGAATATCCCCGTAACGTCATTACGAAACGACTAAATTACTAAACGACTCGCCGGGGCGGATTCGGCGGCTGGAATCGGATTTTGGACGATGATTTTCGGTTACAAATAAAATCCGCACTCGATTCGAGCGAAGTATCTCGACGTTTGTAATACGACATTTGCCGCAACAAAAAACGCGCCGTTTTTAAACACGAAACATCATTGTGATCATCCTGTGTGATGCGCGTACGTTTAACATTATTATTGTTTTTTATCTCTCCGTCTTGTCTTTTTTAACCAAACTGTCGCCGCGGAAAACGGACTGCGGCGCGCTCCGGCTGAATCCTGTTGCAACGGTGTTGACTCATGGGCGAAACGCCGCGAACGCCGTTTAAGAACGGCTGAAAATGGAAAAAAAAAGGTTGAAAATGACCAGGCTGGCGTGTTTTGTCGACGATAGTTGACGGAAAGTTTCGAGGACACGGGGCAGCAGATGTTCGGGATGCCGAATTCTATAAAAAAAAAATATTTTTTGCCGTTTCAGAAATTTATCAATACGAAAATATCACAACTCGGACGAATGAAAATATCGATTGCGATCGTCGATTCGTATCTCTATCGTTTGCGTCGGCCGTTCTTTAAACTCGGCCGGGAAGCTGCAAAGCTGCAGTTTTTTCATTTTATTTACTTTAACTATTTAGATATTGGGTGTTTTCAATTTTTTTTGAAATCATCAGCGTAACGTCACAAAATGTTTAAAAAATATTCATCCAAAGTGTTTTATGTTTTGACGGCTCGGGACCTTTTCTTTGAAAATCCAATTCCTCCGTTGACTTTAAACAAAATACCTCCGATAGTTATCATCTCCACACGGTAAAATCTTTCTTTCGCACACGAGTACGGATAAACGCCGAAACGAACACGACTATATAAAAAAATTTCTGCTCGCGATGTTTCGCGTTGCCTTCTGTACGCATGTCATCGTTCTACAAGTTATATTCACTATAGTAACCGTTTTCTACGGAAAAACAACCGTTTAGAGTATTATACCCGAGTGCAGTGGATCCGATCGTGGCCGAGTATGGATAAAAGCACGAAAGCGCTGATTTAGAGAAAAATTGATGTGTATTTTTCGTTTTTCGTCGTTCGCTTTTCCGCGAGTAAGTCACGCGATTCGGCGTGCCCGCACGAGTACGAAATAAAGTATAAATTATTATTTTGCTGTTCGATAACCATCGCCGTTGTTATGTTATGTTGTCGTTCGCATATTTCACGTCTCTTTTGCACCACTTCAAACTCGTGTCAATCGCGACTTAATAGCGCAATTATTGTACAACAAATCGGTTCGAAATAGAGTTGCACGGGTTATAGTGAAAACATCGGCGGGACATTGTTCAAACCGTAATACAAGAAAGTTCCTACGCGAGAAAATCGTAAAATTTTCAACGATGAGTACACCACCACTCGTTAGCGTGCGAACGATCAAAACGAGTTCAAATTTATCTCTTCGACCGTTCTATAAGCGTACTGTATGATTAATTTTTTAAAAACGTTCGATTGTTTTTCACACACAATAATAAGTAGGTACTCGTTGCAAATATTAAAAAAAAAAAAACCCACTATAATATCAATACAGACGGCGTTTGTTTCAAACAATATATCAACCCTGATTATAATTTACCTACGCCTAAAATTATTCATAATAATAATAATATAATACAGAATGGTTTCCGATAACTCGTACGATTTTCGTTTTAGCGCGTAAACGAAATAATTTTAACAAAACAAACAAAAATTAATAGTGTGTTTCAAGCCAAATTTATACGATCTCATAAATTAAACACTTAACCGTCAGTCATATTATAATAGCGCATTTTTACGTTAATTCGTTCATTATCACAGTTCAAAAAGATATCCATTTAAGAGTGTAATATGATAATTGTATGCGGTCCAAAACACTTTTGATAGTTTCAATCTATACGGAGCGCAAATAATGATTTTTTTTTTTTCCATACTTTTTTCAATTTTCCCTCTAATCGTTATGATTCAAAAAAAGTTGTGGAAAAAACATCGGAATTTATTTTGACCAATATTACGCGAACAATACACGAAAATATTAAATTTTCGTCATTTTTCTCCTAGATGTCAAGATGTATCAAAAAAGGTTTTATTTTTGAGCCTCGAGACGATGATGTTTAACGCAGTCAATTTTCCTATAGGTTCAAACCTTTTTAAGTTTCTCGAGTTTTTATTTTTATAAGCGTTTACGGTTACTCTGGCGATCACTCTTCCCATAAACTGTTCGAATCCACTTACATTTTTTTTTGCCGGAACGAACGACGTGAAAAAAAAATTTTCGTCGCGAGTTTTTTCGTATTTTCGCGATCGTCGCGTTCGAATGCGATTAAACCGTCGGACCGCGCGTCTGCCAAATATTGCGGGCGTGCCGATAAGAAAAAAAAATGGTCTAAAACGCGTATCCCGAAATTTTTTTTTTTTGATTTTTAATGGAAACTTTTATCGTCTTCACCACTTGTATACAGCTTCGAACCGAACTCATAACGTTCTCGACGCGATCTGACTCGAGATCGTTTTTCCCGGATTTTCTCCAGCGCGTTTCCGAAGCACGTCGTGGTCGCTCCGGGTGGTCAGTCATCGCGGGGAAACGCCGTGACGAACGCGTAATTTTCCGGACAGTTGAACTCCGGCCGGCGGCGACCGGCGCTTGGACGGACGCGTGGCCGCACCACGGCGCACGCGGCCGTTAATCATAATAATTATTATTATTTATAACGTCGTTATTAAGTCCGTATTCTGTTCGTCGTATGGAAGTTTTTTATTCTCTCACAAAATTATCGCTCACACGTAGGCGTAATCGCTATTTCGTGGCGGCCCGGAAACGTCCGAAGAGTGTCCGAACGTTAAATTTTTTTGTCCGTCGTAAATATTGTGCGCTTCTCGTCGACGCGAATTATCCAAATCGAACATCTTGGCCCCGAGAGTAGTGGTGTTATACCGCGGTTTAATATACTGGAAGTTTTTCGAGGCGCCGGGCGTAGGCAATTTTTCGACACACACACGAACAGTTCTCGTCCGAAACGTTGGTTCCAGTATACTTTTCTAGACGTCCGTAACGATCGGTCGGTTTTCAATAACGTTTCCGACGCGTAACGGCTACGAGCTAGCCGTAACCGTTTTAGTTTTGAGAAAAGCTATTGGAAAACGATTCTAAAACGCGATTTTTTCCCCTCAAAACGCCCCTCGTGTCGTATTATTCCTTTGGAATTATAACGACGACGTTTATTTTACGGCAACTTGTGTTTTGTGAAACACGATAATAAAGGTGAGTAAAAAAAATTCGCGTGTATCCGTTTCAAGCAATAAAACGTACCAAGGACTTTGAACATGATAAAATGAAATAGTAGTTCTTACTAAAAACAAAAAAAAAAAAAATTAAAAGCGCATTTTCGCAGACGGTATATGACGATGATGTTTAATGCGAGTTCAGTTTTTTCCGTAAAACTCACTTAAAGAGCTATCAAACGATCATCACGTTTAACGATTCTATAAACAGATTTTGTAACAAACAACAGCTCATATTTTCAAACATTTTTACTGTGCGCTCATAAAAATTTCTTTTAAGAAATATTTATCATTTTTATGTGTATGAGTATACTGCTCTATGAAACGTAAAACAAGTTTAAGAACGCCCTGCGCTCTGAGAGCATATTGTATATTCTCGATTCCTAACCGTATTTTATTTAAAAAAAATATAAATACTGTTTAAAATGTTTAGTCAGTTCAAACCGACATTGTCCCTTGTAAACCGTAACTGTGTTCTATAGAATTACTGTATAAAACGAATAATATTTATCTTTGTGGTGTTGGAATTAAAAATCATAGCCATATGCTCAATAATTACGGGCGGACGAGTGATAACAACAAAACTGAAACGTGTCTAATGTTGAAAATAATAAAAACCCTTACCCGAACCTGTGTGCATAAACCAGTGATCGACTCCAAATCAATAAAAGAAAATTTTTTTAGATTTAGACTTAAAAGTGTTGAGCGATGAGACAATTTGGATGGTCAGCCGGGGGTCGGAGTGGAGACGAGTGCAGAATGTGGCAGCTGTTTGCTTGATAGTAGTAAAAAAACTTATGGTGAGATTTGGGTGGGCAAATGTCTTGTTGAAATTGATCGTACGAAATAAACAGGACATCGCATGTGTTTTTTTTCTTTCGTTATCTAGTTCGATATACTGATGAAATCGACGAAAACCGCATTCGCGCTTTGCTAATTGGTGAAAATCATTACGCACCCAAAGCGGAGGGCAAAATTTGATAAATCATTCGTTTAATTTTCTCTCCGAACAATTACTGTCGATAAACATCGACGATTTTCTACATCCTCTATAGATATAATCGATCGGTTTTCGTTTTTATTAGGAAATGGAAATGCGAACAATCATTCATAGTTCACGTGTTTCGTTATAGGTACTCTGTCTACATTGTAAAATAGGTGTATAATTAATTGCAAAAAAAAAAACCATTAACAATTATTATGACTGTTGTCATTATATAAAGTGTGTTTGTACGCGTTTATTTACTCGGAACTGTCTAGACGATTATTCTAATATTGCGTTTTATTTGCCCGGTTGTGCAGTCGTCGTTATTCAAGGTTTTGTTGCGTAGGCGTCGATCAATCAGTATAATTTTGTAACATGTTCGAAAATCTTACTGAACTATAACGACCGAGAGTTACAAAACGTTAACGACGTGTAATCGAGATTTAATACTTTGTTCTAACACGTCATAAATAATAGTTTTTAATGAAATTCTCCTGAACTAAAAATTTAAACTCTCACTTGTACACGTTATGTACGAAGTTATAACATACGATTAGTTTATTGTGATACTTACTGTAATTTCTCGTATGTTTTCAAAAAAAAAAAAAAAAACGAACGTACTTATCGATATTTAGCTGAATTCGAGTATTTCTCGCTATTGTTTAGCATTATGTGTTGGATATTACGTTTTCCACGTTTCTCACTCATAACAATTATCTATGAAATACTCTATTCGATGATATATATATTAAATAGCGTGAAAAAAACACAAAAGATTAATATAATAATAAAAGAAAAAAACGTGTACTCGATGTTACAAAGTTGGTTTTTTCGAACAAATATCGTCGCTTAAACAAAACCTGTCCACGCGTGATTATTGTTTTGCTAATTTTTTTTTTTTACACCTTAGGTAGTACTCGCGCTGCTTTTGCAGGCTGTTTTCTTCTTTCGAATCTCGCGGGAGTTCGTCAAAAACGATTTTTCGTTGTACTTTTTCCACAAGCCGTTGAAAAATAAACGCAAAATATTTTTCCGTTATACTGGACGGTCTCACTTTTTTGTTGCGTAGGGAACGGGAAAACGGGAACGTTCGGGTAGTTATTACAGCAGCAAACGTGTACTACATTATTATTATTATTACGGTACACAAACAACAATAATGTTTTTATACGTTTTTTTATGGCGCGTCGGAGAAAAAAAAATATCGGTCGGCATCATCCGAACGGGAGAAATCGCGACTACTATCGGGCGATAGGTACGATTTGTACGCGCGATTCGAAAAAAACCGATCGGTTTATAATTTGTTTTCATTTTATCTTCGTATTGCGTAAAAAAAAAAAAATGTTCATTGATACCTACCTGAATATTATTTCACTCGGCCGCGCGTATTTACCCCGATGTGGCCGGCCGATAACGCGATGACGATGCGAGAACGTTTCATTTCGTGAACCGCGCGCGAGACAAACGATCGTTTTAATATCATCGCGGGTCGTCGTCGATATATATATAATATTATGAAAAACGTCCGAGTAAATAAATTATGAGCAAAAGGTAGACAATATTTTTTTTTTAATTTTTTCTCCAGACCTGCAGGTTCCTACGCCCGCAACACGCGAACGCGCAGCTGATGAGACGGGCGGAAAAATCCAACAAACGACGAAAAAAAAATTAAAAAAATAAGTCCTGCATATCGCCGACGGATCCCGGCGGCGGCGACGACGACAGATCCCATGACATGCGGGTGGATGTGGGCGTCGTACAATAATAATAATTCGCCTCGTAGCAGGTGTCCTTTTATTTTATACATATAGCAGTGTGTAAAACAGTTTCGATTGCACACGGTCGTTTCGTGTACCGCCGCGGCGCTCTTCTACTGCACAAAGTATGTAATACATTCTATAATATTGTTGTCGTTCTATAGCTTGTTTTCGATTATGACGGAATCGGTTCGCGGAGAGAAGAGAAGATAAGGTTTTGCGCGTTCCGAGACGAGCGTTTCCGCCCGCGGTTCGGTTATCTACGCGCGCGATCGTCGCTGCCTGGTCGCGAAATAACACGATACGCAGCATCCGTTAACGCGAATAATTATGATAGTTTTACGGTGCATCTTCTCGTGTGTGTGTCTTTGAAGCGAGAAGAAAAAACGTGCTCTGCGACTAAAAAATGTATGTTGTAAAGAGAGATGCATTTCGTACCGGCGCGGTCGAACAAAATAAAAAACCGCCAAACATCGGAAAATCTAAATCCTCGAAAATAAAAAATAGCTCGGCAGTTTTACGGAGTCGTGCGGGTACGATTCACCGGGAACATCGGGGTTCTGGAAAACTTGGAAATCGCTCGAAACGTCCGAGTCTGTCTTACGTATCGTGTCATCGTTCCGGACGCGCGCGACACGTCGAAAATGGCGTTTTTCACGTTCGTTTCATACGGCACTGCACAGTACCCGACCGTTTCGAGTCTTAAAGTTCGATACGTTCCCGTTAGAGGTGTTTTAAAAATCGGAACATTTTTTTTTCGTTTGTTTGTTTGCGGAAAAAAAAAACGCATCGTCAATCGGGCGCGTTGTGGAAATCGCGCGAGACTACCCTTGGATTTTCACGCCGCCGTTTATACGAAATCGGTTTCGTCGTCCGCTCCATACGTGTTGACACGGCGGCGGCGGCGACGACGTGTTCCGGTTGATTTGGTCGGTCCGCGTCGCTGCAGACGGCCAAGAAGTCTAAAGACTGCGTGTGCGTTTGTAGGCGACGCGTTCCCGACCACCGGAAGCCGATAACGAGGACTTTCACGGATCGTTGGGTCCCTCGGAAACAGGAAACTAACAGTTTTTACTTCGACGGTAATAATTAGTCGAGCCCCGCCCCCGCGGTCCGCCCGATCGCTATCGACACAGGACGGCGATGTTTTGTTTTTTTCGGGATTTTTTTTTTGGGGATTTTTTTCCCGACCGTCCCTGTCGTGCGGCGCCGAAAACACACGACAAAGTATAGTTCTAAACGCGAACGGACGTGGTGATCGCGGTTGCATCGTACGCGGATGTAACACAAGTGACTTTTTGACATCAGGTTGCCCGTGGGTTCGGTTCTTTAGAAACGAACGCTGCAGCTGTCGGTTCTCGCGTTTCGGAACTGCGGGTACACGGCCGTCTCGCGATTTTCGGGGGCTGTGAATCCGACAACGCCATAACGGCTGGTTTCTCGATGGTTTTCCAATGAAGAACCGGTTTAAACGTACGAAAAAAGGAAAAAATGTAATTTGTAAGACGACAGTTCGACGTTTTGATATAATAACGTAGCGATCGTCCTGTACGGTTCGGCGGCGGTCGGTGGGTTCGCGCACCCCGAAAAAACGAGTTAATTGGCCTCGCACGCCAAGCGGAAACCATTGTCTTGCCGCAGTGCCGGTCATTTCCAAGACGACCGTCAAAGTTGTAGTTTTTTTTGTTCCCGTTTTTTTTTTTCTATTATCATCATTTCTTACGGAACCCCGGTACGATATTGTACCGACGACGACGAAGACCGTGTGACGAGAGTGAAAAAAAAAAAAACAGACAGGATACAACGATTAACGAACGTTTTGATTTCAACCGTACGTATATTATACAGGTAATAATATCGTAATGCCGACCGATCACACGGAACTACAGTATTAGAGTACTGTCGAAAACGTTCCCGCGTCAACCGCTGTGTAAAAAATTTAAAAGAAAAAGCAACCGCGAGAATAGAACGATTCTGTCGACACAACCGTGTAGGGTCTTTTCGATTTGAAGTTCTAAGACTCGCAAACGACGGCCATTTATTCGCCGTTAAAAACTTATAGTTAACATTATTCTTATTAAACTGGTGTTTTCACACGATCTTTTCTTCCGATTCGCCGCGCTTCGTCCAACGATTCATCCGGCGATCGCAGTGTTTTTTTTTAGAAAAACGTGAGCGCATTTACCCGAGTTTGTTAAATTCGACGACAAGCAAAAAATAAAATTAGTATCCACCCGTGCATTCCGTTTGAAACGAAATTCCACGTATCGTGGGTCAAATATGTCCGTCGACGTGTTTTTTTTAGGAGAAAAATATCATTTTAAACGATAAATTAGCTAAAAGTACGCCAAAAACAATAACCGTTTTAATATCCGTCGCAGAACCGCGTCTGGTTCGGTATCCTGCGCAGCCGGCAATTATCGCGGCGATAATAATATGTACACGCGAAGGCGATTCGGGACGGAAGTCGTCGGTGTGAACGAGGATATGGTCGTTTGACGGACCGCGCCGTTCGGTTTTTTTTAATGACCGGAACGGAATAAAAAAACGAAACGAAAAGGGTCCGCGTTGACCGTTTTCGCTGTGACGTATTTATACATGTTATAATACGAGGGGTCAATTTGTTGTTGTGTTTGAATGAGAACATTCGAACTCCCACACGCGCCGCCGAGTCCGACGTGGGTATCGAATGATACGACGATAACAAATGATTTTTTTCTTTTTTTTCACGGCCGATAAACCCGTTTGTGAGAACACATTATTATTACGTCGTACAACGTTATAAGCGTGCGGTACGCCTCACGGTGATTTCGTGCTCTAGCCCATCAGGCGCCTGCACAAACGTGTGAATCCTTACGTAAACACGATGTTCGTTCATAATATCATAATCCTATCACGCTTTTGAACGCACTTGCCGCCCCAATACCATAAACGTTGTAGGGCGTTTGCGGGAGAAACGCGTTTTCTTTTTTCCCGTGAAAAATAACTTCTTTTTCACGCTTCTTACAGGCTTTTTAGGCCCGCAACAACTACTCGCTCTTCTCCGTCTTTTGCCGACTCTCCCGCATTTCTCAATACCAGCACATTCGGATGTTCTTTTATTCCGTCCGTCCACCCTTGTCCACCCTTGTCCATTTGGTTTCCAAGCAGTCGTCTTCGCCCAATCCGGTCCTTTCGAACTCCTGCACAACCTAATTGGCACGCTTCGCAACAACGCTGTAGGTTCGTAGTGTGTTCTTCCAAGTTTTTACTGCTACGCACGTCGTATTCACGCTCTCCCCGGCAAAATATCTTCCTCGATCAGTCATCATCTCTCAAATACTTTTAACTTTTTTTCCATCAGCTTCCGTCGTCGCCCTACTGCTCGCGTACAGAGCTACCGGTTTGTCTTTACACAATGAGACTACGTCGGATGATTGAACAACGGGTTCACTAAATGTACATTTTATACGATACAACATTTTTCCGTGGTCATGTCGTTTTAGAGTAGCTTTTATTTTCGTTTTTTTCGTATCGGAGCTTCGGATGTACTGGAAACGGAGAGAGATTAGGCGAAATGCGACGACACACGACGAACCGTGGCGGTACAGAGTCGCGCGCGCACAGGAACACGTCGTTTCTCGAGCTCACGATGTTATATTCCTATGCACGCGTGGCCGATAACGGAGCTCGCTATGACGACGGTCCGCCGTAATTAATGTTTTAGATTCTGAGCGCAGCGAGGAACGCATTGTTTTAAACGACCATGTCTTTTTCTTTTTCTGCAAACAACGTTATGGGCGGTAAGGTTGCGCCGACTTTTTAGGTCAGAGCTTTTAACGAACGGTCTTTGAACGGGCGCGGTACTTCGGGGCGTCTCGGATTCGAAAATCGCAGAAATAGACCGCGAAACCATGGAGAAACGTCGATATTACGGGCGGACGCGTTTTCGATTTAGTTTTTTGGCCATTAAATTCAAAATGATGATCGAGCTGAAAATTTTACACACTGTTTTAATGGGCACGCGGGTTCGACAAGAGTTTCGATTGATCTCGAAAGTGTTTGCGCCGAGTATAGGATTTTGAAATTCTCGACGAATCGTTTTTTCGAAGATTTATCTTTGCTTACAGGTATTAGACGATACGTTCGAACCACAACTTCCACTTCAACTCCGTCAAACTGCGACCTAGAATGATTGTTGTTTTATTCGGGGCACTGTATGTTATAAATTAATTTTTCCAACGAATACCAGATCGATAATCATCCGAGGACCGTGATCGACCCGGTGTTGCGCCCACGGGTTTTCGTTGAATATTAAATTCACAGCCGAGCGAATACCAGAAGAGTTGGTTCGGGACTAAAGAAAATTCACTAGAATTTTCCACAATCGTGTAACAAATTTTTTTATAGTTAGGCGATCAAAATGATTAATTTTTTTTTTACGCAATATTTCCCTCCATATTTTAATTGTTCACTTACACGAAAAAAAATTATATTTGATGTTTATCAAAATCTATCGTACGATCTCACCACGAGCAGGCCCGTGCGCAGGGGGGGGGTTTTGGGGGTTCTAACCCCCCCCATCGAGAATTTTTCCACATAATTTTCCACTAGCAATAGTCCTTATTCTACGAAAGTCAAACCACCGACTTGATAATAAATATTTTGTTGTCAATTTTTGTTTCGACATAATAAAATGTCTTCATTTATAAGAAAAGTTTCTTATAATTTTTTATTAACTTCATAACCTAACATGATACACATATGTCAAAACCCCCCCCATAAACGAATTCTGCGCACGGGCCTGACCACGAGTGCGTCAATTTGATTAGATAATACTTTTTGGTTGACGTTTTGTGGACTTACGACAAATCTCAAATAGTTTATAATCACGGTTAAGGAAAAAAATTGATTTTTCAAGAATTATGAAAGTTTGAAATTTTTAAATATTCCGAAATTATATAGTTGATTCGCGTATGATTTTGTTTCCTCGTAAAGGCCATACACCTACACAATCCGTTTTAATACAGCCGTTCGCCTGTCAACTATTGTTTCCACTGTAGTTCATTTCGTTATTGTCCGATTGAACATCTCGTACGCGGAAAACGCAGATATTTTCGTTATTTCCTCCGTTTTGCGAAATAAAATTTTTTTTCTATTGTACTCGCATCCTGTAAATGTGTGAACCGACCCACAAAACAATAATTACCAGACAGACATATGCCCGCGATACAGTTTCGACACACACGCCCATACGAGTCTATGGTCGATCTTACGTTTATACATATGTATTTTTTTTTTAGGTGGCCGTATCCTGTAATTGTACCCTGGAAAATATGTTATACGTAACAGACGGTTTGAGATAACCGGAAATACTATTCGCATTTTTCAGTTTTCTCGTATTTTACGAATTCAGATTACATTTGCGGGCGTATGACACGACGAATTTTCAATATATTTTTATTTAACTGTTTCATCTCAATAGCGGACAGTTTCGTAGAAAATTAACGAAACGTAGGAGTAATATTTAACTATGACACAATCGTTAGGTAAAATAACAAATTTACGATTTACCGACATGGAAAAATCACGACTTACCAAGATTCGTTTCTGTCAAACGAAAATTCCTTCTCCTCACTCTGCAGTATGATGCAAACGGGCCGTTATGCTGGGTGGAATTTTTTTCCAGGCTGGAGGCATCGACGAGTGAAGTTTTTATACTCGCCGAACTACTTCACGCTTACTTCCCAGCTTGGTTTCTGTTTGATCCGTACGGCGCACTTATGACCCAGACCTCGCACGGCGTAAAATACTTTCAGACGCATAAAGGCCGGTTGAAATCGCTGCACGATGAAAACAAAAAGTACTCTTACCATATACAGCGTAACCGTACGAGAATCAAAAACAAAAAAACGACAAATCGGACGAAAGAGCATTACTGAATCCAGATATAACTTGATGTCGCGCTCGGTCTATCACTTCTTCTCGGCTTTTGTCGGCCGCCACGACCGTCCCGTCGGACATCCGATCCTCCCTGTCAGCACGGAATCCGTCCGTTATTCCACGTTCCTCTTCCCATCTCTGGTCGAGGTCGTCCGACTGGCGTTTTTCCATCCGAAACGTCTGGGCGGTAATACAACCTCTCCTCGTTATGCGATAAATGTTTCGTCTATCGCGATATCTTATTGTCATCTGCATGCGTGTACGGAAAACGATCGCGCGCACGTATGCGACCGACGCGTGTAAAAAGCCCGCAGTGTCAACGGCCTCTGCCGAAAAAAATCACGTTCTACGTGCATAAAAGAAAAATCGAACAATATACCGTCTCGATGACCGATCCGCGGAAGAAGCGACGCGCATTGTTGTAATGGGTTCATTAAAAAAAATAATGAACAAAAACAAGGTATACACGGCGGCCGCCAAAAGTCGACGGGCAACCGAATTCGGCGTTTTTTGTCTTTTCTTTCCATTATCGTAACAACAATAACGTAACGATATTACTACGGTGTCTTACAGCGAGACTGCCCGACGCGCGCGCCGACCGCGGATCGGATCGGATCGGTCGCGCGAAGTTCATAACGCGTCCTCGCGACGATAGAACGCCCGTCCAGCACACCGCACGAATTATTAATTTATTTAACAGTAACGATAATAGTAATATTTTACCTATTATTATTATTATTGTTATTATATTACAATAATTATCATTATAACGTGTAATCTTCTGGCGTCTTGCTGAGCGCGTTTTAATTAATCGGTCCGTCGTTTGTATGCGCGCGCTATACGGAACGAACTTTTTGTCGTCACCGTTTGTGCGCGGTTTTTTTTCCCATTTTTTTTTTGATGTTTTCCGAAGCCCGCGCGTACCCCGTCGAGGAACCGCTACACGACGGCTCGCATCAGTTCATATGGGTACTGTTATTATTGTTATTATGATAACAATAACGATAATAATACACGATATCTATACATATAGGACGCACGCTAGACGGTTTTTAGATTCTGAGCGTCAGCGAGTATTGTTTTTATAATGATGTTTTTTTTTTCCGTCCACAACTTTTCGCGTACAGAAGGAACATTTTCAATGTCGGTACATCCAACGAGTGAACAGCACCGGCGGTACTTTGGTTCAAGTGTTTGTTGCGACTTTGCATACTTTTTTACACTAAAAACCGAAAGAGAAATATTTAGAATCTTTGAAAAATCTGAAATGTTCACATTTGCAACGACGTTTTCGAGTAGTGCTCCGATCGATTACGTTAAGCAACACGTAAAAGTTAGGACTTCGGCTTTGAATTTTGATTTATTCGTAGCGTTTTTTTAATATTTCGATTATTTTCCGAGCTGCGCAAACGACGAAAATGCCAAACCCGACGTCAGGACGGCCTATATCAGACTATCGTTGAAAAAAAATTATTCCGCGCCGTTTTCAAATTTTCAAGATTTTTAAATTTTTTAAGAATTTTCCAAGAATACTTTTTGTTAGACACGGTTTTTACCAGGTCGTATACTAGGCAACTAAGAGTGAGCTCGCTCGAAATCGTTTTTACGAAGACAATGATCTAACATTGCTTTCAGATAATGTTAAATAATATTACGTTTGAACGTACCTATTTTTAATATTTAACTGCTGTATACAATCGTATAGGTGGAAAACCGACAGTCTATTCGTTGTTTCATATGGAACGAAAAACGGATTCTATTAAAATCAAAAAAAGTACTCCAAGTTCTATTTTTTGAAGGAACGCGCCAAATACCGCCTTCTCGCGGACCACCGATTTGTTTCGTTTGGTGTTCGTGACAAACGACGAGTAGTCAAACGTCCAAGCGGGGTTATCGAATGTTGATTTAATTTCGCAATTTCTCCTCGACGTGATTATTATTGTTGTTGTTGTGTTTTCTTAGGGAGAACACGGATTAAAATGTCCCGCTCGCCGGTCGTATTCATCGTTTACGGAACAATCTAATTCTAAAACGTTCGCTTGTACGTTTTCTATGTCCTCTAGCGATCATTGATTGTTTTCAGTATATTTTGCGACGTGCGACGTATCCAGTCGAATATGTATCCAGAAAACTTGCGTTTTGTTCGCAGAGGCGGTGCCAAAACAAAACCGCGCCCGGCGTCTAGGTATGGACCTTTGTCTATATTTTTGTTTTTTTGATCTCAGTTCGTACGATTCGCGCCGATTTATACATGTCTTTGGGCTCCAATTCATACGGGTTTTCGGTGTAATATTTCGCGCCCCAGACGTGAAATTGTCGGTCCACCCCTGTTCACGTTTGCGGTACATGTATTTGAGGCGTCGTCGTCGTCGTCGTCGTATCGCGTCCGCGCAGTGTAAACAAAAACATTGAACAATGCTAATACAATATATTGTGTACGAAAACGAGACGCGATAAGGATTGAGGTCGGAAGATCAATGTGTTTTGGCTGTGGCTTTCTTAACAATGATCAGAAGTGAAAGCGACATTCGCCGCGGCCGCACAAAGCGGATTCGGAGTAAACCATTTTGGAGTCCGCAGCAGCCTTCACTTCCGCCATGCGAGCACTCGATTTTTTCGTAATATAACCATTATCGTTTCCTCGTGTCACGTATAAAGTGAAATAAGGACACCTCGGGGGGGACGAGTTCGCACCAAAAATTTTTTTCGCTTATCCAACTCGCAAACCTATAGATTGTTATAGACGTAAAAGACGACTATAGATTGTATTTTTTTTTCAACGATAAATAATGATTTTATTCAGAACGAAATAACTTTTATACTTTTTTTCCATGACAAATAATGATTTTATCAAAATTTAGGCTTATCCACACGTACTTTTGACGGAACAATGAAATTAAATTATTCCATGATTGCCCTACGACTCCGTTTCGTATCGAAGCGCAGTCCATAGGTTTATGAACTCTTGTTAGAGGGAAGCCAATGTACATTTGTACGGAATATATTTTACTCCGGCTTTTCCCTTCAAATCGATAATTCTGTTTAGAAATTCCGCGGTCCAAGCAGGGTGAACGCTTGCCCCATCACCTCCCTAAAATACGCTCTGAACTTCTGTTACATAAAGAACATAAGCCATCGATTAACTATCAATAAATCCGTATAGCATTTATTATAACAACTAAAAAATTTTACTTTACGCCCATTATACAATATTAACGGCAGTTTTATCTTCATAAAATAAGCCACTGCGGTTCGAGAATTAGAAAGCTGAATTTTTTTTTATTTTTTTACTATTGTGTCTTGTACGAACTTAAAAACGCAGCGGGACGTACTATATGTTATAGTGTTGATAATGAGAGCACGTAATATTATTACGATCCACGTGGTAAAGTAACATGACCCGTCATAATGATCGCGTGTATATTAGCGATAGTATACCGATGTATGTGACGATATTACTGTACATTTTTTTTTATCTATATTTGGTCTCGTTCGAAAATATAAAAGACCACCCGCGCACGGTGGTCTCGATTTCGGCCAATATCCTCTTTTTTGTTCTCGCTCACTACAGGCGGATGAGAAGAAAATTGCGAGACGCGACCGTCAAAACTAAACGTTTGTGACTATATAGAAATATTTGCCTAGGTTTTTTTTTTTTTGTACAATATTGGTTCAGTTTAAAAATCGGAGTGGTTACAACATAAATATCGAGTGGTCCGTAACGACGCGAGGATTTTATAACTGTTAAACCGGGCATAGTAAAATATAGGTACTACTTACATTACTGCCCTTTGTCGTATGCAATCACGCTTTTCACAACGTACATGAAAATAAAATATGACAAAAAAAAAATCCGAAAATTTCAAACTGATTAATTGTACCGACCGTTCGGATGTTTTCGCACAAAAACGTGTCGTACACGAAATCATTCGTACAACACGAATACACACATATTTTTATAAAACCAATTCAAATAAGCGTTCAAACGCGTTAATTAAGATAGGCTATACGTTGTTACCGTCGAGGGTGAACTCGACGAGTCAATTATTTTTTTTCTAATTTAACGTGTTTAAGTCGATCAGTAATAATTTAAATCTTTAAAAAAAACTATTAGATGGACAAAAGGAAACACGAAAACGTATTTCGAAGCGTAGGAAATCAAACGAATTAAACGTAACGCGAACTCTTTGAGTTGGTCGAATTTTAAAAGGATGAAAATAATCAACTCTATTATCGACTTTTATAGTTTTTTCAATCGACGAGTTGTGAAAAAAGTCGTTGACTTTGCGCTCCGACCGCTGCAGCATTTTAAAAACCAATAAATCGTTCTCCTCGAAAACGACGGTATCACTACGTTCTCAAAATTTCTCTCGCGTTTGTTCGGGCTACGACAATACACCGAAAGACGCACGCCCGAAATTTACACGTCGATATCGTACAAACGACCTGCATTTGAGAACACGTTCGATGCGTAAAGAATTTTAAAAATGAGAGGAACCAAAATGTAAAACGGTCGAATGTCCTCAGCACACACACCTAACCTATGTTATGTACAAACAAAGTGAACCGTTATTGCACGTGTACATTGTTGTGTCCGTCTTGTGTACGTTGTTAAACACACACACACGTGGGTGTACGATCGTGTCAGACGTAATACGGTTTGTGTTTTTCACCGGGGTCAAACCCTCTTAATCTACCCCTATATTATGATGATTTTTTTCTGTTTATATTTATCGACCAAATAAACAGCTATAATACGCATTCGTGTTCGGTGGTGTTGTTATGTCCGTGTGTCGTGGTGGTTTTTTTTTTTCTACTCCGTCGCCGCTAAACCAGTATCGAAATATAATATGCACGGTGTGTGTGTGTGTGTGAAAAAAGAAAGAAAAAAAACCAACCACATAATCGCGGTATAATAATTATTCGCGACTTGTGTGTACCGGTGGCGAATGCGCAATGTTTTCACCGCGGGCCGATCTCGCAAACAGTTAAAAAGTTTTTATTTAGGGTTTTTAGACGACATTTTTAAAAATTCGAATCGTTTCGTACAAAAAAAAAAATGCACAACAGATCCTAAAATTTTTCTATACCAGCCCGACATTTTACTGCGGGCCGTCCGCGTATGTGTGCGCGCCACCGCAGGGGAAATCGAAACGATTATCAAACGGCCCAGCTAATCAAACCTCGTATATCGCGGCAAATAGGGAGAAAACATCACGACGGTTAAAACAATCTTCGTTTTCACGCTTTCTACAACAGTTTTGTCCAGGTCACACAGTAGTTAATTATTCCGTTTGCATTATATGGTACGTGCGGTATTCGGTCGACGCATTCGGACGATCGAGTATACAGTTAAAACAATATAGGCGGGTGTTTAAGAGAAGCAGTCGACGTGTCTCGAGAGTCGCCCGAGTAATTCTGCCGATTGTGCGCAAAATAAAATATTATTGGTTTTTACAACGATCGGTTTTCAATTATTTTTTATTTAGAGGACACTGTAGTAGTAAACGACGTTTTACGGTCGCGTTGTTTTTTTACGCGACGATAAAACGTTTTCCACGCGTTACAATGATGAGTGTTTCGATATCGCCGATATTGTCGACTCTATCAGACACATTTTTTTTTTATCCATACGTGTTTAAAATCGTTCTTAAAAATTCGCTCCCCGTCGAACGGACCGCAGAACGACGTCGACGGTTCCTTCCGACAAGCGCCGCGATCGGACATCTTGCGGGGGCGAAAGCGGTTTTTCAAAAACTTTCCTAGAGTACTCGGCGTATCGTTCCCCGGGACCGCCGGCGGAGGAGTATTTTGCCAATCCCTGGTTTTCCGCGTGTGACTTTTTAAAATTTCATTTTTTATCGATTGTCGTTTCTGTTATTTCCCCACCTATAAAAACGTACGAGGTCATTACGACAGTAATTCGACTCTCCGAGGTAGGAGACGGGATAAAGTCACGAAAAGTCTAGATTACTTTTTCACATTTCGTCGTTCAAATAGAGCTTTTGCCGTTTACACGTTGCGGTTGTTTCACATTTTTCGACCGTCGCACAACAGCCGTTATACCTCGTATTTGCACACGCGCAACGAGGTTTTCCGCGCGATTTTGTCCGATCTCCGGCGAAAACACAACAATAACGCAATTGTTACGAGCGGACGTCGGTTGCGACCGACGTAGTAGTAGTTACACACGGGGCCAGATGCGAGTCATCTTGCACAGTTATTCGGCACCGAACAATAAAAAGAAACAGACATTTTTGTTTTTTCGGTCCGAGTAGCGAAAACGTGTTATTATCGTTTGTGTCGCACAATACGTATATGTGTACAATCGTCGTTGAGCCGTCGCACGAAACTTGTGCGACTGGAACGGCTATATAGTATAGAGAGTTGGTCGTATAGCAAAGTAAATACAACTAGTGCGAGTTTTTCACGTCGGCAGCGTGACACGCTTTACCGTTCGAATGGTATTTTTTCTTTTTTTGTAAACCGTTTTTTAAATGTTTCAAACTGTTTTTTTTGTTATTACGACGTACCACGCGTTGCTTCAAACAGTGGGCCTTGAAATTAATAAAACTGATAGCACAGTGGAGTACATCTGTGTGTCGCTACATAATAACGCGTAAATTCAACGCGTACGAAATCCGTTAATCGTTTAGTTTTTACTGCGGCCGATCACAACGATTGGCCGTAAATTTCTCGAATCACTGGAAATTCTTACTTTATTTTGGGTAACATACTCGATGCGTTAGGTACGCGTGTATTAGATCGATATTATAATCGTATAACACGGAAAACGAGTGTACCATTTGAACGTGTTCTTTTCAAACAAACTGTACAGTCTCGTTTCCCCCCGGGAACGAAAAATTTTACCGACTTTTTCGTCGGGATACCCGTTTGCATACATCACGTACGCTTTACGGTCGAACCATTAATTTCCGTGCGCGTAACAGTAAAAATCGTCCAATATTTTTACCGCGTCACGGTGGAATTTTCGTTTCCCGCCTTCGATAAATTTTTGTACTTTCGCTCAACCCCGTCGGCTTTTGACATTAGCCGGTTATGGTGTTCAACGCCGATTACAGACACGATTATTCCACTAAACTTCGTTTTGGGCTACGCGAATTGTAAAATGCCGATCTCGAGGACATCGTTCGACGGTCGCAGCTGCCACCGACGGAGCGCAATGCCGAAGGTCGGTGATAAGTACAGGGTGGCTTTTTGAAACTATACGTGACAGTTAAAAGCAAATCGACGTTTGTGCGGTTTTCGGTTGACTGTAGTAAAACACGTGTCTTCTATTCACCGTGGGTACACAGCGTACACCATCGGGCGTTTTTTCTCCAGAAAAACGACCGTTTTCCGAGTCTCCGTTCGTACGAATTTCGCAAAAAGTAACGTCGAACCCACAGAGCACCACAGCTAGTCACGAGCGATCACCCTGTGTTACACACGTCTTGTATTTGTTCCTAGATCGGAACGTCGTCGTTAACGTCAAAAAATCATTTCTTTTATTTTCCCGTCGCAACAGGTGTTTTCGCGCCGTTCCCGGACAGGAGGCCGCGAGGGACAACGTCCGCTGCCGCGGCTCGCGGACCGTGTCGCGCGCGCGGTTTCGTCCTCGCCGGACCGAGTTCCGCGCGACGGTCCGATGACTTTTCCGATGACTTCTCCGTGCCCGGTGTACACGGCCCGAGACGAGGCACGTGACGCGGGAAAAATCGCGGCTCCCGAAATCCGTTGTTTTTAACGTAATTCGTCGTCGCCGTCGAGCGACAAGGTTTATAGATACTAATCTATACTACTATAGAGACTACTACTACTACTTAGTATCTATAAACCTTGGTTGAGCGAGAACAGTCCGACGGTTTCAATCGCGTAATCGGCGGCGTCTGACGGCCGTGGGCGGGCTGCGGTCACGCCCTGAGATCTATAGGTATCGAAAAATGTATTTCGTCTCAACAATCACGAACGTCCGCACGACCGATACGGGCTGAAATTTTTCAACGCAAAGGACTCGTTATTTTTCTTTTTTTAATTTTGTTGTCCTCGCTGACTCGGGGGTGAGAGGCTACAGTTTTGTATCGTCCCCCGGTAGAACCAGATAAATGATTAAACAATCGATATCACTGTTTGGCCGACGTAGGTGGACAGCCTAGAGCTTACGAATGTCGGGAACAGAAACTTACGGCCTAATACCGTTCGGAACAAACCGAACCGGGGTAGTCACCGACTTTACGAACCTGCTTGTATACTACACGACCGATCGGTTTATTAACCTGGATTCGCTTTTATTGTTCTCTCTCTTCTTCACAGACCCGTTTGTACTATACACAACGACACGATTGCAATCGTGCTCGCGTGGTTTAAATTGAACCATCAAATCCCCGGGGATTCATCGTGTCGGAATAATTGACCTCAGCAATTTTCGCCTGTTATTATTTCAACACGGTCGTGTGTAGTGAAACCCGTGAAATCGTCGACGACCGTGGTCCGTGACTATAGTTTTAAAAAGAACGAACGAAAAAAAACGCCAACGGCTCCGCCCTGAACGACATACGGTTATTATTTTTCCGTGTATTATGTTTTGTTTTTTGTTCGTCTTTTTATTACCATGTGTTTACAAGCGCGCGTTGGTTTTCCTCGGTGTTCGAGAAGCGAATCGACGTTTTCATTTCCCGGGTGAAACTTTTTTCCTCGCCGTACCACCACCCGAATCGACAGACGAACGGACATCGTGTGTGTAATTCGACGTCGGATCGACTTTTGGAGAAACGTAGGCGCGCGAAGCCGGAGGGCTATATAATTGCGAGCGGGCTTCGACGAAAACCGGAAGAAAAGGGTGTTGTCGTCTCGGGGAAAGAGATAAATGAAAATAAAAACCGGAAACGAAATGTATAGAGAAAAAAAATGTCATCGCATCGATATAAAGCCTGCGGTGCAAACGACCGAGACGGACGAGTTCGTTCACGTGCCGCCGTATGATATTTATTGCGCCCGAGGCGGCGGCCGGCGATCGATCCGTAATATTGCTGAGTGTACAGGGAACGGAAGACGTAGCTCGTTCGGTGACGATTTCACAGTTTCACTGCGCTGCAACTAGCGACCAAAACTCAAAATTCTAGTTTTTTCTATTTTCTTATCTCGCGTTAATTTATAATAAATACCCGTAATATTATGTTTGAAAAATCGGACAGGATTGTTTAAATCACTGTATTGAACGAAAAGTATAACATGTTTTTGAAACCCCATATATCACTATTTTTTTTTTGCTATCAACACACATTTCAATTCCAAAAGGGTTCAGTAAACGTTTACAAAACACTGAGATAACATTCAATGGTTCGAAAACGCAGTAGACGTATGTAATCAAAAACAAATCGCGGGTTTTCCAGCAACTTAATTCTGGAAAATATCGTGAACGTACTTCGTGTGAGTGATACTTAGAATAATAATACGATTGCATCGAAATTGAAAACCATTACGCACGATAGTAAACAATACGGCATGAATACGATTAAAAAATGTGAGAGTCGGCGGTTATGTGATCGCTCTGCAAACTGATTAACCCTAAAATTGTACGTTATAAAAAAACAATAGAAAACTGTTTAAAAAATTTAATAAAATCGCCGCCCACAGCCCAAATAATCCGTAGGCATCTTTTCTCCTGCCGCGTGGCGCGGAATATGACTTCTGTAAAGTGGCGGAAAAACAACAGACCGCGGTAGAATAATAATTCGTTGTTTTCGTTCGTTTGCACACACGAAAACAACAACGTTGTTATTTTGTAACACCGTGCGGGTAAACAGCGGTGGTTGAGTACGCGACATCACGCGTCGAGAACTACTAAAAAAAACAAACGTCATAATAATAATATGTTATTGATTCTTTTTTCTTGCCCTGTAACGATTTTTCCGAACGTCTCGTACAAACGCGGTGTGTTTGCCGCCGGATTAATCACAACAACGTTATAAATATCAACCGAATGATTCATACAGTCGTAATATTATTGTTATTATGATCGCACTCGTTTTTTATCGCTATTATGTTTCTTATAACGTTGTGCTCCATTCCGAGCACGTGCTCGTCGCCGCACGTAGTCGTCGTGATTTTCCGCTCATTGTACCTGAATATATGTACGCGCATGACCCGCGAGTTCACAACTAGAACATTTTGGGTGGTCTCAAAACGTGTACGTTTTTTTGTTTTATTATTCATCCATCTTACGTACGAGTAGATTACGTTTTGAGTTTGTACGATCCAAAACCGAAAAAGTCGACATTTTCAAAGAACCGTTAAAAATCGTCACTCGACTAACGACGGTGCGTATGAACCGACTCGGTCGATCCGTGAACGATTTACAGAAACTCTCGATACCCTCCGCGTGCACAGCTGATTCGTTGCTGCAGTGTTATTCGGCGGCCATAAAATCTACGATTTTCATTTAAAAAAATTTAAAACTCAAACACGTTACAAAATAAATCGTTACGACCGCCGTGCATAACTAGAGAAGTCGATTGAAAATTTAGATTTTTCTATAACCGTAAAAAACGATCGCGATATTTTCGATATCAACACCACGAAATCGTACGTTCTAACGTTACGCACAACTGTTTTAAAAATTTTCCGTTCGATAATACGTCATTGTAGTACGAATTTATGTTGAAAAATATACATCGGAAGTGCTCGACGTATTATGCACGTCGTACACGCGCATTCGCTTCGACCCCGCATATTATATTTTTGTGATACGGGTTAAATTTACAAGCGCAAAATGTCGCACAGGCACAATAACCCCTTGATTATTGCGATTCAGCGGCCTCTTACGTATTATAGACTAATGATTATTAATGATTCATCGGAATACATTGAAAATTCTGTTGAGTTTTAAGTTATTAATCGACAGCATAATAGGTAACATCTACTTTGATATTTTACACTCAATAATCGTGTACACTACGACAATCGTTTCTGTTAAACAAAAATACACATACTCTTTTTATAATTTGAAAAACTTAATAATAATAACGATGATCGGGTTACGCGATCGATTAGGTCGCAGAAATCCCAACGACTGTGTACGTCGAAACGTACGTACCAATAAAAACGATTTATTGATGAACTTTTTAAAAAAAGTAAAGTGTTTCACCACGAAACATTATTCGAAGCGATTATTATTATAACGGTGTGATTGAAACAAGAACGTATATTTCGTGTTTTAATCATTTCAAAAATCAGAAACTCGTAGACACATTTTAAGTATACTTGTCGCCAATATGTTTATGGACGAAATAAGTTTTATCCTTATTTTTTCGATTTCAACTTTGTCGACTCAATTTACTATCGGAACGCAGTCCACAGGTTTATATATTGCAGAAACCGAACTTTTATTATACGCAAACATCGTTGTAAACACTGTGCATTGAGTTGTCGTACATGTTTTCCTGGGTGTATTCCTTACGTACATAAAAAATTATATGGTTTCATCGCAAGTTTTGGGCACTATATATCAGGTTCTGTTGATTCCAAACGGTGTATCGATAAAGAATTCCGTTCGTCAAATTATACACAATTGTCGCGTGCATCCGTGGCGACCGCGAGTGGAAAAAAAAAATCAATCGATTTACAAAACGTCGCCGATGATAAACGAGCGAAAATCTGTACAACCATGGTGTGACCATCCGGTGTGAAACGATTGTTATTGTGTATAGAACGCGCCAATCTTGTCCACGTTCCAACGGATTCGCGGCAATTTCGTGAAACGTCGGTGGCAGAAACGTTGATTTGTAAACTACAACGCGTGTAAGATTCTGAGCGTAGCGAGCAACGTACTGTTTTTACAATGATGATGTTTTTTCTGTCAACTAATTTTCGTACTAAAGGAACGCTCCGATTTCCAAAGTCACAGTACTTCCAACGAAATGCCTATGAACTCCGGTGGTACTCGGGTTATAGTTTTTTTGGAAATTTCCCATACTTTTTGCGTTTTACCCCAAAAACGAAATTGAGAATTCGGGTAAGACCGTTTTCGGGTAGAAGGAGTGTTGCGACCGTTACGTTCACATACAAATCGGCATTTTGGCATTAATTTCTTTGAAGCATTTTTTGATATTTTGATTAGTTTCAGAGTTGTGTGCGGTAAACGACGAAAATGGCGAAATCGCCAAATTCGGCGTCTGCAAACATATCGATTTAGTTTTTTTGCCGTAAAATTCAAAACAATAATCGGAACGATCTGAAACTTTTACATAGTATTTTAATAGGTACGGGTGAGATAAGGTAGGGTAAGGTATGGTAGACCGCGACTGAGCTCGCTCAGAATCGTTTTTTTAAATAATACATTTGAACCACAACTTTCAAAGCAACTCTGGCCCGCCCAAACCGTAGTGACGCGACCTAGAGTAATCCCGGTTCTTTTTGTTTGTTTTGTTTTCCACTTTTGATAAAGCGTATAAATTTGGCGTCACAACTCAGGAACGTAGCCTATAGAAAATAGGAAGTAGGTATATGATTGTGCACGTCTGTACTTTAGTAATTTTAAGAGTATTAATAATTTTCAAATTTTTCACCATACGGAAAAACAATGAATTATACTATATTATTTTTATTAACGACGACCGTGTCGGTTCGGTTGTCCACGGATATTATCCAATTGATCTCGGTTTAAACTTTATACCTATAGCGACCGGTGGAGCGTGTCTAACGAAAAAATCTCGAAACCGCGACATCTACTGTCGCGGTTAACTGTAAATATTGTTTTGTGGTTTTGTCGGTTTCTGCCTATTCGGAAAAATGCGCGCGTATAAAAAGAGCAAACTTTGATACGATTACGTAAATCGTAAAAATTATGGAAAAAAAAAAAAGGTATCCGTAACATTACGACGAAAACAGTTTTCGTTAGCTGTCAAAAGATTAAAATTCCATTTTTTTCAGTAGTTAAAAAACGGTCATAATTTTTGGCGGAACAATATAAATTAACGCTCGCGATACGAACAATTCAAACTTACAACAGCTCATGCCCGGTGGTAACATTAGAAATAATATCGATATTTTTACAGGATTATTTTCGTTGTCACCAGGCAGGTGGTTTTTTTTCAAGGGGAAACGTCGATTTTTTACTCTTCGTCTATCACATTTTACAGTGATTTTCGGATGGTATTTGTTTGCGATAATAGTTCGGATTCGTTACGACGCGTCTCGGGCCGACGAAAATAATAACTGGACATCGCCGCAATCGCCCAGTCCGGCGTTGGTTACGCACACGTATATTACGATACTAAAATACGGACCATTATACACAAAGTCACGTAAACATTCGAACGACTAATTGTGTGTCCGTAATAAGTTTTCGACGTTTTCGATTTTCGCACGTCAAAATATTGCAACGATGTTGCGTTCGGAACTCTAAAATTATAAAACGCCTACGTAACGCGGACGATCGTGTACGGTTTTGATTTGGTAATATTATTTACGTACGTTTACCCAAACGGATCGCGTTGAAAACCGTTGCCGCCAAGTGTCCGAAACGGTGCGCGGTCGTGCTCGGGGATCCGTGCCGATTACGCGCGAGATCACGGTTCCGGTCGGCCGGCCGTCCGTGGGCGTGGGAAACGCCGTCGCAACAACGTCCACCAAGTCGTCGGCTACCGTGCACACCACGATCGCACGATTTACGTCTTTCGATTCGACGACCAGAAGCGGGACGAAAAAATAGGTCCCGAACCCGGGGATTTCACTGAAGAAATGGGCCTAAAGCGCCAGCGAATTACTTGATCCGCGCCGGATCCACCGCAAACGATCACGATGACCGCGATATCGGGACGTTATGGAACCGGGTTAAGAGACCGAAGTGAATTTACCAGGGAAGTGCAGCGGTCAAACGCCGTGTTAACGACGAAAACGTTTACGGAAAAGAACCGCGTATATTGATCGGAAAACCGTTTAAAATGCGTCACGACCGGGCTGGAACGTGGTACTCGTAGACACACGTTTACTGAAAAAGCGATAAAGTCGTTCGATAGAGAGGTACACTGCGGCTATCCGCGGTAAAACCGAAATGCCTTTTTCCCAAAAAACTTTTTTCGTCCGCGGACCTGAACGTTCTGTTTGTCTCACTACGACTAGTCGCGTGACTCACGATATCGACTATTTTGAGGGCTTTCGGCTAACTATTACACCCCCGTCGATTCCGTTATGCGTTCCGCCGCAAGAGCGAAGACATTTACCAGTCGTTAGGTGTTACGTACAGATTCTTCGGACTAACGAACTACTGGTAGCGTATCACCGAGTATCCAACGAAAATATAACGTTTTTGGACAGCCGCTATAACATTATCGCGGTGTCCGTCCGACGGGATGTTGTTTCAGCCGAGGGCCATTTGGTTTTTACGACCCGTAAGATAAAAGAGAACCGTTTAAAACCGTGTTCTAGGGGATTTCGCGAACGCGTCTGGAAAGACTTAAGAGGGCAATTAAGTGCCGACGCAGGACGGCTCAGTCGATCCGTCGGATTTGCCGTGCGTCATACACACCGCCGAACCCGACTAGTGACAATAACAATCGTTGAACTAGAAATAAAATTCAAATTTGAACTTTTTCGCGTATCGGAGGAACGATAAGTTATTTTTTGACGCGTCGAAAATGCACCAAAGTGTAAACGATTAATTTTCGTTTCCAATAGTGCGCAGTTTGTGTACATTTCGAGTGCTAAAATCCACACGAATCGCTAATAAAACTATAATATTAACTATGTTTTTATAACTATCGTTCGCCAGAACAATAAAATAAATTATATGTTGGGTCAAACGTTTTTTTTTAATTCCCGTAGGTATACACCTGCTAAACATTTTAAAACGGTCATAGCCGCGCGACGAGTACGACGCTGCACCAGTTTTTTTTCCCCGTCAAAAACGTTAGTGCGAAAAGTCAAAAGTAGTCTAACAAAAAGATGTACGATCGGTGTTTTCCGCTCGTGTCGTTATCGTTATTTACCTATTCGCTTGATGATAACCGACCCGAAATCTTTCCTTGCGTCTTCTCTATACGAGTAAACGTAATACTACAGTATACGAGAACATTTTTGTAATTGAAAAATGCGCACGGTCGAGTATGACATTACCATAGTTTGGTAGAAAGAACAACGCTGCAGATGACACCGACAGGTGATGTACGTACCATACTCGCGGTAGTGCGCATCGACACCGAAAACGTGTACGCATATTACAACAATAATAATTTGTTGTTTTGTACGCGTTTCAGCACACTAAACTATATACGTAGGTAGTACGTATCGAGTACACAATGCAGGTAACGTGTTTTCACGACCGAAACACTGCTGTTTTTTTGTTTGTGTTTTGTTTTTTTCGCATCCACAAAACCGAAAAAAAAAAATAATAGACAATACGACGTTTAAAGACTGTACAGTCGTTTCGACTGTCCGTCGCGTACTGCGGCAGAGGTTCGAACGCGTCCTAACCGCGGACCGTTATTTATCAAGAAAATTTGGACGGTTTCTGCCCGTCTCGCAAAATAGAATCAACGCGTGGTCAATGGTTTTTAGACCCGCAATAGAGCAAGTCGTTCGATATTCAAATTTGTTTTTGTTTTATAAGCGTAAAAACGTAGGTGAATTCTTTGGATCTTTTCTAATTAAACACATTATTTCGTTAGGATTTTAAAAATGCAATCAGCCGTTGGTCCGTGTGTACAGTATGAATCACCCGGAACAATATTTACTGATTTTGTCACTGACAAATAAAAAAAATCCTAATCTAATCGAAATAGCTCAACGTACCGCTCGTTTCCTGTCACACACACTCACACAAACACCGCGATGGCTGATTATTATTATATACGTGCCGAATATACGTAATGTGTGCAACAACCGCGTGATGACAAATTGTTTTATCGCACGAGTCGGCAAAAGATCTACACGACGCGCGTCTGTTCGCTTTCGTTTTTTCCTGGAACTCGGCTGCTCCAGCTAAGACCTCGAGGGCTCGAAAAAATAAGCCGAATCGTCGAACGTGTATGATATGAGTACATTTCATGTGTGTTATACTTGAAATACGTGATCTCTTTCTCGAGCAAAACATATTAAATTTTGAACACGTATTTTGTTTTGTTTTTTTAATACAAATATTAATATTTTATTCGCAGAAATGGCAATAACGTAATTACCCGCGAGCGTACCATGTATGTTACGATCAGCGGCGCCAAATCATGATGACGTGTTCTCTTCTGCAGACCGCGATGAGTAACTGACTCGTGTTCTCTTATTCGAACACGTACTTTCGAACGTCGGCCGATGTTTCACGACGATTTTTTATTTTTAAAGTGCCCGTATAAATATAAATTAGTATTTGTTTCCAGTAAGAGCGACTGTTTTCAATGACGGAATCGATTTGATGTGCAAGTGCGCCAAATTTACTGATTCGTATCGTTTGTCAGTACGATATTGGTCTGAATTCGAAATCGCGTCTTCCGTCGAGAAAACCCTAATAATAATGAATATTTTTATCGGTAGTTATTAAGATGTACCAAACACATATTGTGCGTGACACATTGAAACCGATTTTTAGCCAAAACGCATTATTTTGTTACGCGAATATTAATTTATATCTATAGACTTTCGCGGTTTTTGCTTTATAAAACCTTTAACGTTTCGTGTTCAGAGCGTTGAAACACTTATACGTTTTTTTTTTAAACCACGCGATATTATTTAGCAATACGCGTTTGAAGTATTTTTAAAATCGGTCCATAAATTGCTTTTTTTTTTAATCCAAAAACGCTTTGAATGAATAGAAATTTTCACACAGCTTTAAACTACGTAATACTAGAAACTTAAACCGTCATAAAAATTAATAACGTGATTTATTTTTATAAACATCCAATTCTAGAATTTAAAAAAATACCCGATATAAACTAATAAACGCGGGTATAACACAAATTCTGTCGATAGTAAAAGTTGTTGGGGACGGGACCATTTCGGTTAGTATCGGAAAAGCATTTTATTTTGTGTCAACAAATCATTCAATTATTTCAAATTTGTCTTATTTTCGTTACTTCTACATTGCCTAAAATGATTGTTTTCAATTTTTTCGTCTAGTTTGCGTCAATCAACTCGCTCAGTTATGTTTTAAAATATTGATTACTTTTAGGTCCCGAGTGCAGGAAGGAGGAATGCGTGTATTGAACATTGAAAATGATGTTTCTTTTCTGTTTTTTCGGAAACAACTGTTCGGGTAATAGAACTTGTTGAATCTGTTTTTTTAATTTTGATTTTTTTTTTTTTTTAAACAATGAAAATAAAACAAACGAGTAAAAATTTTCGAAATTGCTCCGAATGACAAGTAATTTTTCGCGCGTCGTTAAGAATGATTCGAAACGAAGATTTTATAAAAGTACCTATGTTGTTTCACGAAACCGTTAGATTTCTATTTAAAAATATAAATTTTAATATACGGTCGAGAAAACATTATAATATTACTGTCCTTTATGTGGTCAAAAACTTCTTTACACCGTAACGGTTTACATTTTGTGTGCAACACCTCGAAAATCCGTTCGAATTTATTGAAATTTTCACAAATTATTAATTATAAGTAATAAAATATCTTAGAAAATCGATTTTAATACGATGCGGTGTAAGTATTGTTTAGTTTTGGCGATTTTAAACGAGGAGCGACCACGTATTGAGGCTGCGTCCATAGTTTAAAAACCCGTTTATTGGTTTTCTGAAAATTTAACACACCTTCTAGAAAAACTAAGTACCGACCGGCGGCCGCTATACGAATTCGTGTATATCATAAATACATCTAACTTTGTCGGTTCTTGAATTTAGTCCGCACACACGATGGATATTTCTTTGAATTTTTACACGCTAACCAATAAAAAGTACGTGCGGTCTATAACCGGTGTAAAACTATTATAGTTTTTGTACTGAACTACGCCGCTATACGTCTGTTGTTATATCGTGTGCGGTATTATTGTGACGACAAAAAAAAAAAAATTAAAAAAATTGTCTTGAATGAAACTTTTGATCACCACACCGCGAAATATATGGTTATGTGTAACGTATTTTAAAACGGGATATGTATTTCACGTGAGCCGTACAAAGAGAAATGCAAAAAACTAAGGATTTATAAAATGTCTCACGATTATATTACATATTGTTTATTAATACAAGTGAACTGCAATTTGGTTGTTTTTTTTTTGTTACCGACCTAGTGACCGAGATCTCAAAACGGGAACAATTCACCCATCACGTGCATATTATAATCCTTTTTTTTTTTCCCTGCAGCCCGATACCGCCCTTAACGTTCTTGATATTTTTTCTCAACACAAACAGTACGCGGAGGGCATACAAAAAAAAAAAAACGAAAAAATAAATAAAAGAGACTAATAAAACGAAAAAAACACCGTACAAAAAAATTAAGTTAACGTAATACGGCACAAATGAGGATAACGGTCGCGGTCCCGCATTGTTTTTCGTGGGGTACGGGTTTTTTTTTTCTTACCAGTGTACACATAATTTTTTTTTTTTTTCGCTTTTTAACGTATGGTGTCCTGGTACTGGTGCCCTCGTTTATGCGTAATTAAGACTCGGAACGAAAACAATGGAATAAAAACTAGAAAAAAAAAAGGCAAAACGCTAGACGGAAAATCCGTTATCTTGATTCTGTGGACGTTCGCCGCGGACAAAAAAATTTACCGTGCGTAGAAAAAATTGCGTTTTCCTTGTGACTGGCTCTGATTCGATTACGGACGGGTGTTCACTTCGCGCTGAACCACACGAGTGCGTACTCGACGAACGGTTTTTTAATTTATTTTAAATACGGGGTAACTAATGTTTTTTCTCTCTATAGTTGTATCAAAACCAGCTCTATGCGTTCGTTTCGTTGAAGTTTTTTTTTCTTTCTTTTAAATTCGTTTGAAAAAAAAAAATTTAAACTCGCACGCCGCGCGGTTTATGCCGCCGAAAATATTTGATCTCGCGGTGAAATCGCGAAAATTAAATTTGATATTGGAGAATATCCGGTGACTATCCCTCGGACTTAATTAAATAGTGTATTAGACATTTTTCGTACAATTCGTACCACCTATTTGAGAAACGACGTAAGTCTCGAAATATTAAAAATTTAGACAATACGTCGAATGAGTCACCAAAGGATTATAGACACATTATGGCGTAAACTCATTAAAAATAAAAAATCCAACGTCTTCTTATTGTTTTTTCACTTTTCGTGTCGTTTCTCGAAAATAATCGGTGGTTCGTTTCCGAAAGTAATTAAAATGGTCGGAACAAAATGTTTGAAAAACAATAATAATAATAATTGGTAGATTATCGCTCATTATGGCCCCTCGCGACCGCTAAACCAGAATCTAGACCCCGAAGTCGCGACGGGAAATGGAAAATCATGAGAACGACCGGGAAAATGAAAAAGAAATACGGTATCCGAAAAACGGAACGTTTTGAAGACGATATTTTTTTTAAATTCTTTCGTACGCGACGTTGCAGTATGCAGCTGATACGCTGCAGTGTTATGAAAATATCGTAACAGGGTCCAAAAGAATGTATAAATTATTGAATAATTGCTACGCTCAAAGCACACCTACTTGTGCCGCTATATCCACGTTCCAGTGACGGTTGGTACGGTTTTATTTAAAACATTTTAATATATATTATATTATATTTATTCACGACTGCGGCGAATACAATGGCGATACGTAACGATAATAATAATAACAATATTATTAAAATGCCCATATGGCTGTTCTGGTGAACGCGAATAATAATAATTATCATAATCGCATTGTGTGATGTTTGTCCCGAGGGATACGCACACGTCGCGTTTCGCGGATAAAGAAAAAGATTTCTCTCGTGCGCACGTCGCGTTAGAGATGAATAACTCGTCCTGGTCTCCAGATCGCCGAGTTCCGGGGTAGTTTTCAATAACAACTACCTCTACTTGACTACGGAGACTAGACATGCGTTTTCTCACGTATCGTTCAACATTATATCATTAAATTGTATTTAAAAATAATAACATTATCGCATATTGTGCTTGTACCATAACGATCTCTGCTCAGTGTACACGACGCAGGTTTCGGTAGTATGACAATAATTTTTATCGTCCTCGAAAACACTGCATAGCAATCGAAATGCTCGGAAGAGAGGAAAATTTTCGTTTTTCGATGCAGTTTTTCTATTATTACGGTCGGTATAATAACTAATCAAACATCGTGACGTTACTCTAAAATACACGGCACGACAGTAATAACGTTGAATAATATTTTTTTAACCGTCGTGCAAAATCAACAATAGTTTATGTTTTTATTTGGACAAATGGTTGACAGCAACTAAGTTATTAAACTAAACACGACGATAAGACACAATAATTCTTTGACCCTAATCATGAAATCATCTTAGAAACAAAGATAAATTTTTTTACGTAAACAGTGTTTTTCTTGAAATCCGGGCATCATTTTCCTATTCTTATTTATAATTATAATTCATTATCGCGTTGATTGGTTTTTTTTTGTTTATTAATAATACGACGAAAGAATTTTCAGCGGATGATTATCTCATTCGTGCCCTTAAAGTCAGTCAAATAAGAGACGACGATTTCGTAACAGTATGAAAGTGCGAGAGTACGTAGAATGGACGTGATAACAATAATGGGAATAATATGTACACGATTTATTTTCTTAAACACGTACAAATTGTGATACCGTATATGATACTCATAAGAGTACAAAACGATATAAATCACGAATGATTGAATTGAACTAATGAAAAAGAAATTTTGCTAAACAACATGGTGACGTCAAGAAACCATAATTTTCGACGAAACGCTTGGTAATATAAAAACGTCTGCTGTCCTATCAAACTTTAAAACGTATAGTAAATATTAGAGTTACGGAAAATTCGTCGAGACCGAAACAGTATGACGATAGATTGTCATACGCGTATTTTCGATACGTCGTCGCAAACAAACGTAACGGATAGGTCGTAAAACTCGAAAAACAAACGATAGACGCGTGAATTTTCCTACTCGAAACCGAGTGCGTCTGTCGATAATAGTCGACACTTGTTGAAGAACGCCGACAAAAAAGTTCTTGGGTAGCTCGACTATTCCGTCCATCACCGCGTCCGTACAGGAATTCGGACGTTTTTTCTTTTTGCTACCGAACGTGTACCCACGTCGATCCGATTACGGACACGAGAGTCGGGAAATTCGTCGTCGCGGAGTGAACAAGTACTCGGAAACGGCTTTCCCGCGTTTTTGATTTCGCGCCATTGACAAAATTTTACGGAAATTTTCAGTGCGTATGTCAGTGCTGTGTGGTGAAAGAAAAAAAATTCGGAAAAAAAAGGAACGTCGTTATTTTTCTGTTTTTCCTTGGACCTGCCGCGTTCGCGTGCTCGCTCGCTCGAAAACCTTGCTCATTACGCCGCCGATGTATCGCGATATAAATCACGGACGAAAATACAAAAGGATAACGAGGAAGCTACTGTATTTAAAAAAAAAAAAGAAACGCGCGGAACCCCCCGTCGGATCGTCGTTTTTTTTTTCCTCCTTTTTTTCACCCCCCGTTCTATTGTTCAACGCGCGGTACTGTGCGCAACAACCCTTTCGCCGGCCGGGAGACTCCAAGAGCGGGCACCGGCCGAGACGACTGCGGAGGAACCGCGTGAACGTTTTTTTATCATTGTAATTTTCGTTTGGATTTTTTTTTTATGCATGCCCCGTCCACCGGGAAGATGCACACGCACGCACGGGTATAACACACCGCGGAAGGGACGGTTTTTTTTATATTATTCTATTATCATAACGCGCGCATTGTGTTCGTCGTGTGACCCTTTTTTCGCGAGCCTTCGCATAAAAAAAAAAAATTAAAAAAAAAAAACCGCTCTCGTCGATACAAAAAATGCGCGCGTTACGAAACACACTGCGCGCGCGAGGACGGCGTACGGTTACGTGCCGGTGCGTGCGTCCCCGGATTGGCCGAAACGGTCGGGGGAAAAAAAAAACGAAAAATCTCCGGCGGGAGAAGAAAAAATAAAAAAATATCGCGTAAAAAATCACTCCTCCTTCGACGTGTCGTCGGCTCGCCTAACGTTTTTTTATTATGATTCTTTTTTTCGTAACGACGACGATACCGTTAAAACAGCATATCGTAACACACAAACGAGTATAATGGTAGTACACGATAATACAATCGTCGTTTGCCGATTCCACTTGGTTGAGCTTTCGTCGCCCGTGATGAACAGTTGTGAGAATATTATTTTAACACTACGCGCCGCCGAGTCTTTCCGGTTCGCGCGCACCGGGAACGAGAGTTTTTTTTTTTTCAGAATTAAAAATCGAAACGAAATTTTCCACAAAGTCAGTCGGTGTCGTCGTCGTCGTGGACGTTTAGAAAACGGACGATAGAGAAACGAGCGCAATGTTTTATAGGAGTATGGACTACAAAATGTGTAATGAACGCGATAGTGTTCTTACGAATTTTGAGAAAAACCCTTGTTGTTTACCTATAGTGAATATTACAACCGTAAATATCCGCGATGAATTCAACAGACAATAGTTATCAGCGTTTTGTACCCGCGTATTCGAGATAAGAGATAAATTTAACCGCAAAATATCGTGCTCGGAGCGTTAAAAAACCGACGAATTCAACCTTAAATAATATTTATTCGGACATTTTTCTGTAAACGTTGCCGATTTCAAATAAATCGTGCAATCGGTCCAACCTAACGATATTAACACGTACATTTTAACCGATCCATAGCTCATCCGAGTACTGTTATACCTCGAACGGCGTCAATATTGTACGAACGTCTCCTATACGTCGTGCACGTATCACCCGTGCGAAAACTAGCGGCAAAATACGCGTGAGAAAAAAAGTAATTTTCAAAGTACGATGGCGATCGCGTGGTCGAACACAATCGTATTGAATTGTCGTCGTTGCTTTACGTATTCTAACGTTTGAAATTTAATATTTTTACAAAATATTCGTCGAATGCAGCTGGCGTCAGCATAATTGTTATTGAAAAATAACAGTAGCTTCGATTCGGTCGTACGATGAGTCCGATACACATGGTATAGATTGTTAAAAACAGCCCTAAAGCACGTAACCGTGTACCGAATTCGTGTTGGACGCTTTCGCCACTCCGTCGAAAAAATCCGTCGTAAACGCGTCGTACGTATTATTGACGCGACGGGTTAACGATCCGAGGAATCGGGAAAACGGAGCCTAAAAAAGTGCCGTACGGAGCAATATTTTTTGCGCTTTCGCGGTCGTTTTTTCGACCACAAACAAAATTCTATCGTGCATATATATAGCTGCTCCGCTCGAAAACAGCTGTACAATATTTTGTTGTGGCATTATTATACTCCTGCACCATAACGATGACTATATACGACGTTTGTGAAACTTTCGCTCTACATTTTATTATCTCCGCGGCGATCCGGTCGACCTCAGTACGCGGACGTCTTCGAAAACTCGCAAACACGCACACCGATCGTCAAAAGGTTTTATGAAATTTAATAATATCGTCGTGTTATTATATATAGTACAGCGTACGATAATACTAATAATAGTTAATGACACGTGTGATGTTAACGTAATGTTATTGCGATCCATTGTTGTAGTACAGATCGCTGAATTATTGTTACGAATTTTGTGATTCAGCGGCGTGCCGACGGAATAGAGAAAGGACTCGCATCGTGCAGCTTTCGTGCGCTCGTGTATAATACGTATATGTTGCGAACAATACTGTATCGCAACGATATTTATAAGAACGAAAAAACAAAATCGACCACGCATCGACTCGGACTTTGTTAAAATTAAACGCATTGTTCCCGGATTTCACCCGAATCTTCGAGGTTCAAAACGGCGAATAGGAATTTTAAACATTTCTGAGGAAGTGTCGGATTCGCAGAGGATTTTGATACGAGTTTTTTTTTTTTGCATTCTTAAAAATGACGAGAATTTAAAAAACGTAGCTCGACGAGTGCGAAATGAAAAATTTTAATCAGTTCACGGGTTCCTTATGGCGTTGACAGATCGGTCGGCGTGTCGGATGTAAAAACCGCGGTCTGAAACACGCGAGACAGACGGAGGAGAATCGACGTCTCCAACCGCCTTTACCCAAACTAACCTAACCGATATTGATTTTAAAACGTATCGGAAGTATCGTTTTGACGATTTTAAATTCTTTTTTGCAAAACAATACTGTCGTTCGACCGCGGTTTTTTAAAAGCCGTCTCTCTCCGCCGATCTCGCCGTTCCACGCGCGAGCAAAATGGGTAAACACGACGGTATAAATCACGCGCGGTAATTATAACGGCCGTGTAATCGTATCGCGGCCGAACACAATCGACTGAAATATAAATAACGTACGTTTGCATAAAAAAAAACAAAAGGGCGACGTGTCGAAACGGACTAATTTTCTCGTCGGTCGGTAATTTTTTTTATTTCGTCGCAAGCTTTTTTTGGTCCGAGGGGAAGAAAAAAAAGCGGCCGGTTTGGATCGTCACGCGCCGATTAGCGAGAAAAAAAATCCGACGCCTCCCGGGCCGTTTGATCGACGATGTATAAAAAAAATCGCGTAAATCATTAGCGCGGTTGCGTACGCGTTATAGGGAAAAAAAAAACAATGCGGGAAAAAAAAAATCCGTATAATCGTCGTACAAATAAACGCCGTTTATACTGTTTATTTTTTTTTGAAAATTTTTTCGACCGACGCCCTTACACACGCGGCGACGTTTGTAACACTGTTTTTACGCCGCGGGACCGGTTCGTTCGTTCGTTTTTTTCGCTTTCTCACACCCTTTCCCACCGTCCGTACGGACTACAACACCGTGATGAATATTTTTTTAATTTTTATTTATTATTCCAACCCTTTGCCGCCACGGTCGATATTGTTATGCGCACCTACTTAGATCTGTTTTTAATTTTTTTTTACATTATTCAATACCGCGCCTACTATATACATGTATGCCCGTGAAACGAGTATATTCGCGCCCGTCACCGGTGGTCCCGGGTGGCGGCGGCGGTGACTGGGCGATATTTTTTTTTTTTTCGTCAGTTTTTTCTCCCGTCCCTCCGGTCCCGGTCCCGGTCACGACATTATATAATAATAATACTATTACGCGAGCCCCGTATATCGCCGCGCGGTGTACACAATAACATTTATAATATGCATATCGGGGTAACAACAAAACAAACAAACGAAAAAATAGAAACGACGGTCAGGACGAGAAACAATAATGAAAAAAAAAAACGGCCCTCCCGGAGACCATTAAAAAAAAAAAATTATTATATTAATACATTATTGTTCGCGGATTTACGGTCGATTTAGTCGCGCGCGTTTATTTTTTCCATTATTATCTGCCCGTGCGAACGTATAGTTTTCAGACAAACGCGATCGTTAAACGGGTCGCTGTTATACATACATACATTATTATAATATTACACGCGATAGCCCCGGACAAAACGATTATCACTAAACGTACGGAAAATTAACCCTTTTTTTTTTTATGTAATTTTTTCCCTCCTCCGTCGAGAGTCTGCAGAAACGTTCAATTAACGGAGCACAAACGCCCCTGCACGGCAGCGCACGACCTTAAACTGTATAATGTGCAAAGTTGTTTTAACGACAAAGCAATAATTATTTAGCGAAAAACACACGATCATGGCGTGCGGTTCTCCGCCGCATTAAACAACAAAAAATTCGGAGGAAATATGACGTAGAAATTATTTGCCTATAGATGGAATGAAAACTACGAAACGAAAACACGTTCCCGCTGTAATACGTTCTCCGACAGCGCGGTTTTTCAGCGCAAAATATACTATATGACCACCGCGTTGTGGAACACACACCATTCGCAGAACGAATGAAAAGCGTTTTTCCGATTTTCGTCGTGTTCGAAAGATTAAAAAAAACACGCGGAGACTCTTACGAACGCACGTTTTTCTTATCGTCTCGTGATAAAATTGTTTTTTCTAACAAATTCGTAACAACCCTAAAATTCAATTCTCGCTTGACAGTAAAAAAAAACCTGTTCGACTTTATAACGCGTTACGCGGTTGAGTAGTACAAGTTATTATGCCACGTCGTTTTTTAACGGGGAAAAAAAGTGGACGGTGTAATTGGACGTAATAATGTCGTAACTTGTACCCGCAAACACGATGTAACGCGCGAGAGGAGGAAAAAAAAATACCATTTTTGGTGATTTTTTTTATCGTATAAATTATCATATTCCGCGTTTTTTTTTTGTTGTCTCGAGGGTGGTGCGCACTATACGTGTACACATTATATAATACGTAATCCGACAACGTTTAAACAGCATTTAAATGGACCTGCATGGCAGTAATGCGTGCATTAGACAGCACCCTCGTTGTTTGCACGCTCTGTGTACGAGAAAAAAAAAAATCGTTGTAAAAAAAGAATAAAAAAAAACAGCGTTCTGGTCAATGCGCGGGGGTGGTCGCCGCACAAACATCGCGATGTCAACATATTATTGTACGTCAGACAATACGGGGTGCGACTCCCGGAGTATATCCGTACGTGAATATTTTGGATTCTGAGCGTCAGCGTGTTTTTCGAACGACTATTTTTTCCTTTCTTTCTGTCTTTCCGCGCGGAAGGAACGCTCCGATTTTCAAAGTCCTCTACGGGGGAAATTTTTTAGGTTCGCAAGAGTTGGGATTTTCGCTTGAATTGTTATTTCGTTCGAAGCGTGCCGAAAACGGCGGTCAGACGCAATATCGATTTTTTTTTAGTCGTAACAATAACGATCGGCTGAAACCTCGCTACATCGTACTAGAAGTAGATTTAGGCGCGGTGTGATAAAAGTCTCGTGTGATTTCGAACACACGGAACTTTGGGATTCTCGAAAAATTTACCAGGACGTGTATTAGGCACTAGCTGGGCAGCGTGTACCGTTTTTTCAAAGGCCGCGAATGATATCTTATTACACGTTTCTATCTATCTTACACGTTTAAACCCGGACAAACGGTTTTTTTTTCAAAAAATTCACCACGAAAACGTCCAGTGTGTACGTCGTGTACCGTGCGCGGCGAAACGTTCTCGTCGAGCAAACAAAACGGGGTCCGCGAATCGTTTCGTAGGTCGGGTATTTTATTTTCCACGTTCTTATTTACCGTTCGAATAATATATATATACGTATTGTTACACACGTCGATCACAATATTACGCTACAGAAACGCTGCTTCCGTTTCGCGAGAGTGGACCGCGAGGAATATAGGTACGTAATAAACACTGCCGATACGCGCTGTATACGGTGTTTTCCTCTTTTCTATCGTTCTGGGAAAAAAAAAATCTGTATAAAATACACACACACACGTGAAAACGTGTGTCCCTTTTTGTCGGGCCGACGGGCACTTTTGCTGTTTGTTGTTACACGACGACCAAGACTAGTGTGTATGTTACGCAACACACCGTTGTTTACACAAAAACAAACACGCGGACGTAAACTCGTGTGTGTGTGTATAAAACCGTGAGACTGTCCTGCAGTGCATCTGTTCGTAATGTAGGTGGAATGTACACACGCTTTTTAAAAGTATTTATCAAACAAATATTCGGTTTTAATACGTAGTCGGCCCCGGGTAAATATTATTACGACGACGATTCGTGTCGGACAAGCGCGAAATGTGCCTGCGCGGGGGGAAAAGCGGTAAAATTCGCGCGTCCGTTTCGCCGCGTACGCAAAATACACCCGACGCGGCTCGAGGCGCAAAGTGTGAAAAAAATAGGTCGACGGATTCGGCTTTTATCGGCGGTGTAAACCTTTCGTCTGTCTTCGCGGAACGTTTGCGATAAAAAAAAACCCGCGATACACGGTTTGTTTGAAAAGCGTCGATTTTTTGTTTTCTTCAGACAAATCCGATTTACGCGCTGGCCGCAGTACGTTTTATTAAGCTCGACCGGGCGTCAGCTGCCCGCGAGTCCGTCGTCGGTCGGTCGGCCGTCCCGGGTGTCGCGTGAAACGGCGGACAAAAAAAAAGGGCCGGAAGCTGTAGAATAAGGGGCGATTAAATATTATGCGCGTACAAAAGGCCAGGACGGGCGCAACGTTGTAACGACTGAAAGTAACAGAGAGAGTGACGATTCGGAGACGGGAGGTACCCAGTTTTTAGTGCGCCTGGGTGTGCGGAAGAGGGAAAAAAATATACGTACGCTAATGGGGAACATTACACCCCGAAAAATCGTACACGACTTTACAATATTATTCGATACGTTTTTATAACGACGTATAGGTAATATTCAAATGTGCAGTGGCCGAACCCCCGGGAAAAAAAAATAATACCGAAAAACGGCGACGTCGATGCCGGCGCAGCTGACGGGGAAACGCTCCGCGCGCACACAATGCGCGTATTATATACGACTGCACTGACCTATAACCTGTGCAGCTCGGCCGCGGGTGACGGCGACGCGACCTTTCCGCTCGCTTGCGTTTCATAATGCGCGCGACACCGTATATGCAGATGGTTTTCGGCCGGCCGTTTTTTTTTTTTGGGCACACAACAAAAGCCGAAATTCGCGCGAGGTTTTCGGACGGAATTTGAATATCGTCACCCGTATTGTTCGTCACGATCCGGTACGACGGTATCGTCGTCATCATTATTGTCTGTTTGCGCAGAGACGATTCTCATCCCCGTTCGGCCGGGATCTTGCGTCGCGAAAAACCGTCATCGACCGTTCGTCTGCGAATAACCGCGAGATTCGTTTTTAACACCCTATAGTTACTTTGTGTTTGTTTGTTTTCCGTTGCGCGGGTTCGATGCTACGGTATATAGTTTTACGCGAGACCGGTTACGAGTATTTTTGATGACGGAAAAATCGAGCACCGGTCGGCGTCCTCTCTTTCGCGGTTGTCACGCGTCGCGATAAAAACGTGAATTCGACAGTAAAAATTCGAACCCGCGTTTTAGTAAAAGTGTCGGCTCGGTCCGATATTGGACGTCACGATCGGAGAGATCTAAATCGGTGCGTAAAAAACACCGCGATTGTCGTTTGTCCCCAGGCCGCCGAAGAATGACGACGAAATAACGACGTTAAATCGGCCATGAACCGAAATCGATGAGTTTTTTTAACCACGCGCGTAAAACCGTCGTGTTTGGATCGCGTTAAAGTTTGACTCGAAAATTTCAGTGTTCTATAATAGCTCTTTGATGAAAATCGATTGAAATCTCAACAGCGAACGTGTATTATGAATATCAAGTCGAACCGTTTCGACCGTTCTCGTTTTTGGCTCGCGAAAACAATCAAAATTTCAAACGGAGTACCGTCTCGGAGCAAATTATCTACGAGAACTTTTGATCGCAGAGAAAAAAAAAGTCTTTTTTTAAAAACAACTCGTTCTTCGCTGAGAATCTAAATCAGGGTTGTCCAACTGGCGGCCCGCGGGCCGCATCCGGCCCGCGATGCTATTAACTGTGACCCGCGTAAGGTTTATACTTATACAATGTCAATTAGTGTATGGCCCGCAACCAGATCAGAGGTTTAAGTTTTGGCCCTTGAGACCTGATCTAAATAGTCGTTCAAAAAGAGAACTTCGACGAAACGGGAATGTCATATTATCCTCCGTCGTTCAAAACTGGTTCGCTGTTGTCGACAAGTGTAAATAATATCGTGCTCTGCAACGTGTGTCGCCGTTGTCTTACATTTTTATTTTCCCCTCAAAACGCCACATGTCTCTCGTCTCAACACGGCACGACGCACACGTAGCAGTAAAAATAATAATTACAATAATAATAACATAAGCTCTCAACCCCCGTGCATCCGTATTTTCACGGCCAAACAAAATGTCATAATACCACACATCGCAAATGACCGCACTCGACAATGTGCGTGTGTGTGTGCATGTCTCCAGACTTATTTCAGGGATTTATGGGGGCCTGAACAACCTGCAGCAGCAGCAGCACCGCGAAGCCAAGGGTCGTGTGATATATATGATAAGCTCTGTGTGTGTGTACGAGAAAACCGTGCAGCTGCGGAAGGGATGACTGCGAAGGGGCGAAGATGTGACGTAGTTGTATACAGGAAACGACGCATCTCACATAATAACAACATCATAACGACCCGTTAAGCGCGATCCGAAAGCGGAAACCGTATATACTGTATTGCCGAGTGTGCACTACGGTTTTAAATATTGTACACCTATATATGTACGCATATTTGGCACTTTTAGATTCTGACGAGAAAAACAATTGCGGTTTACCATAGAAATCATTGAATACGCGCGTTTAGCGTTGAAGTCGCCGCACGAACAAAAACGGACAGCGGTGCATCACTGGTTACTTTACTCTTTGTAAGATACACGCACGGTACGTTTCATTCCTTCTGGCGTGAAACCCGATATTATGATTACACGAGTAACAACATAAAATTAGTTTACACAAAACGGAACAATCGCTTACACGAAAAATGTAATACAATCATTATTATTGAACGACAGAACACAATTGGTTACGTGATGAACACACGACTGAAAAGGTGACGTCCGCGGATTGTCCAATGAAGTTTGTTTAAAACGTACGCCAAAAAGGGTACGTCGAGAACAAAAATATCATTAAAAGAAAACCCCCGGAAATTAAAGACTGAATATTTCGATATTTCGATAAAGATGAAATTATTGTTGAAGCGACAAAACGATTCAGAATTTTTGGGTTGAAATTTATTGAATTACAGAACGACTTGTACGACGAATGTTTCAATAGACAGTATGACATAAATCATAATGAATGTCGAAATATCATGCGTGTATCGAACGTGTTTACGTGAAATTTTATACAGCGATAACAGGCGAAAGAAAGGTTTTTGGAAAATTAACTCCGAATAATGAAAAATATCGGCTAATTATTATCACTTAATATTTGTACGAAATGTCCATTAGGATAACTACCTAATGTTAAAATAATTAACACAAATTTTCAGTAGTATGGTCTTATAATTATTTTAATCTTAATTTCGCCTAATGATTGTTACTCCGTTAACGGTAAAAATCACCAAACATATTCTTAGAAAAATTACCGTTTTCAAAAATGTAACCTCATTCGTAAAACAGTTCAACCAACAATATTTTTATTTTTTGTAGTATGCACTTGATTTTGAGAAAATCGTACGATATCATCCCAAAATGAATAAACAAACTGTAGATATCTTTAACGCGTTTACTCAAAATAGACCAATACTAAAACCTTTTTAATGCGTGAGGAAGAACGCTTCTTTTTATAGTGATATAATAATTTAACAAATTGATTTACGTCCTTTTACAGATATCAGTGAAACTGTCTGTGTTTATAATTAAGGCATGTGCAGACGTGTGCTCTTGAGATTATATACTTTACTAAAAATAAGAAAAGTTCTTGTACAGAAGTCAGTTTCAATCAATATTAATGCGGACGGATTAAAATTATCTCAAGTGCGCGGCAAGACGTGCACGGTTGAGAAAAACAACTTAAAAGCCAACGACTAACTGTTGTAAAATTAAAAATTATTATTTTATAAGTTTTTATAGCGAGTATATATATATATAACGAGCAAATAAATAACGATAAATTTAAATTAATGTCTCAACTTGTAACGCGTCTATACATTTTTTTTTTTTTGCTAATAAAAAACGAACACTGAAAAACAACAAACTTAAACTGCCATCGTATTATTATGATCCCATTCAAAAATATTATCTATACAATTAACAGAGAAAAATGAGTAATGTATGTAGCAGCTTGTATTAAAGTTTCAAATAATCGAATAATCATAATCGAAAAACGCGTTACCCGTAATTTTTAACGTTTTTCCGGAAACTTTGATTGTTGTATTATGATTTTACCTTTTTCGATATTAAGTTCTCGAATTCCAGACGCCTCGAAGTACCCGCAGAGTTCGTAAACCTATCAGAAAAGTTGCTGAGCATTTTTGCTGCCCAAAAAGTTGTTTTCGCGGGAAACAAAAAAAAGAACGGTACACCACGGTAAAGGTGCAGTAGCGACAGTACGCTTTGGGTGGGTCGTTGGTTTCAAAGTTACGTTTTATCCGTACGATTTAACACTTGAAGGCAACGATAAATCATTGTATATTCGAAAAAAAAAACGATTCTGAGCGAGCTGTCTGATCTGAATAAGTACTGGGTAAAAATTAAAAATACGCAGATTACTCCTATTATTGTACACGTAAACAAAAACAAAAAAATCATACCTGGCAATAAATATTTTACAACGGAGGTATTAAATTATTTTAGTGCACACAATTTTGATAACGACAAGGCACGTTATAGCCGGATTTGACGCCGTTTTCGTCGTTTTCGGCACACAACTGAGAAAACAATAAAAACGTCAAAAAATGCTTCAAATAAAATAAACTCCAAAGCCAAAATCCAAACTTTTCCGTAGTGTTCAGTAGCGCTCTACCCGAAAACGTCACTAAAAACTTGAAAACGTCAACGTTCCCGCCGTAAAATTCTCGATTTTTTTTTTGGGGGGTTTCTGGGATAAAACACACGAAGAGTAAAAGAAATTTCAAACAGAGCTTTGCGCGACGTACCACCGGAGTAACCTTTTACTGACATTCGGAGCATTCTTTCTGCACAGTACGAACAATTGTCGACAGAAAAACGGAATCGTCGTGAAAACAATACGCGTCTCGGTGCATCGCTGAGCGCTCCGAATACGTCTTTTGATGATCGTGACATTTCTGAACGACGACGATTCGGCAATGTAAATCGACGACGGTCGGAAAAACGAGGCGAGATGGCGCGAACGTACAAATGGAAACGCGGCGAAATGAAAAACTCATAATCGATCGCACATTCGTCCGTGTTGTGTACGCGAGAAAAGTGTCGCGAAACGATAAAAATGTTCATCTAAAAACGTACAGTGTGACGCCGATAAGTGTGCGTTATAGGTATTCGCGACGCGATATTATCGGCGTAAGTACATACACAATTGGTAAGTTTAAAACCGTTATAACACAATAGCGTACCCACAAACAGTCGGCACGACGAACAGTCTGGCGTCCGCGGGATAGGTGTTTTCATTCGTTCTTTCTCGACGATTTTTTTTTTCTTTTCCTACGCAGCGTTAGGTCTCCCGTCCGCGATTTTCGGCCGATCGCAATCTGCGTTTCGCGCGCCGGAGTCATGTGTCACCGCCGCAATATGGGGTCCGCCGAGCACTATCTACGCTTCTATCATTCGGTCGTCGATGATAATGCAGCGATAACGGTAGTAATAATCGTAATCGTTTGCATAACGTGCGTTGTCGTCGCGAGATTTTTATTTTTTTCGGTTTTTCAACGGTTTTTTACGAGCGTACCTCGAAATTTCAGCAGAAATAAATAGTATAGCAGAGTAAAAAATAAGATAATAGCGTAAAAATAATGATGACATTGTACCGGCTTTTATCGCGGTGCCTACGACTGTTACTTACGATGTCATGACGTGCTGTGCGGCGTTCGAAGAGGCGACACGGCGATGGATACATTGCTTTTTGGATGATTCCGAGCGAGGAACGTATTGTTTGTTTTTTGTTTTTCCGTCAACAACAACGCGGGAGGAAAGCTCCGACCTTCGGAGTAAGTGACTTTTCTAAAAGGTCCATGGACTCCGGCGGCACTTTGGCCGAAGATTTTTTTGAAATTTTGCTCGACTTTTGTGTTTCACCTCCGCGAAAACCTGCGACGAAAAGTCGAGGATTTTACGGCGAAAATTTCGAAAGTTTCGGGCATAAAATTTAGGACTTTGGCTTTAAATCGTATTTCGTTTGAAACATTTTCTCGACGTTTCGATTATTCTACGCGAGTTACGTGCCGAAAACGACGAAAATGGCGAAATCCGACGTCCAAACGGTTATAGGTAGGTACACCGATTAAAAAAAAATGAAAAATTATTATTCTTTGACGTTTTCGAACGTACTAAGTTAATCCATCAATAGGTCATGAAAAATTTTAAAAAGTTTTTACTAGGCACTGATTCGCGATATTTTTTATCTTCACCCACGACTTGTCGGATTGGACGGCTCACTCAGAATCGGTTTTTTTTTTCGAACGCGTTGATTCATCGCTGTTTTCAGACGTTAAATAATACGGATAATCATGAAACCAATGACCCGCCCGAAGCGTAGTCGCTACTGCACACTTACCGTGGTAGGTACTTCTTTTTAAATTTACATTTTTCATATTTCTATACTCGCTTATATTCTGACGGTAAAATGCCGCGTGTTGAACTATACTATACGTAATCGTTCTTATACATACTGTGTAAAATTGAGCCGATGCGGAGCATTTTACAGTGTGAAAACAGTCGGGGTCGCATTGATTTTTGTTCGCGTGTAACGAACAATTCAAATGTATTACCCAGAAAAATGTGAATTTTTATTTACTCTGCAGTCGAGCGCTCGTAGAGTCGACGGCGTGCTAGGAAATATGTTGAGCGTTTTGAACTTTTTTTTTTTTTTCGCTAACAAAGCTGATGACGCGGGTCGCGAAAAATGTACGGTATGAAATGTTGTTTCGCAACAAGTCGAAAAGTTTGAAGACCACTGGCCTGGTGAATGGCCAGGGGACTGCGGCGTGCACTCGCACAGAAATTAAAAAAAAAAAAACCGAGGAAATAAAACGAATTTCTCCGATATGTAAAGTACAATATAATATAAAGCCCTCCTCATTGACCAAACACGTCGTTCTGGCCGCATGGTTACCCCCGGTTATGGCCGTGTATTATTACTACCACAGCTACCCCATTGATACGCGCGCGAAACCACGGTCGATTGAACTGTTGTTTCTAATTTTTGATTGAATTTTCGCGCGATTCCAGTACACAAACATAAAGATACGTCCTAACGCACACGCGACATCGTACAGGACCGGTAAAATTAATACCCGTATTTATACGTCTGCGATCAGCGCGGAATACTTACGGAAACCATGATTGTGCTCAGCGGGTCACGACGAGTTCTGAATTCAAGTTTTTCACATTCGACTCGAATTTCACATTCGAGCCACATTGCAGAGTATCACGACGACGTCTCGAATAGTTCATCCGCTCGAACGACACGAGAAAGTCGTTCGGGACGTTTTTGAAAATGCGCGTTCGTGCAGGACCGAGTAGTATTGTGATCGAAAATTCAAAAAATGTTTCGAATAACCGTGCCGAACGGACGCCTCGCCCGTTTTGTGTGATTCCCGTATGCGTTCTCGTTTCGCCACGACTTTCCAAAACTGTACCCACAGCTGTTATTAGCTGGGATTGTGTTGTAACAGTCTCCGAACTAATGGTAGGATATAATGTTGAAAATGTTTTAATATAACCGCAAAAACGGAAACTGCGTTACACAACGCGTTCTTTACCGAGAGCTTATTACATTAATAATTAGAGGTATAACCGCCTAAACGACTGCAGTGTGCACTAAGTTCAGTTCGTTCAATAAACGACACAGTAAAACAATAAAATTAAAAAAATATAATGTAAAAACAATATAATATGTGTACAAAACGCGTCGGTGAACAAATTTCCTGAAAAATAAAAAAACTAACACGTACTGAATAACAGCAATACGCCTAGGTACTACGAACAATGATTATTATTTATATTCAAATTCATTCTTTATCCTCAAGTCCGTTACGAGGTATCGGGTTTCACTGCGCGTTCGCCCAGACCCCAGTGGCGGTCGAATTTATACATTAAATAGGGTGAAAACCGAATTTCGGGGTTCGCTTTTGTGGTTTAGAATGGTTATTATCGATCCCGATAAAAACGTGAAACGCACTGAAATCGCCCAAAACGATAGAATATTTTATTAGCATTTTTTTTTTTTTCCTAAAAATGAAATTTGACGTTACATTTTGACATAAATATTACTTCTTTTGTGACGAATATAAATAATAAAAAAAAAAATATATATATATATATAGGTATTAGGTACTCGGCGTTTACCGTCGAAAACCGGATGTACGTGAAATACGGAATTTATAATAATTGTTTAAAAGTTTTAGTTTGTAAAGTATGATTATAAATCGTTAAACTAAATATTGATTTTTTTTAAATTATTCTGATCCTTTGAAATAGTTCAGTAACCTACCTGTAAGTTATAAAATAACTGTAAGCGTTGGTACTTACTTATTGTTGTTATACTTAAATTTTCTACGGAACTAAAACGTATGAACAATTAATCATACACAACTCGACTATTATAAACATCACAAAGCCAGTATAGACAAAGTCATAAATTATAAACGCGGTTTTAGAACAATAATCATAGGCAGGTTAGGTTAGACGCACAAGATAGTGTTCAAAGTTTTCATACTGACGATATTAAAAAATGTTTATACACTTCTATAAGTTCGATAACAAGAAACATTTTCGAATCAAATTTATGAACTTGTATAGTATAATTTAATATTATGTATGTACTAATTTACAATGACTGCTGTAAGCATTTAAACGTAGCAATTTCTACAATATTCTACCTACCTATTTAACCAATAAACCTAAACAATTAAACAAAACATCAAAAATAAATATCCAAGTACATTAATTATTGAGTTGCTATTTAAATCGTTTTATATTTATTTTTCCTTTTGGTTTTATCGTTTGATTGTAACGTGGTGGGGACACGTTTGTAAAAGAAATGTTTTGTGATTTTGCTGAGTTTTACCATTACCGAACCTCCCCCAATACTGAATGTGAAAAAAACTGGGGTGTTTTATTATGCTTATTGTAGGAAATAATAGCAATAATTGTAATAGGCCATAACTTATTGAAAGGAAAACCAGTTACACGTGGAGGGTTCGCTAATTTTTTAAATGCGTTTTCAACGAAAAAGAAGTAAAATTACTGTTGTGTAAAATTTGTATAGATTTATTATTTCATTAATATGCTGTATGATTTAAAAGTGAAACTAGAAAAAAAAAAAGGAGAATGTACGTTAATAACCGTTTTACTAAAGTAGATGCTTATACTTTCATTGCGTTTTAATTTTAAGTTGATGCTCTAACAGTCAATAAGTCTAAATGTCCAACAAAATGCACGTAAAATGCACGAACAGCTCCTCTATAAAAATAAAAGCGGTTATTTTTGGTCGGATTTTTTTTTCTTTTGCATACAATTATTACTACACAAATAATGAAAAGTCTTTTACAGCGTTTTCTAAAACTGAGCTTCCGAGTGAATTTTAAGCGGTGAAACAGGGATGTAAAAATGAAAAATAAAATTGGGACGCAGTAAACCTTTTACTAAAACTCGGCAAAACAGGACAGCTAATATAAAATATATATACTCAAAACAAATGAGTAAAACAAATTAAATAAAAATTAGCAAGTTGAAATAATGGAGTTTTTATCTTAAAGTACCTACTCGAGTAGGTTAGTTTTTTTCATACCATTCCAACCGTATTTATTTTTTTTTTTTTTCCAGGTAATATACAATGCCTATTAAGTATAATAAGTATTGGTGTACATACAATAGAAAACAATAATTAATGTTATTAACGATTGGTAATAATTTCAATGTTTATTAGGTTTCAGCTATAATACTGTTACTATTTTCATTTGAGCGTAATGTTGACTCGACATTAACATAACGATATGAAAAAAATGCCGAACAATATTTTTTTACGATTCGTAATAATTATTTATGTCTTACAATCAACTACCTACGTATAATCCGACGAAAATAGTGTTTCGAATTCGGCACTAAATTCTTATGTTCTACTATTTTTAGTATTTTTAGTTTCAATATATCTGTACGACATTATCGTATATATTATAGAATCGTATGGATAAAAGTCCATTGAAACTTTTAACCTGCCTCGTTTTATCAGGCACCGTTCTACTCCCTACACATTCTGTCTTGAAACTACGGATGCGGAAAATATAAATTTTAGAATCGTCTTTTTTTTACCGCATTGTAATTGTTTGATTTTTATTTTCCCGTGTTCATTAGATAATTTCGTCTAGCGAATTTCACGCGAGTTCAACTATTTTCTCCGTCAATTTTTTTCTACGGTTTTATTTTTTACGTGTCAATGAAATTCGACCAGAACTAAAAATGCTAAAAAATCCGTATATGTAGTACAATATTCCCCTCGGCCCTGTGTATATTGTTATAATATATCTGATCGCGAATAACTGTGCGGTCCGCACAACAATGCAACGGCTAAACTGCACAAACGGTTTTACGAGCTCGTCAAACGCGCAACAATAGATTTACGTTTTATTTTTTTCTTTCGCACACGTCTTCGACGTAGGTAGTGCGTACAATAATAATAATAATAATACAATAAATGCCACAGGATTTCGCATTAATAGGTGACATCATACGGGGGCTACAGGGGGACATGTAGGTACGCGCTGCAAGTGACTCATTCGAACGGTCAAAATTGATGTTTTTCACTTTTATGCGATTAAAATGATTTTTTTTTTTTTTCGCCACTAATTTCACTCTATGGACACTCAACGTGTAGTATATTTTTTTTGTAAAAACGTTTTTTTTTTTATTTTTTCGTGCGAAAATAGTCGTTTTGACTCGCAGTGTGGTTCGTTGAATTTCGCTCGTTTCGCGTTCCGTCGTTGCCACACAAACGTCCGAACAAAACGCGTCCGAACGGTGAAACGCGAAATTCGTCTCGTCGAGAATTCGTTGTAATGTTCTATTTCAGTGTTCAACTATGCAATAATGCGTTACGACCGAACGCGTTTTTTTCGTCTCTTAAAAGCCGCGTTCCGGTTAAACCGTGTGCGAAAAACAGTTTGGCCATCAACGTGGTCCGGAACAACTTCAGAGTTGTTTAGAGTAATCCGTCGGAGAAATTTCGCCGTATACGCTCGAGAACGGGTCGTCCTCCGTACGGGTCGAGTACTCTGTGTGGCGCAGTCTTCTTCTTCACAGGCTGTTCGACGAGGTCCGTCATTGTCATCATCGTGCATCATTTATCGTATGCTTTTATCGTGTTATTACGCTCGCGGCTCGATTTTGCCGGCCGTCATTCGTGCCGCGAGTGGTCGTCGAGTGCATCTCGCGTCCTCCTCTCGAGGCACGTCCACCTGGACCCGAGACCTGAATACGTCCGAAAAAACGCATCGTTTGTCGCACACGTCGCGTCGCCGATGAACCACCCCGCAGCAGTCTGGCAGGTATATATAATACACATCTCCGCGACAACGGTTCCGAGGATATTTATTTGTACAAAAGAAAAAAGTAAAAATTGAACATCGCTTTTTTTTTTTTCAAAACAATCTAAAATCGATCACGTGTTTATATGCGGTGAAGATGATGTTAGTGAAGAGTCGAGAAATAATATCGCCGCACAGCGTCGTACGCAATATTACGCACGAACATCGTTCGTTTGACATTGAACTATACAAAGATACCTGCAAAATGTTTACGATAAGAAGAATTATTATGTTTGTGTGACACGAGAAGTTGAAAATTAAGATGTGAAATCGGCAAGCCACTCCTACTGACTTTTTTTTTTATTTAGACGCGTATGATGGTTTTTTTTTCCGTACGGCCGTTTGATTAGATTATCCGCACCAAGTCCTTTAAAGGCGACGGGAATGATTTCCCGGGGGGTGTAGCAGAGGACAGTTTTTCGGCTAAAGCGTTCGGACGAATTCGTAGACGGTCGTGACACATTTTTTGCGTCGGTTCGTTAGACACTGCGGGCATGCGAACAGTTTCGTTAGAGACGTACGGAGGCGCGTTAAGGATGTGAGGAAAGATTTTAGATTTCGTTTATGTTTGAGATTTTACCCCGGCTCAATTCCATACGTCCCCCACACACAGACGCAGGGACGAATACAATTTGAAATAGTGTTTTTAATGTGTCTAAAAAGTACGGTCCATAAAATACTTTGTACGAGACTCTGCAGCTGTCCGTAGTTGCAATAATGCTCCGTCTCGAACGTTTAAGCGACGTTCGTCCGCGATCGACCGCGATGTCTCAAATCCTAGACGCGACTCAAACATTTTTTTCGTTCAACTGTCGGCCACGATATTTTTGTGATACTATTATAATAATAATAATTATCATTGTTGTTGTTGTTATAACTGTACCGCCCGTACATTCAGATACGACAAAGATGGCGATTAATTAATTTCACCGCGGAGAGGCTATTGTTTCCGCCGCTACACGCGCGCACTGCACTACTATATCATTTTTTTTCTCTCTATCTATTACTGCGAACGCGTATAATACGTTATTTATAGTTTGTTCGTATATTGTGTGCGACGAACTCGGTACACGAATTATGACGTTTTCGAACGGGCGTGGTGAGAGGGAATCCTGTTCGCGGTTTGAAGTTATTGTAACGCTATACGTCGTGTAAAAACAGTTTGAGAAGAAAAAAAAAGCCTCCGAAAACCACCGGCTCGTTTCCGCGCGTACCTAACCGCCGCCGCCGCCGGCAATCAGTGGTGATATTATCACGATATTATTATTTGCCGACAAAGGACTGTGTGTGTATTCGAGTAATCGAACGATGTAAAGAGCAATTTTTGTTACTCGTTCAATGGGGATTCGACGTAAGTGACGAGGATTCTCCGAGGCAGGGAAAGTTGACCTGTATTTTTTACGGCACAAAAGCCGTTTTGATACACGCTGTTATCGCGATTTGTAAAAGTGTACATAATGTTGAATAACGCGCGAAAAAGTGAATACATCGATGTGTGAGGGAAAAATTTTGTGCGCAACATCCAGGTTGACTCGTAAGCGACACGGGAGGATTATAATTTTTTTTCAAAGCAAACGGTTGAGGAATTTTTACGAGATCACTGATCGATGTCCAAGTAGCTGTCACGGATAAATAACTATCGGTTAATAACGACGGTATACCCAGGGGATGGTTTGGGAGTCCGACGTCACAAGTGTAACTTCCCGGACAACGTCGTAATTTCGTTGATACGTCCAACAAACGTTGTTCCGATGCAAAAAGTATACACGATCCGGTTTGATTCGGTACAAAACGCTCTTTTTATAAAAGTCACCGTTATTCTGCGATAGCAATCCCCCCCAAAAAAAAAAAAAACTGGTTGCACAGTATTAAACGTAAGCAAATTGAATACTGTCGAGTGCTCGTAAACTGTTAAAAGGGCACAATAATACTAATGAACGAAAATCGTTCAGGTCGTACTCAACACTCTTTGGATTTTGGAATAGAAACCGTTTAAACGTTTTTTTTTAATTTTTCCAAATGTCGGTACTTGGATTTAAGTTGGGATTTATACAATTTAAACTACGTTCGAAGAACACAAACCCGCTTATCGACGGTGTAGCAAAACTTTTTTCTCCAGAGTTTGCATCATTCGTGATTGTTTTTCGCACGCACGGTCTCGCGGTCGCGTCGGTCTATGAACGGTGCACGACTACCACCCGCACTAATATCCGTTTATTCTCAAAACGAAACGACGTACTGTTAAAATGTGATTTTTCGTATTCGAAAACAAAATAATAAAATTCAACACTGTCTGAACTCGTGGCAGAAGTCGGATTAACCAATTACGATATTCTATTTACGTAACATTTTTCCTTCCACCGCTTTTTTTTTTTTTTACTATAAACTCCGAACGAGGTAACGTTACAATAATAGCATAATGATGAACATATTTTTATAAACATTATGCATGCGAACTCGTGTCGCGTGTACATTGTGTACACCTCAGTTTTGAAATGCGACTTTTGCGCTACGTGTACCCGCACAACGTAATATCATACTGTTGTAACGATGCGTTGTTTAGATTTTCCGGCAGAGAAACGCTTAATTTAAATACTGCACTTTCGTGAACTACGTCGGTAAAAAAAACACACACAAGGTGTATTACGCTCAGCTCGAGGTCGCAAATTAACGATGCCATCGCACGAAGTATAGTGTACATCGCCGTCGTTACCTTCATCGGGTTTTCGGGGCCGTTTGATCAATATAATAACAACAACAACGGCAGTAACATGGTAACATATCTACGCGTTCGAAGTAAAACGATTAGATGTACACTTCTGTGAGTGGCGTATTTATACGCGAGGCAAGGGTTCGAAAGACTGCCGGTCAAAACACTATTCAGACGGTGAAAAAAATAACCGATAATACGTTAATCGATAATGCGAGTCATTTTTTTGTTATTTACTGGAACGCGTTGTTTTAAGCCTTTTTCGCGGGCCGGCTATTACCGAGGGGGCCAACATTTTCGCGGAAAAACTATACTCGACACGTTTCGCGAATATGAAAAATTTTAAAATACAATCGATATCGTGGTTACACGGACGACGGCCATAAAAACGGTTGTCGCGATAAGATGCGCGGGGTCGAGTGTTACCGTGAGCGCTAAACGCTCGTGATGGCGCGTTTGCCCTCCCCTTGGCTTTTTTTTTTTGTTTTTTTGGACAGTAACGGTGGTCACGGGGACGAGGAGGCCCTGTGATCGACACGAATGCGGAAAGTCGTCGAAGAGGTGTAGAGAGAACCCGGAAAAGGCGGGACGGACGGAAGACCCGGCAATGGGGGTGTAGGAGATTGAAATCGTCGAAGACCGACCCTTGGAGAGTGTTGTAGTGCGGCCAGAAGAATGAGAAGACGCGCGTATTTCGCCCGAGCCCTTGAGAAATTCCTGCGGATGATGCACGCGTCGTCGAGAATCCGCGCGCAGACATTGCGCTCGTTTTACGCGATACGCGTCTTCGAAGGGGTTAGGTGCCTCTATACATCATCTCGTAGCCATAATGCCAGACGATTGTCCCTGCATTTTTTTATTTTTTCTACGTTTTTAAACACAATACGATCGGGTGCGCTTTACCGGTACAGTATTATATAGGTTAGGCGCCCAGCTGCCGCGAGGATAATAATGTATACGCAGGATATTTTATAGGTATTATGCGGAGAGAAGTCTGCTCTCGGGGGCGTTCGTGCCGGAGGATTCTTTTAAACAACATTATATTATTATTTTTCGGTCGCCTATATTCCGATGATAACAATAATAATGGATATCATCGTATATATGTATACACATAGAATGGACGCTTTTATTTTTTACGTTTTTTTTTTTTTTTATTCCGACGACAATGGGTGCGTGTGTAGAAAAGACGAAAAGCGTAATAATAGGTCAAGCCGTTATTATTATTAAATTCTTTGCGCGCTCGCGACCGAACGAGCAATCCGTACTGCGCGAGGAGACTTATTATACGCATATCTTACCTGTATATATATTTTTTTTTATTTTTACACGACCATTGTTAACGAGTATCATTGAAAGAACGGGCGAGGAGTAAAATAAAGAGGGAAACGGCATTTATACGAGTAATGTTTATAACCGTCGAGATTTTCCGCAGAGTTGGATTTCATCGCGTCGTATTATGCGTCGCGTGGACGAAGACAGCTGCTGCCGCGACTCGATTCTATTCGGATCATTTTTTTTCTCTCGTTTTTTACCGACGACGCGGGGCGCGTACAACGATCCAGACGTTAAAGGAGTACAAAAAGAAGAAGAAAAAAAGACGAAAAATCAAATTTATCACCGGTCGCAGTCACTTTTTTATCTTACGACGACTTATAAACGTGGATATATTTTGGGATTTTTTTTTTTTTTACTGTCTAACTTTCGGCTATTTTTACACTTTTTTTCGGCGGTTTAGGTACAACAATACACGTAGTGAACAATTCAAAACAAATTTGCCCGCTGCAGCTAACCTATACTTCAAAGAAAACGTTCTATAGCCTCGCGTTTGGTCTTTGTGTTTGTTCTTTTTTTGTTTTCTTGTTTTACTAAAATTTTCAATTCCTAAAAAGTTATACCCGAAAACCAAAAAAAACGGGTAAAAAGTACGGCATACTCGATTTTGATTAAAATCGTTTCATAACTTTGAAATTTTCAAAATTTTCCATATTTTTTTTTTGTGATTTTTCTTCAATAAAAAGTTAAAATTTTTATTTCGGTTCGAGGTTAAAAATACGTAGTTGACCATGAAATTTAGAAAATCACGCTAGAAAATTATTTTTTATTTGTCGTTTCAAGTTCGGCTGGTGTTTCTCGTGATTTTTTTTTCGAAAAAATTTCGCGTCTAATTCAATTTTAAAACTTGAAAATTCGGTATATATTTTAAAACCGAATTTGCTACCACCTGCAACAAACTTCGAGAAATCCCACCAATAATATCCAAAAGCCGATAAAATAAATATGGATAAAACGGAACTATTTTACTATAAGGCGTCACGGTTTTATGTATCTTGTATAGTTACGAGTTCGATTCCATCTTACCTACAATTATAAATCGTTTCTGCGTTTTTTTTCATTCACAAATCTTGTACTTAATCAACTCGTTGCCCTATCGTGGTGCTGAGATTTTGCTGAAAATTGCTTTTTCGAATCGCTTTCAGACATTTTACGCATATTACGTCTGAACCGCAACTTCCCGACCCACTGACCCACCCGAAGCGTAGTCGCTACCCCGTCACTCGCGCGACCATAAACACCTATAAACTGCGCGTATCCAACACGCTTGTCGCCAGTATAATGTTTTTTTTTTTCCCCCGCGAAGAATAACGATTTCGGATGATATGAATTTTATACTTTTTTCCCACGAAAAACGATTGTTTACGTACTTTTCACGAAACGATCGAATTAAATCGTTTTAAATCCACGATTGCCCTATTTCGACCAGTCAATTCGTCTTCCGAGCGCAGTTTGGACGTCCAAGCATACGACCAAGAGGTGATTTTTTAGGCTTCATTTTTTTCGTTATTATTTTTTCGTAGCTGTGTTTACACGCGGACGGGAATCGATAACTACTGTGTACCGCATTACACAGGTAATACACACGCGTATTATAGCCACGGGGTCGATTTGGAAAATTGAAAATTACCGCGGCGTCGTGGCGAGAAGAATGGCCGCCCTCTTCTATTAACTAATTGCCGGGTTCGGGACGGATGACGCGCGCACAAAAAATACGTGATGCCGCGTCGACCGAACCCAGGAGGACTTACTGTACCGTACGCGTATGATTTTTTTTTCAATCAACTAAAATCTCCACTCTCCAGTCGGTAGTAATCGATATGGGAAATAATAATAACAAATCCGATGCGCTTTGCTTGACCGACGAGAGAGTCGACGTCCGACCACGGGCGATTCGTACCACGTGTGTTTTTTTTGTATAGTACAACGTGAAAATGTTTTCGTCACACCGATCAATATTGGTCCAAATGAAACACGCGGACGAAACCCGTTTTTACGATTATTTCTGCGATACTCGCTGCGAAACTCGTACACTTTGAGTTTTCGCCCCGATCGTCGTTTTACGAAACCTAATAATTTTCTACGTTTTACAATCTCGGTTCGTAGCGGCGACGCGTCGGAAAACCGAAAAGATTCGGCGGACGTGAAAAGCTGCATTTTATACATCGCCTCGGCCGGTTCCAAATCTTTTTTTGAGGGTACAAACAACCAGGATAGGTGTACAAAACAACTGTTTCTTTTTTTTGGATAACAACATAGTAGTACATCGACTGCGTGGTTTCGAATAGCCGAAAAACAGAAGGACGGTGTGTTGTTTGCCACTGCAGGTACGTCGAATAATATAAGTTGTACGGAGGCTCAAAACGTCTCCAACGTCGAGATCATTTTACTATATCCGCGGTTTTCCATCGCGAGTGTCCAAAAAATCGTCCTCTCTCCGGCGTTGCGGCGATTCGACCCCGAACCGGAGAACAAGTTCTGCGGCACGTCGTATGATTATTTATTATTTATTATTTATTTTATTAACGCTGTACATTGTAATGTAATCGCGCGTGTCATTGTCTCGACGAGTTTTTGTTGCAGAGGCACACACACACACGGCTCTTGTGTGTCGGCGTTTCGGCGTTGACCCGAGACAAAAGGGTTATAACCATACGCGCCGTCCTCCGACGCGCATCGATATATATTCCATTAGGATCTCTCAGTTTCACGCGGCGCGCGCGACCGAATTACCTGGACCGCACAGGGTGTACGTTTTTTTTTTACATTCTGAGCGTCGCAGCGTATTGTTTTTACGATGCTGTTTGTTTATTTTTTACGTCAACAACTTTGAGGGCGCGATCCGAATTTAACCTACCACACGACGCGTGTACTATAGACAACTGAGCTCGCACAGAATCGCATTTTCGTAGGCGACGATTAAACTCCGTCAAACTGCCCGCGCGACCTAGAGTGATTTTCAAAAATCGGTGCTTTCGTGTTCGTTCGGACAGGAACAGTTTGTTCACTCGCGCGGTTTTTTTTATAGGTTCGCTCAACCATTCGTTCGAGAAAGACGTTCTCAATCTGCAACTGGTAAAACTCCACGAACCGTATTACACGCCTGTTCGCGATAACGTATAAAACATACCGGGGCCGTGCGCGTTCGTCGCTATCGACAGGGAGGATTGTTGAACGCTTGACGTAAAAACGAACTTTTTTTATAAGTCGATGTGCGTGTGAAGCAGTTCTACCCCCGAACGGGCCGAAACAAAAGTCTTAAAAATACGGGGGGACCACAAAATTTGAATGGCCTCTAGTTTCGCCCTCTAGTTTCGGCGCCCGTTACACCGTTTTGTTTTAGAAACGAAGGCTGTCTCCATCCTGTACACGCGGCCGGTGCTCGTGGTCGGACCGTACAACCGCGGCAGCCAGCCGGTCTCGGTCATTGTCTTTTGCCGTGGCGCGGCTCAGTCCGAGGATAATACAAAACAATAGTGAAACAACAATATATAACCGACGATAATAATGAAAATCATTGGCCGACGTAAAGTAATTAACGCGCACAGTACGCGCGAAATATTATGACGCGTATCGGCGGATCTCGTTATACGCCGCGCCACACGTCGTCGGCGCTTTTCCGACGCGAGAGAACGATCGTAGGCGCGTTACGAACATTTCGTTGCCGCTCTTGTCAAGCTCAGTAAATTCGTAAAAAACACAGTATATAGTAGTACGTGCACTCCAGCTGTAAGTTATCAGCGCGACTAAGTTGATAAAATCGAAATGGCCACAAGAATATATAATACGTGTGAAATTTGATTTATTTTTGTGTTTGTTTGAATTGTGAATAATTCAGGAAAAAAAGTTCACCGGTTGGTTTGCCCTGACGACGACGTCCTGACCGGTCTAGCCCCGTTTCGCCAACGTTCCGTGTGTCGGTAAGAGGAACGGGTAAGCGAAAAACCGTTTTTCGTTTTATTTTTTTTTAACTTTTAAAATCGGATTTTTTTTGATCGGCACGTAAACAATAGCGACTCGTTCGCACCGACGGCCGTTCGCTCGTTATTACACAAATACGCATAAAACGTGGAAACGATAACGCGACAAAACTCCATAATCGAAGCCCCTTAAGAACACCGTGCGTACGTGTGAAGTGTAATCGGAGTACGTCGCAAAGATAAAAAGAACAATCCGAGAGTGAACATGTGTGCGCTCAGTCCGAAATATTATTTCATTCGAAAATACGTTAAATAAACGTTATCATGTACAAAATGTAAATGCGTAAATTTAAAAAGTTATAATAGAATCGTTAAAAGAAACACGCCGCAGACAGTGGCGCAACTAGACACTTGGGGGCCCTAAAGTCAAATATAAAATGGGGCCCCTCCCAAATTTGTAATGAATAAAATGTGGAAAAAAATAGTCTATGGGGGCCCCCAATTTATTAGGGCCCCAAAGTTTCACTTTGCCAACTTCCCCGCTAGTTGCGCCACTGGCCGCAGACTGCAACGTCAGTTGTCAGAACCATGATACAGAGTTGTGCGCTTATGTGGGGCGTTAATGAAATTTTTAACTAATAGTACCGTTTGATCAAACTGACTCTATAATGAAAACTAATAGTTTGTATCGCTCAAAACCGCAAAAGCCGTTATGTTGTTATACTGCCTGTACAAAAGTTCGATATCATAAGTGTACACGAAATAGTTATTATTTAAAACGCGATAGAAGCGGAAAGATTTATTTTACAAAAAAATAACAAATTGAAATTCAGAACACAATGATTATTGTTGAAGTACTGCACAGCGACAAACACGCTGTTTAAAATACGGCTAACTTACGACGGCGTTTTAATAATCAAACAAAACAGATACACGGAAAACAATCGATTTAGCTGATTGTTATTTTCGAAGGTCTTATTATAGGGCTTATTATTTTCTAGTCTGGTATGCGAAACGAATAAATGAAATGTATGTAAGAATTCATTCGGAGAGTAACGATCATTACTAACGACGTAGTACGACAAGTAGTGTTTTGATCAAACCAGATGGTACCTAACGTTTAGTGTGGAAAATTAATTTTTTCAGAAAACGTGCACTGCGATTGACTAGTTATGGTGCTATGAAACTTTGTTTTTTCGCTAAATCACAAATTTTCTCGGTGTACCCGAAAGTTAAGGAACCCAAGTTCCCGAAACTCGGATTCTTTTTTTCGCTCATCATATTACGTTATAAAATCGCGTCTAATACTAAACAGTTTATATACGCGCGCGCAATATTCCCAAGCCTCTATTAATCAAACAAAACAACGATTACAATTGTTATATCTCTCTATCGCGTTTCACACTTGGAATTATTCAACATTACTCAATTCAACAAAATCAATACGCTTACGAGTATATGTCATTCAAACGAATTTGCTGTTTTGGTAGTTTTCAGTACCTATTCAATCTAAGTACGTTTAACCTTCCTATATATATAAGTGTAATAAATTGTACGCGTTATAACTTTATCTTGTCCATAAAAAAATCAATAACGTTTTATCCGAGTGCCGTTATTTTGAAGTCGGTGTCGAAACTCATTGATAGTTCGTTTATAGAAGAGTTATTTCGACACTATTTTTATCTGTACCGCGTAAGTATTTAGTAAACGGATCGAATTTATCATCAAAACATTAACGCAACAATATAACACATTCAACAAATCGAATCATCTGCAACATTGTGTTATCGAACACGAACAATACTCGTCGCAGTTCATCTTTTGATTCCGTAACAAATAACACGTTATGTACGTGTTACACTTAAAAAATGATTTTTACAAAGATGTTCCTGTTTTTTTCTCCTTATTGCAAACGCACCGCGGCCTATACCTATAACATTGTAGTTCATAATATCTCCGAGCGTAGGGCGGAGACCATACACTAGTTTATGCATTGAAAACACTCGTGAAAACTACTGTTTTACAGAACCATCCTTGTTTTACGGGTCGTCCACGCCACGGCTAAAAAACAACGGAGGAAACAAATCAAACGAACGTAAAAAGAGAAGTCGTTTTGCGTAGCGGGTCGCTTCTTCGGGCACAGGTCGGAATAGCTCTGTTGTCAAACTCATTGTTCGGCGATGTTATATCGTCGTCGAGCCCTTGACGCATATTTTCCGACCACGTAAGGCGAATACACAATATTGGCTCTCTCGGACGTTCCGTTTTTATTATCGTAAAGCGTCGCGCGTCCATGAAAACCAAACAAGCCGTGGTTAATCCTTCGCCGCGTTGTTATCAGCGGGATTTTTTTTTATGTTTTTCGTCGGCGTGTAACGATAATTGTACGTTGTATATCACTATTACACTGTTGTCTCGAATTAGGAGAAAAAAACGGATAAGCTCCGGTCAATATTTGCCGTGGCTGATAGCCTCCGCCGCCTCGAGCTGGCTGTGTCGCACTAAATTGCGCGTATGTGTACACACACAACAATCGTACCCACGAGTGTATGACGACGTTTAGGACAGGTGTGTGTTGTTGTGTAGGAGAATTACCGCGCCGCCGCCGCGGCGGAAGTAAACAAAACGCGGCCGAGTCCGAGATACTATTATTAATACACGACCTGGAAGGAGATTATCGCGCTCGACGCATTTTTTAAGTTTTATACAACGTCGTAACGTGTTTGTATACACTTTTTTATTATATTTATTCATACGTATGTGTACGTGTGGCCCGTCGGTATTATCGCAGTCACGTCGTAAGCGTAATATATAAAAATATTGCGAGCGATACAATAATGACGAAAATATCGTCGTCGAGACGCGCGCGCATTAATCGGCCGATCGGATTCCGAGACACTGCGGCGGGACACGTCGTAAACCAACGGGATATTTACAATATCGTAACCATAGGCTATTTTTTCCTTTCGCGACCCCCTACGAACGACATTAAATATTAATAAATAAATTCGTCGTAAAAAAATGTCCCGGCCGAATACGCGGCCCGCGACAAAGACGGAATCCTTCGTCCCTCCACGCTAGGCGTGCGTATTCGCGCTGTTTGCCGTCTCGTCGCGTTTCATCAAACATCGTGCACGGCCGTCGGACGATCGCTTTTTTTCGCTTTTTGTTTTCTCGGGGTTTTTATCTAAATTTTTTTCTGTTTTTTTCGAGGCAACGACGACGCGCGGTTGTTGTACATTCCGCACCGGCATTCCGTCAAAGTCGCGCACACCCTATCGGCGGAGGACAAACACGAGCACGAAGCGTTATCCGCTGTCGTCATCGCTCGTAAACAACAATAAATACGTCATAATAACAATAACGCGCATTATGTACACGCCTCGGCCACTTGACATCTTTTGGTATCCAGGTAAATTTGACCGGATCGGCGGCGGTGGAAACAGTTGCGACACGAGAAAAAACAATCCTTATCGCCCGAGAAACCGTGTCAACAACGAGCTCGGCGCGTTTTTTAATTTCTAGTGGTTTTTTTTCCCCGTGAAACTATACAGAAAACGCCGCTGTAACCGCTCAACGAACGAATACGAGCGCGTCGACGTTTACGGCGGACGTTAGTTACGTCTCCTGTTTTGTAAACTACAAATAATCCCCGACCGGACCACGACGACGGAGAAGAAGGGAAATAATAAGAACGATTTTTACCTAACCAGCATGATAGAAAACAGTGCATAAAAAAACACTTTGGTATAACTATCGTAAAGAGTTGAATTTAGATTTAGATTCGTCAGAGATTTTATTGGTTTTACAATGATGTACTTTATGTACGAAGCGTTTTTTGAAATTTCGATTATTTTCCGGAGGAGAAAACTTTTCGAATTTCTCCGATCGACTTGAAACTTATAGTACGGTCTTACGAGTGTTCCGCTGAAATTCGCTCGGTCGATTTCGATCGTGAGTTATGGAATTATTTTCGTTATTTTGGGCGGCCGTGTAGATTTCTTACGGGAGGGAATTACGGGAAACGTGTTTTTTACACGTCGATTTTTTCGATTTGATCACTTTTTCTGGTGGAAAGAACGCTCCGATTTTAACGTACTATAAAAGATGGATCAGAGATGGCGTTTTATTTGAAACGTTCGATTATTTTTCAAGTTTTGAGGATAAAACGGTCAAATTGCCGAAAACGCGATCCGTTCGGCTTATACGTGTCATTAAAAAGGGTTCACCGCTTAGTTTTCAATCGATCATTTTCAAACAGAACTTTGAAATTTTCGAATTTCACGCAGTTATTGTTCCGCAAGACCTTTTAGTTATTCTAATCGCGACACTTTAATACAATCCAAACAAGACAGTCAAAAAATTTAGAAAACGGTCGACACGATTTCGGTTTATTGCACGTTGTTGTTTTGTCGTCATTCAGGGCGGCGGGAACAATTGATGACGGGAAACGTGTGTTTTTTTTTCCGACATCGATTTCGATTTTCTCGATCGTAACGTCCAAAACAAAGAAACTTTTACACACTACCGGAACAGGAAAGATTCGACAACATTTCGAGCTAGCTCGGAATCGTATTTTCGAAATTTCGGCAATTCAATAACGCGTTCAAACCGCGTTACTCCTAAACCAGTGACCCCGTCAAACTACCCACGCGACCCACACAGATCCCCCGGCTCTCCTCTCTCGATAACACCAAGCGGCGGCCGACATTCCGGTTTGACGAAAATAATTTTCACGCAGTTTTCATACGGGTTTTCCGCGCGAGACGTAACGCGCGTAATTTCGCCACGTCACGGGAGATAACGAAACTTGTCGCGGTTGTCTCCGTTGTTGTGTGCGATCGTAAAAACGGTGTTCGAAACACATTTTTTGTCCACGCAATCCGATACGACGGCCATGTGCAGTTTACGCGTGTACAGGCGATGCGCACACTCTGGTCGTGAAACTGTTTGAAAAAAAAACGTACGCGTTTATATAGTATAATGGATCCGCGTAGGTGTGACCCGCGATGATAATGTTTAAAAAAAAAAACGTATTATTACCGAGGTGTGCGTGTTTTGCACACGCGGAGGAGAATAATCGGGGACGCGTTTTAAACGGATGATGAAAAACGGCGGAGGAGAAAGAAAGAAAGAAAGACGAAAATTCGCGTACGCACAATCGAAGACGTTCCGCGATCGCACCTTGCTGCGCGCCCCGCCGAACAATCTCAACGGACGTCGTCGCGACGGCCGTAATCCGAGACGACGGGTTTTGACGGGGGTTGAGACCCGCCGTCGCAGCGTCGTCGTCGTCGTCGTCGTCACTTTTGACGGATCCCGCGGCACGCAGTGACGTACAGCAGGGTCAAGATCCCACGACGATATTTTCGTTGTTTAACGTCGCGCGTGTTGCGTGCGCGGGGCGCGAGGGACGCGCACAATGCGGACCGTGTCGAGAAACCGGGGGTGAAAGAAAAAAAACGCCGCGAAAAAATCGCGAATAATGGTGTCATTACTCGTGCACGCTAAATTCGCGAAATTATTGTTGTCGTTGTAATATCGCGGGAATCGCGTCCACACTGTACGTGCGCGCGGACGCCGAATACAATGTCACAACCGTTGTTGTTGTTGTTGTTGACGCGCAATAAAACTCGGGGCGTTCGAATAAAACTCGTGTCGGATACGGGGCGTCGGCGTGTGGTCCGTCCGATCGATACGCCGACGAGGAGATCGAAAGAACGATTGAATATTTTACGCGCAAAATGCGTTTTCCTTTTTATCAGTGGAACGTTTCGACGAACTCGGAACGGCCTGACTGCTGGGTGAAATTCAAAAAACCAAAAAACTCCGAGTTGATTCGTAATGATTCAAAAATGTTTTTCGAACAAAACAAAAAAATACTAGTAAGAATTTGGGAAATATCAAAAGAAAAAAATTCTTCGAAGAAATATCGTACTAGGTACGAAACCAAGCGAATTAAAACTGTGAACTGTTATCTATTTATACATAATGTATTAATTCTGGTTATATTTTTTGGTCGGTACGCTTTTTATCACTTAAAAAATGAAAACAATTAACTTTCAACTCAACTTGACGTTTGGTTTTCTCAGTTAACAACGTGTTAAGAAATTCGTAAACTCGCTTTTAAAAGATTTTTAGATCAGTTTGCAGGAAAGGTGTAGGCATATTTTATGTACTTCACAAGAGTGCAGGAGTAGCGAAAATCACGTTGTTTTCCAAGTTGTGAAACCAAAAAAAATAATAACATCTTCGTAATTTGGTACACGCGAATCAATATAATAGTGTTTGTATTGAAAACGAGTGATTTATTGAATCGTGTACAGTGGTATATCCATTGTATATCCTTCAAAGTTCTTAACGGTTAAACGATTTTAGTGTTTTTTGTAGAAAAAATACGCGTCCATAGGTAAGAACATTTTATGCGAATATAAATACAAGTTTTGGTGTAAATTTATTTGGAAAAATAAACGTCAAATCCAAAATAAGAGCATTCCGAAGCACGGTGGTCAAAAGGATAATATGTAAAATGTTATTATTATAATAAAATACTGATTTATATACATATTTTTTTAACATGATTTCAATAACCCTACGCATCATTGATTGGAAAAAACGCACATCTTGTATGGTACTGAAATAATCTTTTTGAGAGAGAAAAAAACGTTTCAAACGTATACATAAATACTTTATTGATATTTTGTGTACTCGTTATTTCTACCAAAGTCGTAAGTAGAAAATCGCTTTGTCGTTTTTAGTGTGGCAAACATTCTAAACCAGTAATAATCAAATAATACGGTTTAGACTCGGTTCGACGACATACTTTCGAGGAGTTTTATCTTTTTAATGGGACGTAGATCGTATTATAATATAAAATATGTACTACATAGCTGGTAGCTGCACTGTTAGTAGTAGACGTATAAATTAGGTTTGTACAATGATAAAACTTGTTATACGATACACCGAGTTTGTCAATGACTTTGTCGGGTTTATCGACGTGAGCGAAGGAACGATTAAAATTATTACAGCAATATATTTGAGTGCATTCTGCAGTAGACTATAACGCGTGTACGTTGTATTACAAAAAAAAATATAACGAGGAGAGAACGATATTTTTTGATGACCAATAAATCCGCGTAAACTGACATTTAATCAAACATCGTGAAATATATTAAAATATTGTTTACTCATTTTTCGTAATATTACCGTTTACGTCCCAGATTCCAAAATGTATTGTGTCTAATAATTGCAGTATAGTGATTATAATCGTCTTCATTAATAATAACACAGTTGATATTGATGATTGTACACGGAAATTATTGAACTGAAATAGAAAAATAATATTATAATTATATTATCGTTATAATTCTGTGTTAAAACCGAAGTTCCCTCACGTCGCGTAGAATGATAAATGATAATTATTGTCATCGTTTCACACACACACACATTATAATTATATTATTATTATTATTATTGTTACGGTTTTACAAGATGCAAAAAAATATCGAAAATTACAGTCGTACCTACATAGTCACTCGCGCGGATCATAGAAGAACGTTTCTGGAACGTTTTTATCTTGTCCAGACATCAACGAGAAACATATTGCGGTCCTTTCGCTCGCGCGCGTGTGTGTCCCCCGCGTACACGATGTGTTATATGTTATACTTTTCCAGTCTCAATACGATATTGTACGATCCGTTCTCAAAATAGAACGGCGGGCAACAAAAATTACACACGTGTTTTTAGGAGAAAAAAAAACACATTATATAGGTATAACGTACAAACGGTCGCACATGGTCATCATCCCCGCGGTAGTAGGATTAAAATTAAAACCAACTGGCTCTCGGGGAATCGTAACGGTTACGTGTGGTAATGGTTGTCACGTATTTATTTTTATGTTTCGTACACTGCCGCTCGGTTTGACGTACGAGGGCGTACGTTCTTCACGAAGACTTCGGGAAAGATGCACGGTTTGTGCGCCAAAAGAAGTGTCCGCAGACAAAGTGCGTCCGTGAGGTACAAATCGTCCGCACGTGAAGCGCGGTTCTATATCTTATACGCTCCAAAACGTGGATAACACATAGGTGTTTATTACGGAGGTAAAAGTCTTGATCGTCGTTACTTTCCGCGTCCAGCCTGTCCAGCCGTTACGAATTTGAGCTTGCGCGGGCACCATGGATTGGCGGGGATCACAAGGTTTCTTCAAAAACACTCCGCAGTAAACTATCGTGGAATCTCGAATTGTTATTGAATAAACTGGGGACGTATTATTGTTTTTTACATTTCGTTGGGTGTACGACAGTGACATTACTATTATAATAATATGTGCTAAACGCTGTTCAGTGACGCTAAAATGGATAAGAAAAAAAAAGCTCGATCCGCGACTCGTTCCACTAGTTTTTGTATTTTATTGATACTGTTAAAAGAATTGTTTAACAAACGACGTTTTATTCGAAGTACACTGATAAAAACGAAATTATCCGCGTTCAACGAGTCGCTATATAATATTGACGCGTGTTCGTTTTATTTTCTACTTCAAACATGAAAATTCGCTTTTTAAGCTTTTGTCGGTTTCGTTTCTCAATTTTGACGGGAGTACAATATTTTAGACTGCAGGCGAAACCGCCCGTAAAATAAATTAAAAACAATTGTGTTCGTCAAATCGTTTTACCCTGTACACTGAACGTTTGAAATTGTTCGTTATACAAAAACGTAGCTTAAAAACTATTGGAAAATCACAATATTATTTTTTTTTAAGAACCGTAATAGTTTATTCCTAACACCCGGGGTCCATCCGTTACGTGATACGCGCGCGTCGATGGTGTTGCGTTCACGTCGTAAATACGGCTCGTACAAGAACGGTTTATTATTGTTTTATTTTGAATTTAAATTGCCCGACATTCGTTTGAAAAGAATACGAAATTGTTCAGTCTGCACACGAAATCTGTAAAAAAAAAAAAAAAAACTGTTTTTATCCAAATAACGTGGAATCTGTGACACATTATAAAGCGTTTAATTTTTATTTCATTTGGTACTACATAAAAAAAAAAAAAAAAATTACTATAAGTAGCTATTTTTCTTACGTTTTGGTCCAATTTCATAAACAACGATTTTTAACAACGACGTACACGAATATCGCGAGAACACACTTTCGAGCAAAACGAACGCTACCGCACAGGATTATGCCTCATTGTCGAATAATATGTGCTCTTTGAATTTGGTTATGTACGACGCTCGAATTACTTTAAATTACAAGTTATCTAGTGTAAAATTGTTTTTTCCGAAATTAATTGTTACAACTTTTCCTCGCAAATACTTGCAAATGATTAGTTTGATACGTGATCGCACCGCGTAAGTATGCCAACGATTTTCTTAGAAGTTGCTAAAGTGATTACAGTTCGCGTTAAGTTCAAAACACCTATTAGATTGGTACAAAGCTAAAATGTACAACAAACTCCTTTTCTATACATTATACATATTTGTTCTCGTAAAATATCAGTTGAACGATTAAAGTTGATTTGATTTAGTAGTATTTTTTAAAAATCGCGTGGATTTAAACTAACGTTAAAAAAAAAAAACACTCATAATTTTATAAAGCGTACACTGCGCGGTCGTTGGAACCATTCAAGTTGTTTACGTTTTAATTCGCTACAGCAGCTCAATATCGTTATTAAACGTATCGTTCAAAATTAAAAGTTAGATCTTATAGACCACGTCGCATTGTATCTGCGATGTTTTGCATTGTTTTCCGCGAGTACTCGACGAGAGATTCGCTTCGATCTTACAGCCAAAAGTCAGGTTTCTGTTTATTTTTTATTTCAAGATTTCGGCGGACACCGATTCCGGAGCCGCGGTCGGCGCAACGTTTGATGTTGTGGGTTTTCGTTTATCGGTGTCGTCTCGCCGCGTTCATTTTTCGCGGGTATTAACCCGACCCGACCCGAACGGTGTCTGGAAAGAATCTCTTCAACGGCACAATATCGGTCGTGTCGTTGACGCACATCAAACGACCTCAAACCGAAGAACCCGCGTAGACGTCGGTCACGGAACGCGGTCACCTCCGTCGAGTGTTTCTGCACGTCTTGTTCGTAATTATTGTCATTACGGTTCCCGCGCGAACGATTACTTACTTACGATTACGCCCCGAGCGGTCAACAGAAGTCGTAAACGGTGCTGACCAGTTCGCCGGTCGCACACGACTCGACGATAATAATTACAGGTCTCCTCGAGAACAACGTATAATATTATGTCGAAAACATTGTTTTTTTTGTAATAACAGTGCGCAGCCCACTCGGTAGTACCGGAAACGGTGGAAACGCGTTCACACGCCGACGTGTTTGTCAACCGGCAGCTTTTTAATTATGATTTTTATTAGATTTTTTTATAAAAAAAAAAAAGAAGGAAACATACCGGACGTAAAAAAAACCACGCGTTTCATTAAGTAAAATCGTCGAAAAAAAAAAACACTGCGAGAGTTATTTATTGACATTAATTGTTGAATTCATATCAGGCGATTCTTCGGTTGATTTGCCCTATTGTGATTTGTTACAACGATAAAAACTGGATTTCTCGAAAACTATACACACGTCAAACAAGGTTCGTTTTGAAAAAACGACGTCCGATGAACGTTTAAATTTTTCACCGATCGTAGAAATCACGTCGCACGAAACGATCCTGCAGGCCGATCGAAACACAAATTTCCTCGATCGTTGAACCAGTGCGCTGCCGTGATTTGTACGATTCAAAAACCTGTCGCGGTACACCGCCGCAGGCCATCGCGAACGGTTTAAAAATAACACGCGTTTAAGCTTCTTCTTCTTCTTTCCTTGGTTCCGGCCTTTAAGACCATACCGCTAAATACAAATCTTGCCATCTGTCCCTATCCTCTGCAGCTTCTCTCCATTTGATTCCTGGATCTATCATTTTTAAGTCCTTTTTAACACAGTCTTCCCACCTCAGTCTGGGTCTTCCCAGAGGTCTTTTAAGCTGCAGGACGAAAAATTAAAACCTTTTTAAAATATATATGTGCGAGCCTAACAAGCGCTGTGTGATCGAACGAAAAGCGACAGCAACACGAGAAATTTGTTCGAAATCCGTTTTATCACTTCGATACAAACCGCCGTTTTTTTCCCCCGGGTCACGGCCAACAAAGTGCCGGTCGTCGCCCGTCCTTTGCGCGATTTTTATACCGTAACACAGGTGCACGTGAAACATTACGTTTTTACCGTACGTTTCGGTAGAACGACGATATCGATCCAACAATCGCCGCCGGAATGGCCGGGATGACCCTCGGCTTTACTGCAGCACCGACGTTCTTTTTTCTTTTTTTTCATTTTCATTATATTTTTCGCCCGTCGTCGTACACCTTCCCCCGCACGCGTATTATATTGTTGCACACGGTACTTTCGAGCATTAATTTTTGGAACTGGTACGGACCAGCACCGATACGGGGACGGGCAGGCGGGCGGGCACACGCGAGAAAGACCACCGTGCGGACTACAACGTTTTTATTTTAATATTTTTTTCACTTTTTCCGAACGTGTGTGTGTGCGAGGTTAAAACCAGAAAACCGCAACGTCTCGGCGGAGAGATTAAATACGCGATAGTGAAAAAATAATGTACAATATTTATAACAAGTAGAGGAGTTTTAGACGGCCGAACCGCAAAAGTTTTTGAATCGATATATAGCGCGTGTCGCGATCAAAACGAATTTGTACGGGATTCAGAAATATGTACACTACGGTAGCATTCAGATATTATTTACACGTTAAAAGTGTTTGTCCTGTTCGAAAAACGTTCGACCGCAGTTACAGAAATATTTAACGGCGAGTTTTGTGGTCTTGCCGGGGGAAAAAAAGAAAAACTGTTTAAAATTATTCGAACTATTTGCTTTTTTTTCCACCACCCCCGAGACAAATGAATTGCTATCAAAATCAGAGTGCAGCTGTATAAATCTTTCTGTGGTGTAATCGTTCTAATATTATTACAAGCACTATGCATAACCGTTATTGTCTGTGTTGAATTTGTATTGACGTTTAAACAACGCTTTAACTATCGTAAATTTTTATATTTCAACAAAATACGAGAACAATATTGTTACAATAATCGTATAAAAACGGACCTTCTTAAGCTTGATTTTTCAATTTTTTTTTATATTTTGCATCGAAAACATATTTTAAGAACCATTGTAGTCGACTGTTACACGTAAGAGTGCACGGTTTTGTTTCCAGTTTTCCTCTTGATCTGTTTTTTTATTTTACATTTTCAATTTACCTGCACGTAACTTGCTGTTGTGAAAATTTTAAAAATTTACGAGAGACTTTTCTCAAATCGTCGATCTAAACACTAGACAATAGGAAAATGTACGTATTTAAAAAACTAATATTCGACTCGATGTGATGATTTTGCGCACAAGACGTGTTTACTTGAAAGTTTTTTCCCGGTCTTAGCAAACCGTAGTAATAGTTACTATTAATATCCGGTCAACTCGTCGCATTACGTTTAGTGTTAGTCAAATGATATTCGTAAATGTTTTTCAAACATAACACTACTAGCCATCAAACGAAAAGTAAAGGTTTGTTTTGAAATTTGATGAAAATATAAGTAGGTAAGTGCCCCTCGAAAAATTCGGGTATACGGCCTTGCACGTTGTATTATCGCGCCGTGGACCGGACGGCGGATTTTAGTTGGCGCGCGCAGTGTAGAGCGCACCACTGTACGGAAAAACGATTTCGGCGGAAAACGTTTTGTGCTACCGAAAAAACAATTATTGTGATAAAAACAAATACAATAGTGTTAGTAAATTGTAACCATCATCGTTACGAGACTTCTAATATCATCCACGTACGGTCGAGGAGGTGTTTTCGAAAAAATGTCCGATTATATTAGAGTCGTGTTCTCCAGTAGGATCATGCAGGAAATAGAGGGTGGCACAGTAAAAATACGTCCAAAATAAAAACGCTTTTTTTTTTTTCTAGCAGTTTAACGTTTGTTTCCACGCCGTAACTCAAAACAGACGTACAGTTTGTTAAACGATATGAATTGTTTATAACAGAGCGGAACTCTTACGTAACACTAAAATAGGTAAGACACAGGTTTGGTGAAAATTTCGAGCGATTTTGAAAACTCTTGATTAGTAGGATAGAACTTTGAAATTCTCGAAAAATTTATCAGGACGTACGCTACGGACAACCGGGCTCGCTCAGAACCGTTTCTGCGTGACCTGTCGATTATTAGGCTCTTATATACGTGTTTACGATAATGATTTCGTTCACGTATCTCTATTCCGAGTATATAATATTATACGCTTTTACACGCGGTATAACGACACGACTTTATAACTGAAAAACTTTGGAGAAGTTCACCGTGTTACTCTCGTTTTACGGCGTACGCATTATAACGGACTGTACGGCGCGCGATTTACCGCATAATTTTTACGTTATCAACCGCCGGCACGTTATAATAGATATGATGGCCGCGAAAAGTTTTTCGCCCGCAATTTCGTGCTCCGAAATAATTTTACGAGTTTCGGTAAAAAAAAATAATAAAAAAAACTTCGGTATATCCGAATACAAACGATGCCGGCGGCATGCGATTTTATTAGGATTAAAACTGCAGCTGCAGCACCGCGGTTGTATCTATATACATATTCGTGAATTGCGCCGACTCGTTTTTTAAACTCATTATACGTTCTTAGCGATCCGTTTTTGCCGCATTAATATTTTTTAATCGTTAGTACGTAGTGTGTACGTTTAGTGTTGAACTAACAAATTGTTTACACTACTTGTACTCTTATTGACCTATCCAACCAGTATATACCTAACAGCGTTATGGTTTTCGAAACAAAAAAAAAAAACGTGTTCGCACTACACTATATTTAATATGGAACTCGGAAGCATTTGGATGTATGGTACTACTATATCGATATTAATAAAATCGTCACAACCGTTACAAAAAGAAAGAATTCTGTTTTGAAGTTTTCTGTTTTATAATTGGAAACACCGTCAATTACTTATCCTCGAGTCATTCGTACGGTACACACAAGTCAACATCGGCGGAAAGAGTGTACAAATAATACACGAGTAAAAAAACTATGCAATAGTGTCTTATACGAGAAATTTTGTAGAAATATAAGAGTTTATAAACGATGTATCATACGTTGGATTTTCAGTTCTTTTACACGTGCGAACCGAATCTTTTTTTTTTTTTTTGTAATAAACGAAAAATACTGCGAATTTCTTACGGCTGTTGTTTGTGACGGTTTCGTCGAAAAGATAAAAAGTACGATGAATAAAAGTAGTTTGTAAATTAAATAACGGCGAACGTCTGAATAGAATTATTATCGTCGTTCGGTTTATCACGATACGAGAACGGTAAATAAAGGGGTTTATCATCCTCAAATTAATATAAATTTAAATTGCCTAATACTATCGCATTAACGAACAATTGTATTCACCGTCAACGACAATGTGTTTGAAATCGTGTAAACGTCTGCTAAAAATTTAATAAATAACCGCTAGTTTGAAATGTATAACAGAAAATAATAATTAAAATAGGCGTGTGCAAATTACTAAAAACATTATTAATTACTAACACGTACAACGTAAACGCAAAGAGCACATACTCGTAGTGCGGTATTTACGTTTTCCGTGCGTTATATCGGTAATTGCAGCGGGTAAATTGCACTTTATTGTTGTCATAATATTTGTTATTATCCGTTCATAATTATCGGTTATTAAAAATGTTTTAATCGCTTTTTTACTGCATACGCATTGTTATCGAGAAAACTCACTTTTACAGCATAATCGTTCGGGAAAATATGCAATTAAGAGATAGTGTTGAAAATTAGCTACTGATACTCACAGTAAATATAAATTGTTAGTTCGCTGATTAATATTACGATAATATTATCAATTATTAAGTTGAATCATTTATCCCGCCCGAGTACAGGTACGTCAGGCAACCGTACAGACAGACGTGTTCGCGTTGTATGTGACGCGTATTTACCAAGGGACTGTCACTTCCCAGACAGCAAAATAGTAATATTTGTATAATTTTTTAATATTATTATATCTAGACTAAAAAATAACATTTCAAATGTAATACATCCGTAGTGTCTTTACAAGTTAAGCGCGTAACATTACAATTACGATATAATGTTAAAACATTTTAGCTTTGTTAAATTAAATATTTTGAAAACATTACAATATTCAAAATCCAAAATAATTGTATTGATAAGTATTAATCATTATCGATAATGTTTGTATAATTATTTTAACGTCAAAACAATAATAATTGTGCTACGAATTTAATAATTTACCTGACTATAATTGTATTCAATTTGTAAATAAAATATGGTCTCGAAACGTTTTAGTGCCGAGCAATTTTGGCGTGCTAAAAACATTTTTTAGAAAATTCAGGATAGACGTAACAGGACAGACAGACTTAGAGTTTTCAGAATACTGTAAATAGTGTGGAACTGTATAGTTTGAATTACGCTTATTTTTATAAGTTTTCAACAAATTCTTCGGGGTGAGGGTTTAGAAATTAAATCAAATTTGTAAACGAATGCCCCTTCCTTTAGGAAGTTTTCACTTTAACCGCAAAATCAGTTTTGTCCATTTCAATTCAACGAGAGCGATAGAAATTGCCTACATTTTTACCCTTAAAAATAGATAAGATCAGGACCCTCAAAATATATGTATTATGTTAATCGTTGCACATTGGTTACCCGTGAAGGTTAAAAGACGATCGTAGAGAATCATAATATTTTTCTAGTATAATGTGTGATACGTATTATAAACGACATTTTTAGATTGCACTTACCCATACTAATGTTTTCTTATGATTTCCCCGAGTCGAATAATATAAGGTCCTGGGAAATTCTACAGTGTTTCGAATACATCAAAAAGAGCATCTTTCTATAGCGAGTTTGAATGCGATTTGAGAAAAGAAAAAAAAACATTTATTCCGTGGATATTCGGAATAATGCGAGTCGCATAAAAAATGAATTCTTGGGAAACGAGAGAAAAACCGAATCCGTCCGCGCGCATGATATACGAATCGAAAAAATCTAGTCTAGATGGTATACATATTATTATTATTATTGTTCCGTGTGTACAGGAGAAACGTTGCTTATAGGGAGTGTAGGAATGAAAGGGATTTAGACGCGGTGAGATGCCGCTCATTCTTATCCCTGAAAAATACTCGTACACGCACAATGCACACAAATGATACGACGCATGGGCCTGAAGGACCGAACTAAAAGAATTAACTATTTCCACGCGGACGGGGGAGGCGCGCGTGGACAAAGGGACGGACTTGTTAATAACGGTAGAATTTTCTACCGGCCGTTGTATCGTTTCGAGAGTCCAACGTATTCGAATCTTTTTTGTCCATAACTACTTATTTTAAATTAAACGCAACGCCTAATACGCGTGAGTATAATCTTACGATTCGGGGGGATGAGTAAAACGTTTCTGCAGCCCCCGTCGGGGGAAAAATTGCTACCCCTGGTGTAGGGGTGGCGAACTAATTTTAAACAAATCTACGTGTTAATATAAAAAAAGTGTTTATTTTTAGCGTTCCCGCAGTTTGGGTGGCTGGGGGGGAAACGTTTCTACGAGCCCCCTTGAAGAAACCTTGCTGTTAAAACCGGAGAAGGAGTGTCAAACGAATTACTCGAACAAATTATTTTCATTTTCAGTGACCCAAAATTCAAAACGAGAGTTGGGGTCCGGTAAAATGCACGTGATTCGGGGACTTGAAAACTAAACGTTTTGTGACAGTTATCTGCAGTTGAAAACCGCAACGAACGAAACGTACCTATTTTATTATTATTATTTTCCACTTATCTCATGCGCGCGTCGTTCGATATTTTATAACTGATCCCTTCTAAAATAATAACGCGCGGATGGATCTAGTACATCCTAAATTTTGAGCGACCAGCTAGGTTTGTTTTTACAATGCTCTTCGATCACGATGAATTTTTCCGTCCGCGACTTTTTATACGAAAAAATAATCGAGAATTTCACGGCGAAAAATTTGAAGTTTTCAACGACGTTTTCGGGTCGAACGAGCGCTCCGATCGTTACGTCGAGAATACCACGTAAAAGTTGGAATTTCGGTTTTTAACCCTGTTTTGACGTATTGATTATTTTCCGTGTTATGCGCCAAAAACGGCAAAAACGGCGAGACCGCCAAATCCTGGACGGCAATTAAACCATCGGTATAATTGAAATTATCCCACGTCGTTTTCAAACTATTATGTGTGTACGAAAATAAACTTAATACGTTACGAAATGTTGAAAAAAGTTTTTGCTAGACATAATCAATTTTTTTTTTTTATCGAACGCGATGATTTCGCACCGCTTTCGGATGTTAATATCTCTCTCTCTCTCTGCAGTATTCAATCTAATGATTGGTTTGCAGCAATTTCCATGCTTCTCTATCGGATGTTAATAAATAACACGGATAAACCATTCGAAACCGATGATCCGCCAAAAGCGTATACATACATGTGTTGTAATCGCTGCTGCACCTTTTTTAATATTCAAAACGTTTTTTTTCTTCTTTTCTAACGCTCCGTCCAGACCTTTGTCGTCGCGTCCCGTACCGCTCCTGCACCGAACCGTTCGGATAATAATAATACACAGATTAGTACAGTGTACAGAATGTACATTGCGTTCCGGACTTCTCAGATTAATATTTTTTTCGCGCACGTATTGTATAAAACGGGTACAGGAACCGAACGTCGTGCTTTCCGGGTCCCCGGATCCGATGTACCCTCGCGCGACACACTCAACAGTTTCTTTCATTCTTTACGTATACACGCAAATCGAACTGGCGTCGTGTAACATTTGAATAAGAGTGTGGATGATACGTGCGAGGTTCGGTAAAGGGTTAAAACACAATGTGTGCATTAACAAATAATATACGAGGTACGTCTTACGTTATACATATATATATATACACTGTATCCAGGTGCAAGCTGCAGTGGTCCGGGGCGCAGCATCGACGTGCTGCAAAGGGTTGTGTTTGCAAGGCGCGAATAATAATAATATTATAATGTATTCACAAAAGGAAATCGCGTTGCCGAGATCGATCGCGGGGACGGAATTGATTATTGTAATAATAATTGTGTGTGTGTACGTGCACAATATCGTACCGTCGAGCGTAATGCCCGCGCGTCTCAGCGTACCTACGATGATATAACATCGCACTGTGCACGCCGCAGGTGAGATCTGTGGAGATTTGCATTTCCCACGGGGCCGTCGACTTTATTTTTAAAAAATACGTTTTGCCCACGGTGTCGCCGTTTTTTAACATTACGATAGTAATGTATTAGTAGTATTTAGCACGCGGATTTCGCAGACGATTCGCACGCCCGTGTTACGAACGGTGGTTTAACACTCGTGGCAATCGCGTCGATCCGACGGCGATGTATGAGAAAATAACACAACGTGTTGACGGCGGTTTTACACGGTATTTGTCGCGTACAAATATTGTACCCCGCAGTCTTCTATGAACACGATCGACCAAAAGTACCTTGTAGAGGCACCCGCTTTTTCGCCTCGACCTGGAAAGAGGCCCGGCTCGAAACGGGAAAATCGCAAACGGAAAAACAATATTTATGTCGACGTGCGTGAAAAAATGCCGCGTCGAACTCGAGTTGACGAAAAAGCCGTCACGGTCTGTACGTGCCTATGCGTTCAGTGTTGACAAGAGTAACGGGTACACGTGTACACGGAAAACTGTTTGGAAATTTTCGAATATTCGACCGAATGAGTGAGCTGAGCCTACACTGAAACGTCGTCATGGGACATAGTTTATCGGCTGTCGTCGCATCAAAACCGCAATGTAATGTAGCACACCCGCGAACGGAGCTCTGGTTAGAGGCGCGGTAGAGGAACGCGAGAAAAAATAAAAATTAATTTGTTAAAGTAATGCGTTACTCGTCTTGGTGACAGAGACGATCGGTGTAAGAGAATCAGTTCAATTAGCTTGGTGGTCACCACCCGTTAACCCCTACACAACGGCGTCCGCCGTCCATCTTCCGAAATCCAGGGAGGGACAACGTTATTAATTGTTTTGTGTTCAACACGATACTGACTTTTACTTTTGAACTTTACGCGATCCGGACAATCTCTGCTCCCCGTTTTACATCCGACAAAGTGTACGTACGGGGATCCAGCTAGGGGCGGCCTGCGGGGCCCTTCCGGACGTCGGTATACATTCGTACCGCGTCCCATAGGAAGTGGTGTACGCGACGGAAAACGGTCGCGATCCTAGTTTAGACGGATTCGCTACGGTGTCACACCCGGTATCGGTTTCGGTAGGATTTTCAATAATGTTCCCGGCAGTGTTGCAATGTCCCGTCGCAGGCTGACGCGGAAGACGGACAAAATCGAATATGTCGCGTTATTCGGGTGTCCCGCGTGGTGGGACGGGGGACAACGTCGCGTCTGAGAGATATGCTGTAGGCTGCTGCTGCTGCTGCGGAGAGGGCGAAAAACAAATGATCGATTTTCGCCCGGTGTCCTCCGTCTCGTGTGTGTGTTCGGCGGAGGTGCTCGCATACATAGTGGCCTCCCTCTCGCACCACCCTCGCCGCCACCGCGTTCGCCCCCGGGTCGGCCATCTTGTTTCGGGGGTGGACGCACCACACGCGCGAGTCTGCACGTGTGTGTGTGTGTGTGAAGTGTATGCGAAGCTGCGCGTGCGCCGCTCGTCCCCGTGTGGTCAGTCGCCCGGCGGCGGCGGCGGCGAAGGGGAGCGCGCGCACGGACGGGGGGGACGAAAATAATTATTGCCGCCGGGACGGTATCTACGAGCTTTCGAGTTGCGGTCTTCGAATCACGAATACTATATCGTACACGGGAAAAAAAAAGCTTACGATCAATCTGCGTAGGATATCGGCAATATCGATCCTGTCGTCGTATGCAGTGTACATTTTTGGGCAGCGTGCAAGGGCGGGCTGACGCGGGGTACCGAAGCGTAAACCGCACCCCGGGCAGCGTTCATCCATACACATACGTGTCTAGGGCCTCGATGTTTCCGATTTTTATCGGTTTTCAGTATATGGTTACACACCGTGTGTTATAAGGGCTCGTAAGACGCACCGCGAGCCTAAAATCGTCGGTCCGGACTCGGAGATGCCTACGTAAAACAGGCCGGCGAAACAGGTCAACACGCCCTGTGGGCCGACTTGCGTGCACGTTGTTCAGAAAAAATGATGTATGACGTGTTATACGACATCTTCGTGTTGGATTCAAGTGATTTGCGTGCATCAATCCTCCTTGTTACGCTTTTGGGTCGGACGTTTCGCGTGAAACAGGCCGGTAAGATTTCGACAACACTCGAAGGGCCGGATATCACAATGGCTGTTTATTGTTATTGACTGCGAGGAGGTTCGCCGCGACAACGGAACTGTGTCCGACTGCGCCGCGATATTCGAAAGCTTTCGGGGATCATTTTTCAGTTTCGTTTATAACCTGCCATGTCTCGCAGCGACAAAAGTAGACACGCACAAAGTTTTTTCAACATTTCTTCTTTATATAGTTCAGGTTGATTTTTTTCGAATCCTCTTTTTCTCGACAAAAGCTGTGTTCGCTTGCCCGACTCGTGGTTTGATTTCCTTGCAAACATCTTCCGTCTTCTGTTACTGAACCGCCCGAGTATTATCGGAAACCTGGGTTGGTCTTCTAAGTGAATATTCGTGTTTGTTTGTTTTTATTGACGAAACTGAAGACAGTTAATTTTTTAGCCGACACAATAATAACCCGTCCGCAGGCTTTATATGTACCTACGTACGTATAAACCGTTACCGCGTATAAATTTCTCAGAAATAATCGCCGGGTACAAATTAGTTGCTCGACTTTACCGTACAAACAACGGTTTGATCGAGTTCAGATTAAACGAGACACTGTTAGGTGCACTTGTTCTTAAGAAGTTATCATTGAGAAACACCCATCAAATATTATACAGTACTGTATCACATTGTTTTGTACCGTTTAGCGGTATCGTTCTTACCGACAAATCGGTTAAATTCTAATTTATTTAGGTGATTTCGTTATTCGAGCACTTTTACCAACTATATCGTCGGCACGACGAGACCAATCGTAAGCTGCAGGTAATGAGAATTTACTGTTTTCGCGAATTTATCGCGTATTAATCGTATATAATAATACATAGCCGATAGCTTAACAAACCTGCGTACTTGCATTATAAATCTATAAGTTCATAACAAAAAATCGTTATTAAAATGAACGTGATATCCAAAATTCGTTTGCAAATGTATCATGAAAAATCAAACGTATACACTTCTTAAATGATAATTATTTTGAGTACTTTTAATTTGATGAAAGAATGAACGATAGAATAAATGTGTCTGAAATTCAAAATATATACCTGTTATATTCATAGTAAATCTATAAACTCGTTGAATTTTTATTGATTTCCTGTGTACTGGGTGGTCTTGCGAGGATATGCTTTGACATTTTATAAGAGATAAATTATGAGAATATAATATTTTACAATTTTCGGGATCTGTGTTAAAATTTGATTTTATGGAATGATACTTCGAAATTCACAAGTCCAATTATTTAACGTGTTTTTAATTTATTAACGTTAGGTTAAAAGAAAACAGTTATATGTATATATATATATGTACATGTATTGTACAAATTGTTTGAAACAAATATCAATATTATTGGGCAAGAGATAATAATATCTCGTCGAACGCAGTGAAGAATTTTTTTTCCTCACTCGTTTTATTTTTTTCCTCGTGCTACTGAAGACGCGAGAGCGAAGGGAGTGTTGAACTTTTTCCGTTATTTGTTTTTTTTTTTTTTTTAATTGTGACCTTGACTCATATTTCCCTCAAGGCCAAACGCTTTTAACTACCCTCATACGCAGCGAGGAGGAAAAGTTTCTTCCTTTTAATTTTGCTCTTTTCATCATTATTATTATTATTCCTTTTCCACCTCGTGTCTCACCCCTTCGCACTGCACTCTTTGTTATTGCTGTTAAAAAAAAGTAATTTACCCGCCCCCGCAGCTGGTGACTGCTGTATTTAATTTGCGCGCAACAAGTACCATAAATATTTATAGTCTATTAAAAAAAAAACAACGAAAAGAGAGAAAGAAAAAGAAACGACTGATAAAAACAAAAGCAAAAACGACATAGATCAAGACGTCGATTTTTTTTTCGCGTTTTCTTTTAGACCCAAACGCAAAAAAATTTCGGTAAACGATTTTTGGTGCTTTATTAAAAAAAAATGTATGATCTACAAAAATATTAACAACGAGTATAACACATATTATGTCGCCTATTTATCATTTTTCCGTAGAAGCGAAACCGTTTCAAAATTTAAATCCGAACCGTCATATGAAATATGTACCGATTAGGTAGATAGATTTAAAAGATTATTGATTTTAATTTCCCGAAATACGTATTAATTCATACTATTTTAGTATGTACTATTATTGTAAAAATAATTGTTGAACTATTATAATATTGTTTCATAGGCACATTATTTACATTAAATTACAATACAATACAGTAACTATGGTTTTATAAATATCCGCCTTTCAACTCAGTTTTACAACTACTAAATCAGTTTATAAGTACATAGATGCTTCCGAGTACTATATATAGACACGTCATAAGCATCATAATAACATGATATTATATTATGTTACTATCAAAATAACGTAATGTTTTAAAATTAAATTTTTTGTAACCACAACGTCTGCTTTGCAACAGCTGTCCATCGCGCATCTCAAACGCCTGCTGGCCTACAGTAGACGGCGGAAAAGTGGAGTATTCACGAATATTTATCTAAAACGTAAATTAACGTGTACAATTGTTTCGATTATTCTTTATTTGGACTGTTCGATGCGACGACGATGAAATTCGAGTCCGCAGACATCGTTTTGACGGTCAAAACATAGTGTACCTATATACTTTCCGAAACACGTTTTTACTACAATAAGCCCATCGTTTTATATTTCATTTTACAAATCACACTGTACAGATTTTAGCGGATCTCGGCTGCAGATTTTTATCGATCAATGGCGTAGTATCTGAGGCGCCCATCACAAATGGAATCCTCCTCAGGTTGAAATCGGTCGCACCCATAACAACGACGAAAATACGTTCTCGCCCTGGGGCCCGTGTCACCGATCCCGGTGCGTCGCTGCCCGTCCGGGGCCGCACTTGACGGAGGGTCTTAAGGGCGCTTGCCCCGCAGCAGCAGCAGATGTTTGTCCGGGCGCCGAAAAAAAATGTTTTAAACATTTTGTCTTCGTGAAATTTGTGTGAAATCGTTTGCCCGTCGTTCTTTAAATTTAGTAGCCGCTGCTGCTCGGTTTTCAATTTTTTTCCCCCAAACTACTCATAGTTTTCGCGCGTTTTCAAACGTTTCACCGCGTATCTCTATAAACGATTTTTTTTAGCCTAGAACCGCGTGCGTACATCACTCGACATGCAAATTTTGTGCGCGAACCCTGCCGTTTTCGCGACATCCGACGTGGCAGCCGACTCGCGGGGAACCGGTGGCGTGTCGTGCATACATTATTATTGTAATAATAAAATACAACGTGGGGTGGAAGGGACCGTGAACGGGTGCGTCCCGGCGACTTCGGGGCCGGGGGAAAGAGAGTGGAAAAAAAAAAAAAAAGGCAAATTTAAACGCGGTTTAAAAACACCGTCGAAAGGGTTAAACGCCACGGAGGAGCGAATATTTAAATATCACGCGTCGGCAGTGGCGGACGCGCGCGAAAAACGTACCGCCGCGCGCGATTCACGAGGTGAGTACCTACCACGTATTATTATTTTTCGTACCGCGGTTACTATAAATAATAATATTATAGCGTTGCACCATTCATTTTTTACCGAAATATTTGTGACGACGTGATGTGTTCAATTTTATGCTCGTATCGTTAAAATGATTTTTTTATTTTCCGTTCGTTTACGCGAATCGGTCAATTTTTTCCCGTGAACCGCTCCGAACCAGTCCGCCGCGCAGTCGGTGGAACGATGAATGGCGTGTTCCGCGCACGTACAATGTATACGACGTAAACATTGCGTTGAGGGTAGTTTCGCCCTTATTGACCGCTTCCTCCGCCCACAAATCCACCGCGCCTTGTCCAAATATCATCAATCCGAATTGCCGTTATTACATTATTATAGCGTTGTCGCTGTTAGTATAAATAGTACGTACTCGCACAAATATGTTCGAATAAACTGCCTGCTGCGTGTTGTAACACATCACGAACGAGGATTTTTGTGTTTTTTATGCTGTAAAATCCCCGATTTCGGCCAGAACGTTTAAAACGAAGTTACTGTTATAAACAGACACTGTTCAACGAAATAGAATTCAATAATAAAAAAACAAACCTCCGATTATTAGTGAGAATTTCGAACCCATACATGTACCTAAATTATATTACGATGTTTTTTTATTCGATTCGATCTGCTCATTAATCCGCGTGCGCGTCAACCACTATGTAGTATATGATTACGTCGCTGTGGAACGTTTGAAAATAGTTATTTATGATTTTTACGCCGTGATATTATGGAGAAAAAAAAATTTAATCATAAAACAGAACAGCGACAAACATTCGGAACGTTTGTAGTTTTTTAATACATTATTTCATTCGAATCTATTAATTTTACATATTACGTATACAGTATACGATTTCAATTACAGTAAACGTAATAATAACGACAAAAGTGAACGTTACGCTTAGTTGTACAGTAATTGCACGATATAATAAGGTACTGTACTTTTTTTTTTTTTTTTTTCACTGTACGAATATTACGGACGTCGTATAAAGTAGACAGAATTAAGAAATGTGCGTTTCAGTATTTGAACAAGTATCGTCAAGATTATTACAAAAACCATTTTCTTAAACAACCGACGCAGAATATCTATTTACTCGTTTTTTTCTAATGAAAATATTGAAGAAAAGAAAAAATGTAGGCAATAACAATTATGATAAGACCTACTACTTTCGACTAGTTTCGAGAATGTCGGACATTCTGTAGCATTATTGTTATCCATCATTATCGGAATAAGAAATGAAAGGAGAGTTATTACATTTTTTAACTTTACCTTAAAAAATGCACAAATCGCTGACTTCCTCACGGCGGCCTGTTGGTCTAGGGGTATGATTCTCGCTTTGGGTGCGAGAGGTCCCGGGTTCAAATCCCGGACAGGCCCAAATTTTTTTAAAATTATTTTACCGCTCCGTAATATACGGAGCCTACGTGATATGCACATCCCACCACTCTTTCTCCTACTCTCTTTTAGTACAGTATTTTTTTTTTTTTTTTTTTCCGTCGCCCAGTCGAAAGTGGGAAAAATCAGAACAGTGGCCACTACACTACAAGACGGTTCGCAGGCATACCACGAGACCGGAAATCTGTCACAATAAATACTATCGCGCTTTGATTTTTTTCATTTCATAGTGTTTGTCGTAGTCGTTTCCGCCCGTGCAGTTTTTTTTAGGCGTTTCGAACGCACAGTTGTTATAAATTTTCTCTATCTCTTCGTTCGCGAACCGTATACTATACACTACACGTCGGCAAATGTATGCAAATTGAACCGCCCACCGCTAAAGTATAATATACCATGTTATATATACACGCTGTACGAAGCATTTGCGCGCAAATACGGTATATGAACACGAGAATATTATACAGTGCGGCACAACGTTGTGCGCAGATCGCAAAAACAATAGAAATATTGTACACGAATGAATGGCGTTTGTGAACAACTGAATTCACCAGACGACCAAAGGCACACTAGTATAACGTACAGTCCGCAGAATATCGCACCCTTTTCGCCCTTTCCGCGGGTCGTAACACGCGGGTAGGTACTGGCTGAACGTAGAATGTAGGGTCGTTCGCGGGTTTTCCGATACACCTCTGACTACGTTTGTATTTTTCCAATTTTCGTTCCGAAAATACGATTCTAAACTTGTGATTGCGACAGTGTGACAGTTTACGTCGAGAAACGTCGCGACGAGCACTTTTGGAGGTCGTCGAAGGTATGCGACGCACGACGGCAGTGGCGGCTGTAATTAATTGTGATTTTCTAAAAAAATACGTCCCCGAGGACTTTGTTTATAGCGCACGAACGCTATAAACCGTGGATAATCGATTTTATTACCTACAGGATTATAGATCAAAACTTCTGTGCCTAACGCGAGTTTTTTCCCCCGCGAAAATTCGACTACCTACGACGCTTTATATACATGTACATTTAAAAAAGTAAAAATTCTTGTTCTGAAAAATTTCACTAGACGTTTATTTTTTTTTTAAATATGACGTGCTTTCTTCGGGTTTCCTTGTATATTTATTCCACGACGAATAGTTTCTGAACCTTCTGGAGGTCCGGAGCGATGTTTTACTTGACACACTCGACGGTCGTTATTTTAACAGTACGAACGTATCCTGATAGTCGCGCCAATACATTTTATTTTTTACGTCATTTCGTATTCCCCCGCGCGGACGTGATTTTTCGATAGGTTCACTGATGAATTAAAGACTGCAGTTTTGCAAATAATAAACGAGTAAGTTTTACGGCCGTTTATAATTGATCGGTTAATAATATCGTCGTCATTTCGACAGTACACGATTATTATTTATTTTTTAAACATTTTCAACAGTTATCTTGTACAAACATCATGACAGACATTATAACGACGAGTGCAGAAACGTTCTCAGAACGCGAATCGGACAACCCTACTTTATGGAACTGCCGAGACCGTGTTTGCGTCGTAAAATCCAGTGCGACGAAGAATAAGCGAGTGCATAAGGTCGCAATTAATTTCACGTACAAGTCGTTTGAGTTTCTTGTGCGCAGACTACGTACGTTACAGTTTATAATGTCCACAATTTATATAATGGGTAACCCACCCAGCGACGCCCGTATCCAAGTACTAACTACTGCAGCACGCCCCCCAGCAAGGGGAGATGTTACACAAGACGAGAGATTCAATCTTCAATTTTAACTGAAATTGTGCGTTTCGACCATTCGAGGAGAAGACTTAATCGAATGCACAACGACTCTTCGCTTACCAGCACGATGATGACAACACAAAGTCGTAAGAGTGCAGGAACGTGTTTTTTACCTCAGACCAGAGAGATTCGTACAGGGGTGGAGAGAGACATTGCCGGATTTGACGGAGGGTTTTATGGGGCACATGCCCCGGGCGGCAGATTATGTTTGGACGGCGTCCGGATGCCGAACACTACAAAGAAAAAAATTTCAAACGTTTACCTCGGTTTAGGAAATTTGCGAAAAAAATATACGCGTATTTATTGATTCGTACGTATAGAATCGTTCGAGTCTCTTTGCATTCTGTAGATAAAGCTGCCGCCGAGTTTTTAATTGTATTCCTTAACTATATCTATAGACGTCGGGTATTTTTATGAATGTTTGTTGTTATAAGAAAAAAGATTCGCCCTGCGTCCAAAAGTCTAAATCCGGCGCTGGAGTTGAAAACGATTCGTTACGATCGTAAAAAATTAGCGAAATCGTATAGGCAAAACATTATTTCAACGTAGAACCTAAGAAACGTCCAATGTTCGTTTATTGTTCGCGATTAGTTTAAAGATTCAATACAGATTTTTGTGTCCGGGCCGTGTGAATAAATAAATATTCGGCCAAAAGCCTCTACCATTGTTGCAATATTATTTGACCTAAATATTTTCTGCTATCGCGTGTATCTGTAATCTAACAAAGGAATTGTTGGTGACGAAAGGTTAAGTACACAGTGTACATGACTCGATCGTTGTTTAACACGTATAATGAGACAACTAAAAGCAAAATTATTTTTGCGGACGTCCAATGTTTTGAAAACAATAATACGCGTGCAGTTTTGTAAAATATTTCTGACCAAACGTTTCGGTATCATGTTTTCATTCGTTGTTCACGCGCGGTATTCCGTTTGAACAATCAACAATTCTTGAATATTTATAGTTTATAAAAACAACAACAACATTCAATTTTTTTAACCTACGCGATAGTATTATTACGCACAATATAGCATAACAAGTATAACGTTCATTGACGTTTTATCAAGATATCTTGTGACCTTTGTTTTTTATTATATTTTTAATCTTAATTTCTCCTTGTCAACCGTTTCGACGTGGACAATAAAGCATATTATATCAACTGCAGTAACGAAAACTATTTCGAACTACTTATATCGTATTATAGCGGTCGATACTTTTTTTATTTTAACCACACTTTTTCGAGTTCGTTTTAAAATAAACGATATTTTATCAACAACACGCGTCTCCTCGTGTCTCGGGTGTTTAAATTTTCCACGAAAGCAACATAATGTTTCATCTTCTGTATTGCGCGATTATTAAAGTCGATGGGAGGTTAGCATGTCTTGTATCGAGTTAGTCAGATTTATTATAATAAATCGTTTCGTGAAAGAATTTCATACGTAAAATGACCGAAAAAAATCCAGATGAAAGAAATTATACTTTTGTTTATTATCTTTTTTCTCTAACAGGCGTACAAAATAATTCGAATGGAATAAAAACTGGAACGTTTCGATCGAAAAACAATTGTTGTTCGTACATGGATAGGGCTTAGACTCGACTGCAATACAAATGAACTCGTCCGTACATCTTTAGTAGTATCATTATCTTCTTCTTCTTCTTTCTCAGATTGCCGGTCCGTCGCTGCCTTTGAGTCGACCCGAAGGTCTGGTCCGTCCGTCTCCTTTTCGGTTCTCTGCTGGCCATTCACGCATCAGTCCGCCCAGGGTCCTGGGCGCCCTTTCTAGGGCTCTTTTTTTCTGTTTATTTTTTCCCGACAAAGACATTTTCGTTGAATTAGTTCGAAACGCCGATGTCGTCATAGAACTCGCCGGCCGGTCGGACGGCAACCGCGGTCGTGCCGCTCGTGCGCACACAACGTCGGCTACCTACCGCACGAAATCACGGCGATCGTAAACATTTTTAGTGGACGCCTAATGTTTCGTGAATAATTCGTTGTTGTCGCAATAATAATTGTTTGGCCCGACGGTAAGGAAATGATTGTTATTAATGGTCGCACGTCCTACGTGTGGGGCGTTCTGTTGGCAAAAAAAAAAAAAAAACGTTTTCCGAGAGCGTTTAGATACATAGGTAACAAAACGAAAACAAATAAAAGGGTTGACCGCACACACCCGGCGGCCAAGGGGCCATGGGTCAAGGGTCCGCCCGGACCGTTCTCCTCCTCGTTGACCGGATATATTATTAATGCCGCGGAGAGAAAAAGGGTGGAAATTTATTACCGAGCGGACACGCGGTTCGCAAATTTATAGTATCGCTATTAGCCTGCACCTTAATAATATCAATGCTGTGAATGAATTAATGACACGTGCGGCGGCCGACAGTCCTCCTCGGACCCTCCGACGACGATGATATATACAATAATGGCCGCAGACATCGTAGAATTATCGAAGTGAATTAAAGCGATTTATATGCGATATATATATATGAATTTATAAGCGAATTCAAAGCGTATTCCGATAGGACGCCGCCGATATGGTTGCCGGACGAGAAACCAGACTAAACGTTCTCCCCGCCGGCTGCACCGCGGTCGAAAAAGTTCGAAAAAAGCAGCGACGATGTCCGAAACGATTCCCTGTCGTTTTTTTTTTTGCACGATAACTCTGTCGATACGCGATTATTTACGTTTTTACTATACTCGAATAGAGAAAAACGCAAAACGTGTTTAACTACGGTCGTACCGTGTATTCCTGGTTTTGCGCGCGTTTCTCGAACGCATAAAACGCGCGTAAAATTTCGACCGTTCCGAATTCACTTTTTACGCCGTTCAAAAACGTTTGACTTTTCACGTCGAAAAACGTCTACGACGGTGTCACACACGGTTCTCCGGATGAACGCGACGACTACGATAAGTCCGGCGTTTCCGTGCGGACTATTCTTTTTTTTTCGGTCGACACTTGTCGAGAAAAAACACTCAACGAAGCGTGTTGAACGTGGCGACGGAATTGTTTTTTGTGCAGTATTCACGAATCGACGAACATTTGAATTTGGACAGATCATAACTGTAGGCGATCCCGCAAAGTACGACATTCCATGTATCGGTCGAGACAGACCTGAAACACCGTACGTCAAATACAATACGTGACCTAACACGTATTTCAAAACGTTCCCGTACAAACGTAACACCGCTACGAGCGGCGTACGTTGTTTTATAATTTTACATCGTCGCGCTTAAAGTTTACATCGCTCTCGTAAAATACATTACAAATCTAATAGTCGATTATACATATAATTTAATACACGCCACCGTTAGGTTGGGTCGTTACTGGAATATAACCAAAATTTGTTTTTTTTTTTAGTGTTCACTGTGAATTAATTTTTTCCCCGGCATTACGCGCGACGTTACACTTTACGACCGTCGTCCCGTGGCCGCCACCACTGTAGTACGTTGGGCCGTATCTCCGCTGCAGTAAAAAAAAAAAAATGTAACATCGATCTCTGCGGCGATTTCGTCAGACGCATTTTTTTCGTCTCATAGATAAAAACGTTACAATAATACGCGCGTGCGCGTGATCTCGTTTCATCCGGAACATAGAAACAGTTTACCTTAGATTCGAGCTTTATTTAGCGAATTATTTATGCGCCGGCAAAATCGCTTTCCCGAGCGCTGTGCACACAACGCGCTGCAATAACGTGCGAGGCGTTTTTCGGATACGCGTCCGCCACCCCCGCGCGCACGACCCTCCGCGCGCGGGCGGTCCCGGACATCCGCCGCCGCCGCCGCCGCCGCCGCCGCTTTCGTGGCCGGGACACGAGGGTGGTGACCATGGCGACGGCCGAACGCTATACGCGCCCGTGTGTGTGCGCGCGTTTTGACCGCGGGGGATGGCGGCCCGCCATTTTATTTTCCGCCACCCCTACACGCTCTAGTACACACACACACGCAAGCGCGCGCGCGCGTACGCACTTGCCGCGGGGTCATTTCGAGCACACGTGTACCGCCTCGGAGAGAATTGATCTGTGCGCAGAGCCTGCCAGGACAGCGGCCGTTGTCGATAACGCATAGTGGCTGGTGTGTAGCGGATAAAGCGCACGAACTTTGCCGACCGTGTGCGTACGTCGTCCGAGGAGGACATCCGAGGTTGGGGGCAAAAAAAATATCAGTACCCCAACCGCTATAACGAGGGAGCTGACCGCGGTCATTCTTTTGAGACGGACACCCGCCCAGAGGAACGTGAAGTGCGATGGACGTTTTGTGGTCGCGAGGATTGAGATGTCTTGTCACGATAAAAGTGCCGAAAGTGTATACGCGATTCGTTGTAACTTGTTACAAAAGAAGACCGTTTTCGTTTGACGGTCGAACGCTTTCAGAACTTTTTTATACGACGTATAAATGCACGACGTAAAACGATAGTGTTTATTGAGTGGCGATAAGTGTAAATGACCAACGCGTCAGCGCCGTCTTTTACACGTCCGTTTAAACCTACGATGACCAATATTGATGAGTTTGTACCCTGTTCACGCATGTTTGGAAAATCGGAGATTCTCATCAGAACGTTGAGTCTATACCATCGAAATTTATCACGTAACAACGTGAAATGTTCCCCCTCGCCGGGAACGAGGAGAGGACCGAATTCCGTTTTTAATGTCGGAACGAGCCTGGAATTAGTTCCTGTTTTTTTTTTTTTAACAGGATGAACGCGAACTATACGGCATATTCAAAAGGAACTTTCCAAGCGCTGATTAAAATGTCCAAGGGGATATCCATTATCTATAGACCAGATATCCGTTTTAAAAAACGAACACAAATTACATCGAATCATCGGTCTGTTATTCAGCAGCTCGTTCGCAGTAACAATATTGTCTTCTTGACGATCGTTTTATTTTTAATAAAACATCATTTTTTCGCCGCGTTCAACACGTAGTCGTTACAACCGTTTGCGCTTCTGCCGTCGCCGACCGCCGTTTGACGACGGCATAACGATCTCACTCGGTGCGCGCGTTATTACTGCGATTATTTTTTCGCTTTTTTTTCTTCTCTCTCCAACTGTTGCGCCGCGCCAAACGAGCACATAATTCATCGCGCCGAAAATCCACTCTCGAAACTTTTTAACAACCCGGGGACACTTTGTACACGTTTTTACTAGTTTTTCTCACTCTGTAAGCGTCATGGACACCGTAAATCATACGTTTACCTATATATAGCGTCGGCCAACACCAGAACTTGTCTTCGCCGCCACCGTCGTTTCGTTGTTTTTATTCCACTGTGATGAACCGGAATCCGGTACAACGAACCCAAAATCTAGTCACTTCGTACCGTGATAGACTGCTGCTAGAACAAACAAAAACCAGTTCAACGTCAAGTTTCACCGGTAAAACCGCGTTACCGTTTACAAATGTCGCTCATGCGATTGTACGACGTTATAGTTTTTTTTTTTTGCAAAACGGACTTTTCTTTTTTTTTCCCGACCGACAATCAACTGTAGAACCGAACTGACGCCGAGAGTGCGACGAAAACACTGTCGTAAACTCGCCGAGCTAATCGAAAATTTTTTCAAAGGCCATCATATTTAAACAACGCGCTCCAACATCCGAACCAAGCGCAGTCGCCATTCCGTCAAACTATACCTAGAGTGATATGCAGACTTTTTTTTTAACACTTTTTCGTTTTTCCAGAAGCGTCGTAAAGGAATGTATTCACGATATTGTATCATTGAAATATTGTGTAGGTACATCACGGGTATTATACGTGCTCTCAAAAACATCGTAAACCTCGCATAACAAGACCTTATCAAAACGTCCGCTCCGCCAAGATAATAATGTGTGCGGGCCATCAATTAGGGAGCCGTCGTGGCGCCCATAAAAGCCGCGTACACCGACTATAACGCCGTGTGACGTGAATTAATTAAAATATCGCGCGCGATGGAATTTTAGCGCGTTTAAAATCACATTACGCGATAAAAACGACCGTCATTTTACATAACCCTGTACGCACGTGTACATATAATGTGCGTTATACGTATTATTATGGATACGCGGGCTCCAAAATGATATAATTTAATGACGTTAAAACACGTGTACGAAAACAATTACCGTACGCGCTACGATGTGTGCGAGAGAAATCTGCGATTAATGATTACGAGGGACGGGTCCCTCTTACAAGAATAATGCGTCCCCGTAAGATACGCAAAAAAATGAAATTTTAATACAGTAGGAAAAAAAAACCGTACAAAAATAAAATAGGCTAAAACCGAACAAAACTTATCTTGCCTAGGTGTCAGACTACGAGAAGAGCTGACATCGGACAACCGTCGAGCTTGTGCTCGCTCTACCTCTTTGATAACTTCCCTCCTCGGACCCGTTTTCTCACTGAACTCCTCTCGGTGGTCCCACTGTCAGCACAGACGGTGCTCTTCCCATAAATTTTGGGAAAAATCGGTTAAAATTCGGTCCCCGTTTAGTGAACCCGACCTGGTCGGTTGAAAATGCACGTGTCTAAAATATTTTTAGACATCGACGAGATACTGAAGACGAGATTTCGTTCCGTTACGATTTATACGGGGAGGATACAGCGACGATGAAACCCCGTTGTTGACGGCGCAGTGCTGATAAATCTCGAAATCGGTGAAATATTAGACCATTAAGAACACATAGGCACAATGTTGTTAAGGCCTAAACTTTACGAAAAATTTTCGAATACGTTCGAATCGTTTCGTATCACGTCACTATATTTGTTTGTGATAAGCATTTTGTACAACTGTATCCGTACATAAATTAAGGCGACGGAAGTCGGGACAATTTGTGTGAAATGAGACACGAAAACGCGCCAAAATTAATAAAAAGATGTTCAACGAAAAAATGTCTATGTTAAGACTGTCCGAGGATCGACTACACCTGAAATCGAATTTTTACACTTTCTTGCCCATGCGCATACTAAATAAGTTACATGATAATATTACGAACGTATAAGACGTGTAAATAAAATTAAGACACGTGGATTATGTAAATATTTGAAACGAATCTATAGTTGAAAAAAAAAAATGAATGTTTCAACATAGATAAATTACATTACAAGTGAAATCACAAAACAAATTGTATAGTTTTTTTTTGGCAAAAAATATAAACAATATATAAACGGCCGTTGTAAAAGTCGTATACATAAATTATTATCGAATTTCGGATGTTTGATACAAGGCGTAATGTAACACACTCGGTCCTACGAAATAAACGCACTAAACAGATTACACATTTTAAATAAATGTAAAAATATCAAAGTTATTGGAAAAAAACGACTTTTTTAAACTAATTTTTTATCGATTTTTTCAAATCCGTTCAATATCACTGCGCTATACGTACAACAGAAATTTTTTTTCTAAGAAAAACTATCCGTGGACATTTTTTTTCATTTCACTAGTTTAGTATCGTACGGAAACGTTCGTCGGCAGACTTTTTTTTTCCGCCACTGCTTGTTGACAAACCGGTGATTTTTCGGCAGAAAACCAACGTGCGACACGTGAACAATATGTACGACGACAACAATGACAATCGTGCAGCGTTCTTTACTGTACATATATAAATATATTGGGACGTACTGGAACGACCTAAAAAATATTTAGGCAGAAGTTTATATACGTGCGCGTAAAGTTTCAAAGAGAATATTGTGAAAACCGGTAAAAAATGTGTGTTCCCGCATGCACGTCGTGTACAAAAAGGCAAACCGAGGCGAAAAATAATCTTGGTGCGGAAACGGCGCGAGCGATTGTGGAGGGCTGCAAACGTCCATTGTTTTTCCACTGTGTATCGTCTGCAGCAGCCCTTAATTAGCACCCCGACGGCCGGACCGGCTCTCCCTTTTGCCGTCGCGCAAAAAAACGTGAAACCCCGAACATTATGAAAAAAATGTTTTAAAATTCGACCAATGGCAGTCGTTCTCCATTGTTTTTCCGCCACCTTTGTGCCTACCCCTAACCCGTGTAACTGTATACTATCGTGCGCACAATACGTGCGACGCCGCACGTTGTTTCTAATTTATATAATTATTCAATTTTTCCGTTTTGTTTTCGGGCCCTTCGAGCGTGGAAGAAAAAAAAAACGGCCGCAAATATCGACGAACGAACGTTATTCTCCGCCGTCGTCGTCCGAATAATGATTATTTTCAGTTAGGTATTATCACTATAACAAGCAGACCCGCTCGTGTCCGTGAAATCCAGTGTAAAAATATTATGCGGATGGGAGTTTTCGGCCTGAAGAAAAAACAATTTTCAACCTTAAAACATACGTACGGGAAATTTACCGACGCGCGTCGTATACACGGCTCGACGCCGCGCGATGTCCATAAAAACGTACGCTATTGCCGTACATCAATATATTATCACGGTAAATCCAAATCTAAGAACCAAACACTAATAATTATATTACGTTCACGTGCGGTTTCGTGATTGTCTTGGTCGAGTCTGCGCGATAACACACACGTAATTGGCGATTTTCGCCTAAAATCGAATTTCACCACTCGAAATAATCGGTCGGGCGAGAAATCCGGTGGCGCGCACGAAACGTACCTATTAAACAAATCGTATCAGGCGAATCTCTTTCGGCTCGCTGGAGAACATCCGCCGCCTTCTGTACAATTACGATCGCCGTGGATTATAACAATTATTATACGGTTTTGCTGATTCTCGAGAGAATAATATTGCCGAAACAATGTCGTTATACGAATAGCGATTTAGCGACACGACCAATTAATAAAATGTATTAACGATAATTTTCGAAATTCGAGACAATAATATATAAATATATTATAATTTATAATCGTACATATTTAATACAGGTGGGAATATTATACGATCGTCGAGTAAAACCGAACTCATGAATTCGGCATTACAACACACGTACATTATAATGCGTACAAAATTCTACCCGTGTTTTGAATACCAGCGTACAAACATATAAATTGAATTATACCGTGTACAATATTCGACAGTTTATTGCGTCGGTGGTATTCGATTTTATAAACCACTGACGAAAATGTAATTTTATCGTATAGTAGATTAATCAAAACGGCGCGTTTCGATATCGGTAGATCGCGTATTTTTTAGTTGATTTTTTTTAACTTGTATTGATCAAAATTATACTATACGACGCATGTCAGGTACGGTCATTTCGTTTAAAAATGAACTTATATACGTTTTAAAATACTGGATTCAATGAAAAACAATCATGTATCGTTCGAAAATACCATAACTTATAACTACGACATTGAACATTTTGTATAAGAAGTATTACTTCTCGAAAAGATAACAATTTATTATCGCAGTAGTTACATGAAAATAATGGGAGTGAGTGGACACCGAAGAACGATAATTTTCACAAATTCCTGAAGCGTGGATTAATTTATTTTTTATTCCAATTTTGATTACGCCAGTTAATTTTTTTTTATTACGTTACAAATTACAACGAAGAGTCAATGAATTGTTTAAAACTTAAAATAATCAAACCAGCGTGTAAAGCAAAACCGTATGATACCTTTACGGATCTTAGAACAAAATGTTAAACAAACAAATATTTCGTTTAAAGATCGTTATCATACCATTACGATGGGATTTATCCGAAAAAAAAAAAAAATTGTAAATCAGTTCACACTTTTTTCATGCAAAAACCTCATTTTAATTTTCGAGATTACTGAACAGGACTATGACAGCTATGGGCAGTGGCCATCGTCGAAGGGATTCCGGTAGATTCTTACCGAACAATAATCACAAACGTTTTGTACACGACTGACTTTGTAGACGTGTCGTACGATACACAGTGAACAGCACAACGTAATTTACACTGAATGTAAGAAAAAACTTGATAGTCAATTTCAATATGCCTAGTTCACAACCAGACGCTGAGCCTGTATTGTTTGAAAAACGATTTATGTATAGTCTGCACTAGTTTCGAATTTCAAAAAAAACACTTTGAAATCGTGCGGTTATTAAAAATGTTCGGATGAAACTGTAAAACGTGAAAAATTGTTTTATGAAAAAAAAAAAAACTCTTTTTTTCGAGTAGTTTGCGACGCTATCGAGTATACTCAAACCGTACATACTAAACAGATACGAGTAGGTGCGTGTCACATCGTGGCTCTGTCACAAACGTTTGCGCGAATCGGTTTGAATTGTAGTACATTACATTAACGTCGAGTCGGACGCGTCTCGAGAGATGCACGCAGTTATTTAAAGAGGATTTCGCGCTATTGGGTAGGTTTTTTTTTTTCTTCGTAAAATTTCACTTGAACGGTGTGTACCTATACATGTATACGACACGGCGAAACAAAATAAAACGTATTTCAAAGCACGCCGTTAGTGTATAGTCGCACGACTTTTGGGGCTGGTACGACGACACGATATCGTTTCCCCGTGAATTCGCCCCCGCCATTGCTCGATTCTCACTCACTCTCGCCCCCCGCGGTCGTCGCATACGCGTATGACTCACGCGCGCGAATTTCCATTTTGAAAAACCCCTGCATGCGCTATATGCGCAACGCGATTTCTTTTTATGTTCGGCCGCGTCCAAGACGTTCGCAGCAGACGAGGCAGACCCAACAGCAAATGTATATTGGTATCCACCCCTGCAGCGGCACGAGAGAAATAAATAAAAACGCGGGGAAATAAACGCGAACGGCCATAAAAACTCCGTGCCGCTCCATAAACCGCCCTCGCCGTCGTCGTCGTAGAAAACCTGCAACGACCCCCGGCGTGTGTGTGCGTCGCGCGGTACGTTTGTATATTCGGGCGAGCTTTAAGCCCGGGGGAGGGACGCGGGTCATTGGTCGGGAAGAAAAAGTCCGAGGAAAAAGGGTCCTTTTGAAAGGGGCCCAAGTACGTGTACAGTATACGGCTCTATGTGTGTGTGTGCGTAGTAATAGTGCAGAAGCCATTATAAACGGCTTCGGTCCTTATCGCGACGAAGCGGAGAGGAAAGGACCGCGTTTTCCTTTTCGCCCTCCGCTCGCACAATACATGTACAATATATAAAACTCCGGGAAAAACATACTATCGACGTTTTCCTCGAAATCCCTTTACGCGTATTAAAATACGACCCTGCACATTGTGTCGCGCCCTGCGCACCTCGCGCCGTTGTCGTCACACGCTGCGTAATATTACATCAGTGTTTCCCAAACTGGGGCCCCTCCCCCCCCGTGACGTTTTTACTTGCCCGACGTTTTTGAATTCGAAAAAATTTTGACACCGATTTGAACCTGCTAACGTGACGTGCGGAGAAGTTTTACATTTAAAATACGAGCGATTTTTAAACCATCGCGCATTTTACTAGACGAGGCTTGATATCCAAGTAAAAAAAAAATTCACTCGTATGAAATTTACGGGAATTAGCGAGAAGCTTTCGAGAAAAAATATATGCATGCAATATAATCCTGATGCAAAAAAAAAAAAAACACAGTTGCGAAGAAGTCTTAAAGTGCACTTTGTGTATAAATAAATAAACCGTTTTTTATGAATGACGTCGTGCATTGTGTTTAGAGATTACAACAATTTAATTGCTTCCATTCTTAAACACGTAGTATCGCGAATTTTTTCAGATAACTTTTTGGTTGAAATGAAAAATAAATTAAATTTTACCGAGTAAAAACGCCTTAGAACGACACAAACGTTTAATTTTATCTCTTTTCTGTGAAAAAACAACGTATCTACGTTTATTTTACTTATTCCATATTTTTTTCCGTCAAATGTTTTTTATGGAAAAAATCTTGTTTTTTCTACCATTTTTTGATAAAAAATGAAAAAAAAAAAAAAAATTGACATGGAAAAAAATTACCTACAATAATTACTTATACATATTTATATATATATATTTTCTCGAAAGTGTCACGGATTCCCGTAAATTTCCGTAAAAGTGGAATTTTTTTTTCTAAGAAGTTAGCTCGTCTAGTAAAAAAAAATGCTTAATGATATAAAAATCACGCGTATTTTAAACGCGAAACTTTTCCACGTTACAGCGGATGGTTCGGATCAAGTCAGGAAGTTCGAATTTGTGTCAAAATTTTTGTTTTTTTATTTAGAAACTAATGGGGGTGAGGGAGGGGTTGGTACAATTGATATTCAAACTTTGAGCAAATAAGAACCGCCCCAGTGTACACACGTTGCTGGGGAGACGCGAGCAGTGGAGTGAAATTTGTATTCGTTAAATAATTTTTTCTTATTTTAAAATCAACAACGACCGCGATTAACGGATAAAAATTACAAGTGTTTAGCCGCGCGCTAAACTTATGACTTAATCGTACCGTACAGCCACGTTCGAAAACTGTGTTTGGTTTATAAGTTAAGTATACAAAAAAATGTTGATTTGTAGGAAAAGGGTGCGATATTTTTTTAATTCACAAAAAGGTCGTAGCAATAGCGAATTTTCCCTGTGTGCAATCATTGTCTAAGACCGAAAATTTGTATTAGAATACCTCTGCTAACGGCGAAACAACCAAAATGGAATTTGAAAACGTATTTATGAGTGGTTTATTTTGTACAGCGTCCGTACAAAGTTGCAGGCGAAGCGAGGTGGCTTTTTTGAAAAATAGCCGGTAGTTTCCCGACGTCAAAAAAAAAATTGCCTATCCGGAGCGTAGAATAGTAGTGGTTAGGAACCACAGCTTCTATACACAACATACGTCGATCCGACGAATAAATGTATATTATTTTATGTAAATGTACGTAATGTTATACTATTTCAGCAGTTCTCTCCGTCTATCTCCGCCAGTCTACGTTTTGAGGAGAGCGCGGTGTTCGATACGTTGCCGCGCGCGGAGGGCTTCGGAGGCGAGTTTTCCATATATTTTTTTTTTTTTTATATAATACATTATCGTGTTTCTATCTCTCGCAGATACGGTCCGCGTACGGCGATAAAACTCGACGACGGCGCATCCCCCTGGGGAGGAAAATATAGCTGTACGCATAAATAGCAAAAGTAAACGTAATACGAACGGAATAAAACGCGTAGTGGATATATTATAGCTCGCAGGCATTTTTACCCTCATATTTTTATATCTTAAAGTGTTTTTCACCCCCCCGGTTTCAATAAAAATTGATGTATCGCGCACACGTGCATTAGACGCGTACTTTTACCCTGTATGTATGTAGTATAATAATAAAGATTATATAATATTATATTAGAAAATATATTTTTCACCCCCTTTTCCCTCCGCAAGGCGCGGATATAGAACGGTCATTCGAAAATCGTACGGTGTGACAAAGTACGCGTGTCACTTCGGAGACGTCGTAACAGTATGATACGCACAGGGCCGGGGAAATTAACGGGCTCTCGCAGCTAAACTAAAATGTAATGAAAACCAGTGGGTTCTTACGAGATAAAAATAATTTTGTAATAAGAACAAACGGTTAGCACCGAGTTGATATCTTCGAACAGAAATTCGAAATAGAATGGCGACAATACATCTGCAGCTACGTCGGAGGGTTTTGTGAACTTGTGAACGTTGAATGTTGAGCGATGCGACTCGACTGGAATGTTTTTCGGACTCGGATGTCATGAAAAATATATTTTTTATTCCCAAACACCGGAGGCGCAGAGTTATTTTTATAATCTCGCTTTCGAGTGTTAAAATAATAACACGATTCAAGTGTTAATAATAAATATTTTCACGCTTTTTCGTACAGAACGTGGAACAATGATTTTTTCGGAATCGGGGGCCAAGTATGCAGAATTTTCGGGGACCAAATATTTTGCGTCGCGAGAGTCTCCTACGCTTGATTCCCGTAGTACAAACTGTGGTGTAAACGTTTTTTTGTCTAAGGGAGGAGGTTTTGGACCTCTAAAACTATACGTTTTCCATCATCTGAATATAGATACCCCTCACTCCGCCCCCGGTCGTATGTCATATACAGTACGAAAATTCCGCATAACATTATACGCGAACCTGTGTACATAAACTTATAACAATTACATTCGTCTAAACGGCAGTAGAAGAACGCTGAATGTTTGTTTTTGTATCGATCACAAACTTCACACAAAAACGTGATGATGCGACGTTCTGTTGCAACGACGTTTGCGTACCTAATAACTGGAATACGTATATTGTATGGATAATATTTGCATATTATTTAAGCATAAATAAACAGCACTGGAATTGAAAAAATAATGGTGGAGAGACGCTGTTGAGCTGATATTCGTTACAAACGTTCCCTATGCGTTAAACCACAAAGGGGAGTAAATTTTAAGGAATCTTAAACCCCTCACGTCCCCCGTCAACTCGAGCACCGGCGGAATGTCTATTTAATTTTTTTGACGGAACTTATATTGAAAATATCACAGAAATCTACGGTTTCGATAGTTCGGTATAGGTATAACCTACCGTTGTACCAGACTGAAGGAAAAACGGTCGAACGGGAATGAAACTGGATCGAAAAGTGTTTAAAACCATACGGACGGTTCGACAATTATAATATGTACGTTAGTATGCTTTACGCGTGGCCGGTATTTTGAAACGAATTTTCGGAATTCTTCTCGCGCCCATTGTTTGTGTTGCGTACGCGAGTGCGACGGAATACCTCTCGTAAAGAGCGCAGCGGGCCTTCTTTTGTTTTTGTATTTTATTACTGGCTGTCGTTGTATTCGAACACGGCGAATATTATTATTAAAACGCTATATTATTATAATACACCATGGCAAAGAGTTTAAACATTTCTTTTTTTTATATATATACATACATATGTATAGGTATCTCTATATATACGCTGACGGAAACGGCAAAACGAAAACAATCGACGTCATACGTGTCCCGCCACTCATTGTACCCGAGTGATTTATTCACAACTTTTAACCCTTTTTAAATTTCTCGTCTAAAGTATTGCGTACGCACGCTGTGGCGACGATGTGCGATTGAGTTTGTGACACGATGAGATTGACGTGTCGGTTCCGACGGATTTGGTCGACTGAGAACGGCGGTTTTGAGAACGTTGATTTACGAGAATCTATAAAAAAAACTTGAAATGCAATACGGTGAAATAAATTTTGTGTCTCTATAGATTCGTGCACGAGTCGTATATAACCGACGAGCAGTAAATTTGTCCGGATCAAATATCATAAATAATTTCAAAAATGTCCTGTCGCAACCGGTCTAAATATATTATTTCGGCTGCAGATTTGTCGTATCACTCGAGTGAATGTTGTTTTGACATCACTAATGTACATCACATATGTATTAGATGCTGAGCTGCATGTTTTAAAACTGTATCGGTCGTTTCTCGTGTTCGACACGTCTTGTAAGTGCAAAAACGTTATTTAAAAAAACGAAAAACAACACGCGTTTTTCGCCTAAACCGCCCCACGGCGCGATAACTATTTTTTTTTTTTTGAGCGTCGCGTCCCGCAGAGACGGCGAAACAAACAAAATTCGACTTTCCACCGATACGTCCGATTTCATTTTATTATTGATATTTTCATTTTTTTGTTTTTACACCCCTTTACCGCAGTCATATCCAGTTAACGGTTGACGAACGTTTGCGGCGTTATGTCCCCGTTGAAATTCATACAGGACAGACCGTAAAAATCCGCTCTTGTATATATTTATAATATTTACACACTGCCTACGTATATATAAATATTCTACGCTAGCTGGTACGGCGTTGACTCCTGTGTCGTTTCCACAGTGTAGCGCAAGAGTAAAAAAAACAAACAAACAATCGTGCGGGAAAAAAAAAATAATTATATTATTTTACAACATTATTATTGTGTTCACAATAAAATCACGGTTGTCGTCACCGTTGGTCTCTTGTGCACACGCCGGAAATGTCAATACTGTTCTCTCTCCGACAACGGCGCGCGGCAAAATCAAGAATATTTCCGCATACAACGCACGCTGTGACCCCGTGGAGATTGTGTGTGTGTGTTTTGCAGACGACTGCAGATTTCTAGTCTCAACGACATCGAATATCGGACGCTTTTCTATACAAAACGCATTATTATTATTATTATTGTTATGTACAGACGAGACGACTATACTGCGAACGTGAACACTATTTTACACACGCGCTGAAACGCCGAAGAACGCGCCGCACAGAGAACGAAAAATATTTGTGAATACTTTTCGATTTATGCATTTTTTTTTTGTTATTATACGTGCCACGCGTATTTATGCAATCCACGATGGTTCTTGTGCGATTGATAAAAAAAAAATGCCCTAATTCATCACATTTTTTTGTCTTTGCCGTGCTGTTTAGGGGAAATTTTGAGGTATCGATTCTAATACGCAAGCGGTTATTGTATGGAAAAAAAAAATAATTTTTTTTAACTCGTAATTCGTGAAATTAACATGTACAGAAAAACATATTAATTGCCGTCATTCAATACCGTATAACCGCTCGAGGTGGTAAACACAAACAAAAAATGTTGCGAGGAGAATACATGACAGACAGCGATGGTAAATAATACTTTCGTTTTTGTCTTGGAGTGAAAATTGAAAAAACAAAAACTGAATTTTCTGTTACAGTATATGCGTGTATTGTTTTAAAAACGGTTTGATTTTTACTTGAAAAGGGGACGACATGTGAGCTGTTAGGTTAGGTTAAATTTTTCGTAAAATAATACCTACAGTGATACGCATAAGACTAAATATTAAGTGCAAAAAAAAAATTTGACGATAACGCGGATGGCAGCGAAGAAATACATAAAATATTTGTCAGTATTGAGATAGGCAGTGGCAAAGATTTTTGCATAATTTGGCAACAATTTGGCCGGACGAAGACGTCGCTTTGAACGGACCGCTTTATGAAACAGCTTAATAATTGTAGATTGTGTTATACACTCTGATGTAAGTGTAAGTGGTTTTTTGAATTTTTTTATAGTTTTGAACAAAAACTATTTGTTTCGCCTACGACAAAATCTATCTCCGAACGGCGTGAGAAACTAGAGAATAAAGCACGATACAAACACGATAATGTGTTATTACTTGAGCTATCTGGAACTTTTAAATGCGATATTTATAAATTTTGTAAACATAAGAGATCATAAGAGATCCGACACACACGAGTTGAACATTATCAGCTACAGTAGCCGCTGACACGTTTCGGGTTTTAATCCGGCAAAAGTTCGACGTTTTGAAATGGTGACACGTTGCTCGGTCATCAAATAGAGTACTTATATATCGCCGTTCAAACTGCACGGCTGTTTAAATACTGTGCAAAATCTTTTGCGCAATTAAAAACGACGAATATTCAACGATGTGCGAAGTCGTCAATAAAACGGACGATCGTTTCGATTTTTCATTCACCCCTTCGTCTCGCCCGCCCGCGCGTGTCGTTTTCCGCGTACGCGGTACGGAATTTTAACTGGCAATTTGGCTTTATGAATGGGAAAAGAAAAGTTTTCTCTCATTTTTATTTTTCTCTCCGTTTCAAGTTCGCTCCCCGACCTACCGCTACTACGATATTATAATATTGTTTTATTATATAACACGCGCATTTTACGGCGGCGGCGGCGAATCACGGGGTAATTTATTATTTCAACGAGCGCCGTTAAAAAATAAAACGGAATCGACGACGGTGCGAATTTTTTTTCTTTTTTCCTCCACCGCCGCCGCCGCCCGTCGTCGCGCGTCTCCGCCAGCCAGCCAGCCAGAGACCGTTTTCGCGCCGCTCAGACACGATTGACGCGCGCTGCGGCCGGCGGAGAGCGGAGCAATAAACGGGGGCCGAGACGCGCGGGCGGGGTCGTTAATTTAAAATCCTTAATGTCGTCAACAGGTTTTTTTTATTTTCTCTTACATTTTTCGTCTCTCCTCTGCGCCCCGTTTCGTTGTTTTTCAACTCGTAAAATCCGTGCCGCCGCAACATTGACCTATATTATAATTTATCGTAATACAGAATGCTTCCGTTTGTTTCGCTTTTGTACATGTTTTCATCCCGAAGTTTTGCCATCCGTACCGCGAGTTTTCCCGTTGTTTTCAACGAGATCTCGGCTTTTGAGCGCCGTTTAAAAGCACGGCGTCGCGTTTGAAAATAATCGATCGAAATCCACGATTGACAGTGCGATAATCGTGACGATAAAACAAACATCTCCAGCTGTGCGTTTGTTACGATACGCATAGTGGTACACCGACGTAAAATGTTTTTTTTTTTTTAAACGATATTGTACACAACTCTGCGAGCCGATAAGTCTACAACGCTGAAAAACAATTTAACGGTTCACGTCCCAACCTCGTTCGTTTCCCGACGATTTCGTTCTACCTGGGATGCATACATACGAGCCGGTGTACGGATTCGAAATTCATATTTTATGAAAACGCTCCATTTTTTTTTTTTTTTGCTATCTATTCGATATTACGGTGACCGCATGTTCGCGCGAGATGTTCATGAAATGTCCAGGTTCTCCAGAGTCTACAACTGCATAACACTACGAACGGTAATATATTTTACGGTGGGTGCGATGGAGAATTTAAAACCGTATCGCAGTATCGACTTCATATTTTCGTAACTGCAGCAATATACCGTATACACGTTACGCTGTCGTTGTTACGCGGTGTTTTCATCGTGCGTACTGGCCAAAAGGGTTTGTCGCCTAACGAGCGACTCTATGAAAATATAATACGACATCCCCGCGGGACGGGAAAAAAAAAATGTATAATAAAAAATAATGAGATACACGGACCGGGGAAAAAAAAATCATAATAAAAGAGGGCACGGAGACAACAACAACAGAAAAAAAAAAACAAAATTCACCCGTAGTTTCAAAATATTTCCGGTCTGACGATGCCCTGTGTGTGTTTGAATCCCGTTGATCTTTTTCACACTTTGGATATTTTTGCATACAAAAAAAAATCGGGGTCGACACATAAAAAATGGGTCTCCTCGTTCCCCGGGACAACGTTGTATCCGATTTCCATTCACCGTGAAAAAAAAAAAAACACAATAATAACCTAGTTATCGTATACGACCCTTAATTTTCAAAATAATTTCTATTCAAATCGCAGCATCCCTTTATAGGTAGTTTATATTAACATACTCCTGGGGGTCGTGCGTGTCATGCGTGCGTATTTTTTTTTTTGCCGCTGCTGCCGTTGCCGCTCACCCCCCCGGTAGGTAGGTACACATTATAATATTACGCGCGTATATTTTATACGTGTGTAACCCTTTCACAGGATGTGTGACAGTGGCATGTTTTTTTTCTTCTCAAGGAAGACAGGTTTTTTTTTTTTTGTACCCTCAACCCTTTCACACACACACACGCGGCTTATACGAAATAACAGTATCCACAACACACGCGCGGGCACGTTACTGATTTTTTTTTTTAAATAATAAAAGGCGTGTCGTTAGTGTGTGAGAGCGGTAACGGTCCGTGAAAAAAAAATCGACGATTCCTTGGCGAGAATGTTAATAAATAATAAAGGGAAATAAATATCGAAACCCTTTCGTGACTGTCTGATGGTCCCGCGGATCGGCGGCGAGCTGCTGCTGCTGCTGCTGCACACAATGCCTGCTCGTTTTATGGAATATCCGAAATAACGGCTCGTTTTGTGTGTTTCCTGTTGCATTATTCGCCGCGCGTATCGTCATCGAAAACATCACGGACGCAGTTACTGCTCGTGTCGAATTATGCGTCGCGGATATCCGGGATAAAAAAAAAAAAAATGTTTAAAACGTTACAATATTTGTAACATATATATAATGTACGAAATCGGTCGATACCTACGCACCCGCTCGCCTGCCTCCGATACCTACGCGACGTTTTTTTTTTATTGTTGTTAAAAGGCGCATTATAATAACAATAATATCGTACAATATACGAATTCTGCGTGTACAACGACAACGCCGTACGACGCAGTACGATCTGCTGTTGGCGTTTCAGAAACACTCGACGACGCCTGCTGCGCTCGTACCAATATTCTTTATTGTACACCAGTAATAATGATAACGACAATGTTACGATCAACAGCAGAACGAGGGCGATATTTGTATTTCTCGAAAAATGTACGACCGTGTGTAAACACCATCGGCGCTTGGACGGAACGGGTTGTAAAAAAAACGAGCTCCGTAGATCACTTTTTTTTTCACGAACGAACGTAATGGATATCTAATGGAACGTAACGGGATTTCGTTCATTTTTTTTTTTTCGTAAGCGACTCTTTCGTTCCTTTTTTTACGTTAAATAATTTTTCGTTACATCGCGTTATTCGATTTTTATCTAGAATCGGTCGTCATTTCCGTCCGTCACAGAGACAGCGGCGTGGGTCAACTCGTCGCTACAATGATAAAAGTGCTCAATTTAATACGAAATGTTATCGATCCTTTCAATGTGGTACTCAATGAATTCGTACGATTTGTCAAAAAAAGATTTTTTTTACCTTCGTGAATATACTTTTAAGTTTTATTTCCAACTTAAAAATGTAACGCGTATTGAGCAGTAATAGATAGTGCCACACATACGATGTAAATCAAACGATAGAAACAATACAAACTTTAGTTAATATTTTTCATAAATGTGTTTAAACTTATTTTAATAAGTCCGTTTAAGGACATCATAATACGTGTTTGGAACACATAAAAGCCGGAATCGTTCTATGTCGCGCGTAGGTATAGTTTGACGGAGTAGCGACTACGCTTTGGGTGAATCACCGGTTTGGAAATTGTGGTTTAAACGTGTTGTCAAAGAGCAAATCGTTGCTATCGAGAAAACGAGCGGAAATCAAAAAAACGACCAAATTTTCTAAATTGTTCGGTCGCATATTGAACTACGTACGTCTAACCTTTTATTGAAATTTCAAAGGTTTTACTTCAAAAATGCGTTACGCGTCAAAAACAACGAAATTTTCGAAAATTTCAAAGTTAAATACTCGGCTCGAAAATGATTGAAATGTTTTTGAATTGGCAAACATTGTGCAAGAGTCTTTTTAAACTATTATTACCGAAGGCACACACGACCATACGGAACGAACACGGTGTTATCGAAATCGCCGTACTTTTTACCACCGGGTAAAAAAAAAATGTTTGGATGGTTTTTTCAATGTTTATCCTCAGTTTAACGGCCGTATGTTTTTTTTGTAATTGAAAATTTCGCAAAACCATAAGTACAACCACGAGTCGGGCTTACAGCTGAAAGCGTATAGGCCATTAAAAACGCTCAGTGTCTGAAATAAGGAACGCTGGCAAACGTTACGGTACGGACGGATCGTTCCCGAGCGTTTTCGATTTTCGCAGTAGTTTCGATAAAACGACGGCGCGCGTGTTACGACTAATACAAAATATAGGTACTGCATATCATAGTAAATCGACGGTTTCCATCTCGCTTTTTACCCCGGGTACGAACCGCCCTCGTCTCGAACTTCTTTGAAACAATAACGTTTTGCGTGCCTATGGTATACACAATACAGGTGATGGAATGTGTGTGTGTGAGCGCTGCTTACACCGTGTGTGTGCACGTCGTCATTATTATTATTTTCTTCTTGAATTATTCATGCTTCGTATGCGGCGAGGTTTGGAAATTGAATATTCCACGCTCGCGAGACACACACACAGAAGCCTTCCCTCGCCGCCGTATCGTACACCGCGACGGTACATAATAATAATAATAATAATAATAATAATAATAATATGGCCATTATACGGCCGGCGGATGCGATATTTTAGTTTCGCCGTGTGTGTTTTAGGACGTGTGGGTTGCGGTCGTACACACACGCCGCCGCCAGAAGGATTGAACTTTCCGATATGGCGAGGGTCCGGCGCTGTGCCAGGCCCCCCGCTCGTAGTCATGGAAACGCGGCGGCAAAAAGGACGCGGCACCGCGCGACGACGGGTGAATGCGCGATCGTAAGACGCGCGCGGAGGGTCGTCACGGGTTTTTTCGGATTTTCTCGAAACGGGGCCCGATAACGAAACGGATTCGTTTCGGTCAAAATAAATAAACCGCGGCGATCTTCTCCATAATGCGCGGTCGGCATAACGCCACTGGTTTCGACGTTGAAACGTGTGCAGGTTGTCGTTTCATCGTGTTTATTCGCCGTACCGCGGCAGACGATTTGCACCCGAGTTGTCAAGTTCAAACCGCGCGCAAAACTGCTGCCGGACGCATTGCCGATTAATTTTACGTACTTATTTTTTTCTCCCGACTTTCATAAAGTCCCGAACAGGACGCGCCCGACGATACGTACAGGTATTATTGTTATTATACGCCGACCGACGGAGAAATGCTCTCTCGACCCCTCCCCTCGCAGGGTGCGCGCGTGTGTGCGACCGCCGTTCCGCTTTCGCCCGGCGTTTCTCCTTCGCGTCTTCCTCCTCCGCCGCGGCCGTGCGCGCACACTTGGCCGTCATCCAGGCGAGCCCCGCAACATCCGACGCGCGCGCGGCCCGCCCCCGTTTCTCGCTGTCCGTTTTCGGCTATTGATTTTCAACCGCGAAACCCCGCACGCGTTTTAGGGTCGCGTGTACAATATAATGTACTATAATGTTGTCCGTACGTACATCGTTGTTATTCGCGCAATGAAAACGTATATTGTACAGAGTACGGGTGAGCGAGAAAACGCATGAAAAACGCAACGAAAAAGCGCTCGAAATTCCGCGGCTAAGTCAACTTTTTCGTCGATACACGGGTACGCAGTCGGGGGGGTGGTTAAAGTGAGGGGGCCCCGAGCGCAGTATAAGAACGAGCTCTTTGTCTAATTCTAGAGAACGGAAAACCACGTCATATGGACAAAAATACAATAAAATTCATCAATTTCGTAACCCAAAGTCGTGTCGGCAGAATACGATTTCGTACGAGTGTGTACGAGTGCGTTTCAGACCGTGCACGGGTCTCGACACTAACGGTTTTATCGAAACATAATTAATTTGAGAATCTAAACGAAGTAGAATATTCGTCAAAACCGTTCCGACTTCACTCACACTCTGACCGATTCGTTTGACCCGTGTTAATGACGTGTGAACGTATGTTCACAATCATTAATACGTTTAAAACGACTTCAAATAAAGTATCGTTTAAAAGTGTATCGCGAGAGGTAAATTAAAGATGCCCTCGGCGGCATTTACTGCAAAAATACTGAGGGCATACAAACAGTAGAACACCCTGTATACACTCAGTGGCGGTTAGGTAATTATATAATTAGTATATAAATTATAACGAGCAAAACACTTCATCAAGGATTGCGTAAAACGCTTCAACATTTTTTTCATAACAGTCTACCCTGCCATTATTTTTTTCGACTTTGAGCACTAGCTACGGTGTTACCTAATATACCAAAAGCGTCGAGAGTTTGAAAAAGTAAACAAAACGGACCGTCGAGGAAATGATTGTCTTGGAAAAAAAAAAATAATTTTTTGTACATTTCTATCGGTACAGTACCTATGTATACTACGTACTTGAGCTTTTAATCCTCGGGTATAATTTGAGATGATGATTAAACATTTCGACCACTTGATTTGTTTAAAATTAAACAAATTACCTATACGGCTAATTTAAAATTTTATCTACTCTTAACCATACGTAGTTTCAGAGATATTTTTTACGCGAATGTTCTCTATAATTTGTATAGTACGCTTATATCGTCCTATAACACCTCCAGCCCAACAAAATTTCACGCACCATCGTACGCACTGTACTTAGACACTAAAACACTAGACAAAACGTTTCTAAACTATATTCAAATGTCGATTCGAAACGCACGATAACGTGCCGTTCAAAAAAATTATGAGTTGATTGTAAAGAATAATTGCTTAACAACTTTTCATCATCATTTTTATAACCATTATAAATTAATTTATGCAACAATATTCAATAATACGCGGGCTATCTGTTCGCCGTCGTGTAACATTAAGAAACCGGTGGTTTTTTCTTACGAGCGTTAAGATCGAATCACACGAAATATACCAAGCACAAAATAAACTCTCAAACTTTTCAGAGAAGTAAACACATAAAACAAAAATAAAGTTTTAATTTTCACAAGGTTCCGAGTATAAATGTAAGATTTTATTAAAAATAAAAAGAAGTGCGTTTTCCCCTCCGAAAACTTATTTTACGGTAATGAAAACTGTCGAAAAGTTTTCAAGCACGTTTCACACTTTTTGAAGAGGTGTATTTTACGTTTTTTTATCACATAAAACTTCATAGTCCAACGTACTTTCCATAATATTATATACCTGCCAACTGATCTCGATTCATCTTCATTATTGGTCTCAACAAGTATGAAATACTAAATTTTAACTACAAAATAAATTACGAAACTATCTCGTTCGTAAAATTGATACTTCACTGGTTTATATTGAGGTGTACTAGTTATACGGTTTTTTTAGATTCTGAGCGCAGCGAGTGATGTATTGTTTTTACAATGATGTTTTATTTTTCTGTCAACAACTTTTCGTACAGAAAGAACGCTCCGATTATCAAAGTCAGTAACTTTTCTATAAGGTTTACGGACTTCATTGGTTAAAGTTTTTTTATTTGAAATTATGCTTTCGTACTTTTTGAGTTTCAACCCAAAAAGCAAAAAAGAAAACGAGAAATTTACAGCGAAAAATTTGAAATTCCCAGGTTTTGTAATGACGTTTTCGGATAGAAGGAGACACGTCCAATCGTCACGTAGAATACCACATAAAAGTTGAGATTTTGGCTTTAAGATTTTTTTTTATTTGAAGTATTTTTTTACATTTTCATTATTTTCCGAGTTATGTGTCGAAAACGACGAAAATGGCAAAACCTTCAAATCCGCCGTCAGAACGGCTATACCTGTATTAAATTAACGTTATAAAAGATTATTTTTGGTCGTTTTCAAACGTTTATGTAGGTATTAATTTAATTTAACAAGGCTTAAAAAATTTAAAAAAGTTTTCGCTAATTATACAACACTATTTTTCTTTTTTTTTTTTACATATCATATGTACAATACGAATATTTCACGATCATTTTTATTTTCACCCGGGACTAATTACATTAAACAGCTCGCTCGGATATTAAAATAATACATATAATTGTATATAAATAATAATTAAATAAAATAATAAACCGCCACGTTGAAACCAACGACCCACCCAAAGCGTAGTCGCTACTGCACCTTTACCGTGTACCGTTTTTTTCCTTTTTTTTTTTATCATTGTTTATTTTTTGCGCTGTCTGAAATGAAAACATTTTTAAAACTGGATCACTGCATCGTATACGAGGAGCGTACGCATTTTAGCAAAATAACGTGATAAATTAACACGGGGCGTTTGGTTGAGTTTAATAATACGATCAGCGCTAAAGACTGACGACGTTTTAAGTGTTGTTATTTACGGCCGTATACGTATAAAGAGACCTTCACAACGGTTTGATGTTCGACGTGAATCATTTATTAAGACGTCCACAGACAAGGTTCTCGCTTTTTCGCGAAATCACTTAGAAAATACTAAAAAGAAGTACTCAAAACTTTCTAGGCGATAAAAATACGAATTAGCGAAACGTACATTGATTCAACGGTGTTGACATTTAACGAATAAAAACCTTAGTATCAATCCATCACGACGATGACTTTCGATGTCTCTCTCTAAACGCAGTCCGTGTACGTCTTTACGCGTCGAAACTGACCAAAAACTAGATTTTCAAAAATGTATTTTATGGTCATCGTGAGTAATATAACTATAGGCGTACTTAACCGAACGAAAATGATGGAATATTCTATACCGTACCGTGTGTGAGAGACGATATAGTCAACGTGCGAATTATTCACGTGCGGCTTTCGACTCTGACAAGCTTCTCGCGCCTCCTCCAACTGCACCGCGGGCACGTGTGTGGGTACGCGAGATGTGTGTGACATACACACACACACAGGGATAGAATGTTTCCTTATCGAAGGCTGCCAGATGCAGCGGCGCCTGTACGGTCCCTTTGCGTCGGTTTCTCGTCGGTTTCTCGTCGCCGCAGGTGCAGCGTTAGTGGAGCGAGGAAAGCTCGATCGCGTCCCGGCCGCCACCGCCGAAGGGTCGTGGTACGCACGACGATAATTCATCATTGTCTCTGTGCTCTCTCCGCCGCAACACAATGATCTATGCTGCGTCGTCTACACAAAGTACATATATATCATATAATATAAAGCCAAACACGGTTTCATCGAGCCGCAGATGTAACATTTATATGAAATATATAATATTATGACGACCCGCAGAGCGCGGCGGTATCAACAATCCCTTTTTTACGAATTGACAACAATACCATATTTTCGTGGGCAGGGGTCCAATTGGAAAGGAGGTCCCTCGATCTCTGAAAAAATTTCAAAGGGTGCCGTTTAAAATAATTTGTTTTTCAGCAATACAGATTGTGTTAGGACCTTTTACATGAGTTGAGATCGCGATAATACGATTCATTAGAGAAACGCGTTAAAAAAGTTCAAAATTAAATAACGACAGTGTTTTAAATGCACCTACCTTTAAGTTTGGTTTTCAAAACGTGAAAATTTATAGTAAAAATATCGCTTCCCGTTACTCTCGGAACGGCTGTGGATAAAAACTCTACAGGTTTTATGGCCGGTTTAACTGGGATTTTTTTTTTTTGAAAATATACTTTCAAGAGTATTTAAAAAAGAAAACCAGTCGAATGGCCTAACATAACCTACACAATCAGACTAACGTGTACACGTAGGTAATACTCGCAAGTGCCGGTTCAATAATCATCATACGTGTCCAAAACCCTTTTTGTCAAGGAAAAATTTTACAAAAATGTGTAGAAAGAAAACGAACGTAATTTTCGTTTTTCCTTTCATATTGTACTACGAAAAAACGGTTTTAGCTGTATCGCAGGTAAAATAAAAATATAGGTATAAAAAATATTGAAGATCGAATAAAATTATGTAACATGCGTGCGTGTAACAATCCTTCGTGATTATAATAGGATCGGACACCTAATTTTTATTAAAATAAATATATATTAAAAAGCCGAGATCACTGTGGCTCGCGTGGGCAGTTTGACGGAGTAGCAACTACGCTTTGGATGGGTCGCCGGTTTGGAAATTCATACGTATTATCTGAAAGCTGTGATAGCCTTCGAAAAAACGATTCTCTAGTATAAATCGCGGTAAAAACCATACTCAGCGAAAAATATACTTGGAGAATTATTAAAAATACCCAGAAAAAACTTTTTTCAATCGTTTATAAGGTATTGATTTAGTACATGAAAACAACGTGGAATAATTTTTATATGGCGATTTCGCCATTTTCGACGTTTTCGGCGCACGACTCAAAAGACGGTGGAAAAGCGCTTCGAATAAAGTTTGAAATTTTTCGCCGTAAAACTCTCGATTTTTCTTTTTTCGGTTTTTGGGGCAAAGTAAGCAAAATTTATAAAAATTCAGCCGGAGTAAACCTTTTAGAAAAGCTACTGACGTTTGAAAATCGGAGCGACAAAATTGTGGACAGAAAAAACGTAAAAACACATTACTCCTCGCCCGCCCGTCACTCGGAATCTAAAAAACAGACGCCTAAAATCAGTATTGAGTACAGTAACTGTTAAAAAAACGTACTTCACCACCACAGGTGCGCGTCGCCGCCGACACCGATTAAATTTTCGGTCCGCAGACTCCGCGCGAAACGCAATTACAATAACGAGAAGATTAGAACAGATAAACATCGCGATTACGGTACGCACAACACGCACACGCAATAACGTGCATGTGTGATTTTTGTCGAGTACCACTCGTCTTGCACCCTAGCGGAAGCGTCGTCCCTGCGCCCCGACAGGCCGAAAAAAACCTAACCCTCTGGCCGTCCACCTAAGCCTAATAATCCCTCGTTAATCCCCGAACGCGTTCGTAAAAACGCGTACGCGCCGAAAGGTATAGCGGAAAAGAATTGTCTCGGCACAGTTCGCGCGAGGTACACAATGCCCGCCCGAATCATACCGCGTGATTTGTTGTAACACGCGGCATCCCTTTTACGAAATGGGAAAAGGAAATCGCGATTTATATCTGACCGCGAACGTCCTCATCATCAAATTCTCGTACGAACCCTCTCATCTCGCGGCGCGAAACCCTCGTGCGGCGGTATTGTATTGTGTCGAGTCAAAAACGCCGCGGCGTTCGTTGTCGAAAAGCCAATACGCACGTCCACTTTTCGCAGTGTTTTTTCGACAAAAAAGCAGCAGGGATCCCTTTACGGGTCGCGCGAGTTTGGCGGAGTGGCCACCACGCTTTGGGCGCGCCGCGGTTACGGTTCGAACATTCAAAATAAGCAATGATGAATCTTTGGAAAAACCATGGGCTCGTGAACTAGTGTTATATACGTCCCGGTACAAACGATATTTAACAAAATATACTTTAAAAAAAAAACCTAGAAAAAATGTTTTTCAATCTTTTGTAAACGTGTTAAATCAATTCTGTATTTGAAAACGGAACAATTTTTCATAACGATAGTTTAACGGCCGAATTTTGCGATTTCGCCATTTTCATCGTTTTCGGCGCATAACTCGGAGTAAACAATATTGAAAAATGCTTCTGTTAAAACAAAAGCCGACATTTATGTGGTATTAGAGCGCAACCCGAAAACGTTATTACAAACTTGAAAAATTTTAAACTTTTTCCGGTAAAATTATCGATTTTTTTTTTTTTTATAGACCTTTCATCAGAGGTACCGGCTTTGAAAATTGGAGCACAAAAAAAAAACGCTATTGTAAAAAACAACAAATTCCTCGCTAGAATCAAAAATATACGCACATTTATGTATGGATTTATCAACATGGACCTAAAATAAATACGAATAAAAAATGTATGAAAATTAAAAGTATATAATGTCTAGACGAATCTAAGTAATTCGAAATAAATAATAGGTATTTTATAGGTTTATGTTTATAATACGTTATCGTTTTAAAAACTTCATCAAAAAGTAAAAACTACTACACCGACCACAAACGTCGTTCAGTAATTGGTTTATTGATCACAGGTTTCCGTTTACAACATACCGAATAATATTACTACGACTCGGTCATGAAGCGGGTGTAATGAACAAAAGTGCCAATAGAAATATTTGTTTTGTGGCACAACTTTTGAGCTAACGAGTAACAATATTGCATATTGTCTGTGTAACAGTCGAGTATAGCGAATGGTAAAATATTTAACGATGTTTACTCGTATAAGTTGTACTGTATACACGCGAGGGATCGTTTGCTTTCATCTTGTGTACATAAATTTACGAATTTGGCAACTTCTTCCCAAATCGACTCAAACCGTAATGCACGGGATATACGTACGTTTTCGGAGATTTTGTATTCGTGAACCCGACGATGACTGGTCTTGTAACGCGTGTCGTTTACATCTAAATGACGAAAAAATAAGTAACACGTTTTGAGAATAATTCGACGAACCATAAAAAGAAAAAAGACTACAATTTTCGTTGGAACTTTATTACGTTATAGTTGAACGCAAATATGTGCACTCTGAACGCATTCAACTTACCTATCAATCATTTGAGATATTAGATTAAACGAGGATTATATTTTTTAGTGAAGATTACAAATTAAGTCAACGTTTTAGACGTTACTCACTAACAATAATCATTTGATAAAATTGATGATCGTATTTGACCGTCTGATAGAATTTTTTTTTTTTTTTTGTTAAAATGTCTACAAAGTTTTGAAAACCTGAAAATTTAGTAAATACAACGTTAGCTGCATACTGCAGTTTTTCTGTTCAAACTGCGTATCATATAAATAAAATGAAATTTTTGACGCTTTCGATTATTTCTTTCAGACACGACGATAATTTGATTAAACGCTTACGAAAATGCCGGTCGAGACATTAATATAAACAAATGCGTGCACTTAGCTCGTCAATGTTCGTTAACGACGGACGGATGTACTTAAATGTCTAAGAACAGCGGAAAAACACTTGCTTAGTTTGACATCAAGTATTTTAGATATCCTAAAATATTTACGTGTATCGTTACAGATGTTACCGTGTATTTTAAATTTTTTATGCCACGAACTCTACGGTCCTATGTGTTATTATTATTATTCTTTATTCCTATTATTATTATTCCTTTCCACAAAAGGTTTTTGAGTACGCTGCGTGCGGAGGTACAGACAGAAGTACGGCGTGGCAAGGAGAGCGCCGAAATGCGATTAGGGTCCAGCGACGAGAAAAGCCGCGTGGTGACGGCCGCAAGAGAACTTTCTGCCTGGGAGCCCCACCGCATACATTAGAATACCGTTTTTTTCCCCCGTCTTCGCTTTGTCTCCGGACGAGGGTGACGCGGGTTCGGCGGTGACGTTTCAACATGCGAATACAGGGTGAATACACAGTTTCCTCGACGATTCGTCAAATTTAGAAAATGTTATTTACCTACGATAAAAAAAAAAAAACATAATAATTCGGCGCGTTTTCACTGTGTAATAATTGTACTCGTATTACTTATCATAATAGATACATTATGGGCATATCTAAAAGGAGACTTTAATTTGCACAAAGACAATATATCATTTCTATATTGTACGCCAGTTTTCGAGACTGCGCTTGATAAATGATGAATAGAAAAAACAACATCGGTTTTCCATGACGACATAAAAACTAATCGAAACGTTCAAAAACGGTCGCGCGAAACTGCACCGCGAGTCTTATTCGTTATTTTTTTAATGGCTCTCTCTCTCTCAAAGTTGTCGTTACAACAGCTAGAACTATTCGGTTATTACAATAATAATGACTTATACATGTTTTATAGATTGCACGCGACGAGGACATCGGTTTGAAATACCGGTAAAATATCTATTTCATCCTGTACATTTCCGCGTGCGCAAACTAATGGTCTCTGGGCGAGCGGATTTCGAACACGGTTAGGCCGGGGGTAAGGAACGAGTGGAAATAGCGCTCGTTCCTCGCTGGAGAAACCTTCACACACACACGCGCGCGCGCGCTCGCGTAACTGCCAAGTCTGGCCTGGGCCGGCAAAGAAGACCTACACTCACGCACACGCGCAAACACGCACTCGTGTACGTTTATATATTTTACGTATAATATACATATACGCGAATACACACACGCACACGCGAGCACATAAATCAATAAAACGACCGAAGGGATGCTTTCAAAAGAGCACACACACACACACGTATAGTTTTGTGCACAATTGGCACACCCCCACCACCCTCAGTGCCAAAGCACACCACCCCCGGGGGCATTCGTTATTTACCATGCGTTCGAGGGTAAACCACCCTCGCGTCCTCGTCACGCAGCTTCCCCCCCCCCCTCGCGGCTTAACCTAACCGCCTCACCGCTGTCCGCGTGACCGGCCGGCGGGTGGTGTCCGCCTCCCATACATCACGTGCCCCTCAGCCTATTGGATCTCACGTTCCCGCCAATCAGCTTCCCGCTCTAGCCGGCTATATATATATACGTACGTACGGCTGCTGCGGCCGTACGCGTACTATTATTATTACTCACACGCGCGCGACACGTGAATTCTGGAAAATTGGTTTTGCCGTCTTTCCTACGCCGCCCACGGCCGTCTTCTCGAAAAAGAAAAAGCAGCCAAAAAGTGCCACTGAGTATGGGAAAAATAACAAAAAAAAAATCATCGTATACGTTTCGAGTAAGAAGCAAGCAAGCGCCTTTCGCGGATTTCTCGCGGTTATATCTGTCGAGCGACAAACAAAACAATACGCCTTGACCTCCACCGACCGAACTCGCCGTGCGTACATTTAACAGTAAAACCGAGTGGAGGCTTCTTTAAAGTTTTGCTGTTGTTACGCATTTTTTTTAAAGCGATAATAACAATAATTATTATTCAACGACTAAATGACGAATGTCTTACACATAACGCGCTTAGTACGATGATATATTTATCAGGTGTTATTATTACGCCTCGAGGCGATGAGTACTAACTACTGTAAAACTGATTAATAACAGTTAATAAGGTTTACGTAAGATTTCACACGGATCTATTGTTTTGTACAGACAGAAAAACCGCTAAAATTATCCATAAAAACCTTCAGTCTTCAACTACCTACGTCTTGTATCACCGTTATTTTCCCCGACTTAAACTACCCAGTCACTATATTATCCGTAACTTGCAATTCTTCGTAGAATCGGAAATTTCAAACGACGTGATTTAATAACAAACCGAATCTATAATATTATATTTCTATAGAAACCAAGAAGTATAATCTGCATTTTAATCTCTGCAGATATAGTTTAAATTAATATCAAATTTTATATGTTTGTTGAACGTTTTCATTTAGGAAACACTCATTCAAAACGCTAATTTATGTAAGTGATAAACTACGTAAGACTACGCGTACATAATATATTATGTTTATGCGCATAAAATCGTACGGTTATTTCGTTTTCAAAGTTTTTTTATTCTTACATTTTAAACTTTTTTCAAGCGTTAAAAAGCTATACGGTAGATTCTTTCGAAAAAAGTTTTATTTTTATACAAACATCGGAAGTATGTATAATTAAATCAACGAAATCGACTAAAATGTATCATAAAAAATTAAAACTTTTGTTGGACACCGGCTGAACAGCGACTCTCCGTACTGCGGATAGCAGTGTGGTGTTTAAAGACGGTTTATTAGATCATCGTACGAATTAGTGTTCACAAATCAGTTCCGTTTATATTATAATTATTAGTACTATTAGATGGATAACTGCAACCCCGCGCTCGTAATTACATTTACGTTTACATTTCGAGGTTTTTTTAACGATTAAAATAATGTATCAGCGGTGTTTTCAGTGTTTACCGCAACTATTATTATTTTAACGAGACACTGGCTACTTAAAAACAACGATCGTTAAAAACGTGTTAACAAACGACAAAAAGAACCACGGTCGATAATTTCATTGTCGAACAATCGGACCGCAGAATAAATTATGAAATTGCTCTCGCGAACTTTTTAGTGAACTCGAGTGTAACTTTCACTTTTGTTGACTTTGGTTGCAAAACATACACGTCGTTCGCGTTTTAATTTCAAAGTGTTTCACGACCAGACCGCGGGCAAGTAATTAATGTTTTAATACTGTTTGCGACCGTTTTTTAAAATCACCTAGACGGGGGGAAAAAAAAAATGAATTTTACACTCGATTTTTTTAACGTTTTGCATTTACGGCGCACATTGTAAAATTGTCGTTTGCGTACAAAAAAAAAAAAAACTATGCGATTAGATTTCGACACGGAACACGCCGCACCGAGTGTATTACCGGCCGGGTCTTGATTCGCATTTTATTTTCGTGAAACGGACGAACCCTTAAAAACGATTAAAAATCAATTTATTCGACGGCGCACGCAGCACGCGTGTGTTGAACCCGGAAACGTATTGTTGTGAACGCGTCGGACAAATAAACACGATTGTACGACACGGACTGTCGGGGTATTATAATAATACGTATTCCAATATTATTATATGATCGCGCATATAATATACTGTACGTTTTCCAGTCGCCCCGGTTCCAGAAGTTACTCTACTCGCGGACGACCGGTTTGTAGAAAACCTGGTGCAAATATTATATATTTTTTTTTTTTTACATCATCGTATACATTATCGTCAGCCGTCCCGAAATCAACGCAACACACAATGTGTGCAGTGCGATTGTAATACGAAAATACGTGTTTCGGACGATAGTGCCAAAGTAGTATAAGCGATGGGGTGTTTCGGGATCAAGGGGGTTCGTACGCGCGATCGTCAGAGGCGTCTCCGATAATTGGGTGGTCGACCCGCGGCGAGGTGGACGAAGGGGGTGTCAGATAGGAAATTCGTCGATCGCGGGGTCAGCTCCGAACTGGTTTCCGGCTGGAAAATAACACAACATTATTACCGTGTCCGGTGTCCGGCGCGAGCCGATCGACGGGCCCGTGCCCGCGAAGATTTATGGTGCCGTCCGGTTCAACGCTTCCCGGAGGGTCGAAAAACATTCGCGAAACAAGGGTGCAAATTGATATCGGACGTTTTTTAATTTATATATATATAGACGGCACGCGACGAGCGACTTTTTTTATCGCCGCCAAAGTCGTGGGTACACCACGTGTATACTCCATAGCCGATTACCGCGCGAAAATATTCAGAAAAGTCACCTATAACGCGCTCGTAACGACTGTACGAAGCGGAGAACTTAGAGCCGCATAGAAATCAATACCTAGATTATATTGTTACACTGGTTCTGCGCGGAAATCTTTGATTAGTCCCGGCACAGTGCGAGCGAAAAGTAAGGGCGGTTAAAAAACGTTAATTTGGGGGTTTTTTTTTTTTTTGTAATAGGTAAAAACAGATAAAAAGGATAACACGTTTGATTTTGCGTTTATTGAAATATAAGTAACCACAGTCGGCGACTGATTCGTGGTGCTCGATTTGCCGAAAAGAGAAAAAAACTTGGTTTGTTTTGATTTTCAGAGATACATGATTGGTGAAAATATGTCCGTTTCGTATACCGCGGTAACCTAACGTACTGCTGTTGGGGAGAGACGAATAGAACGTTTCGGGGGTCAAACCAGTAACTGGTTCCTTCGACACCGGCTGGAAAACAATATCTATATAGTCATGCCGCACAATAAATAAATAAAGATTTATGGCGACGCGTCCGTTCTGTATTGCCGTCTAGGCCAAAAGGTCGAACGTTAACATAATGTTGGGTGCAAATTGAACACTTTTTAATGGACGTCCCAGACAAACCGACCAATTTATCATTTGCTCGTGTGTTCGGCTCGACAAACACCGACTCGGAACAGTAGAAACCATTCATTTTCGCCACAACTCGCGCGGTAAATAGCTGTTTAACAAGTCCACAAAGCTCTCGGAAATCGATAGTTTTTTCGCGCGACGGTACATCTTCTTGTCGGCTTTCTGTGTGGCGCGATAAGAATCCATTGAACAGATTACCGTACGTTTTGTAAACGGTCGATTCGCAAACCGGCAAAGACTAACTATAGATTCGATGTGTACTGTACCTATAGAGCAATCACGGAATCGCGCGGTAAAAACGGTACATTGTTTACCTCACGACGACAATACAATATTGTGCACGAACGTTTTGATAACGAGTGTCAGACGTTTCTCCGTCTCGTGCGTGTCTTAGAATAAAAACGTATTAGTGTCGTGAATAACGCATAAAAATAATGCAATGTGTACATTTATTTTTTCAAAATTTAATTTCGTTATTTCGTTTTTGAGTGTCAATTTGTCTTGAAAACACCGAAAATCTACACACACACCCGAATGGCAAATATTATACGGTTCATAATAACACGTACACACCTACACTTTTATAATAATAACAAATGCTTTTGGCCCTGGGGACACGACAGGCCAAAGTCTCTCTCTTACCGTCACGTCAGGGTAAATTATTAACCGTCACAGCTAAACAAAGCAGAAATACAAAGACGTCGTTATTATCAGTGTAGTGTATGCTTACACCGGGAATCGTTATAAAATTATTATAAATCATGCGATTCTGAGCAAATTTCTACGTTCAACAAGAACGAAAATAAGCCGTAAGCAAAAAAACTGCCGAATATCGTCGACGACGTGCAAATTTAACAGAATAATTATATTATTATTATGCTCGGGTTAAATGACCGGTACCGAACAATACACACCTACGAATGAAATCACGTGAGACGCTTGTCGAACGGAACAAATAAAAAGAAAAGAATGAGACGAATATTATTTTAGAAACAATATTATATCGACTATTGCGACTAGAAAATTTCGAATAACAACACATATATCACACATATTGTTATTGCGCACAATAATAATGAAAAAAAAAATTTTGCATTCCCGCGTATTAATTTAAAATAAAAAGTGTAAATTCGTTTTGTTTTTTAGGTACGCTGCTGCGGTAAAAAATCAAAATCATCATAGTTTGAAGTATTCAATCCATCAAACAAACACGCTTATTTTACATTATAAATATCTTGTTAAATGTATAGAATGTTTATTTACTAATTGTTAAAAAGAGTTTTTGGTATTTGTTTCGATTATTATTTTTTCTAAAGCGAAGGCTTCACTTGAAAATATGAGATAAAAAGGAATAATTACTTCTCAATGTATTTAAATTAAAACACTGAAACAAGTACAGTAAAAATAAATACTATTTACTTAAAATTGTTTTAACTACTTATACGTATAATACAAAAAAAAAAAACCAAGAAAGTTACGGAACACATTATTATAAATAGACATAATAATACTAGCGGTTATATAGAGGGTATGTTTAATTTATTCTAATAATCTAAACCTAACCGTATGTACTCCGTTTAAAACAAATCGTTTACTTATTATATACGGTACCAAAGTTATAATTATCCATAAAACTTTTAATTTTAGTTTTTTTCACTTATACGTGTATTCTGCTTATAATTGTATATTGTTCTAAAAATGTGTTAGACACAACGACAAAGGTTTATATTTAATTATTACTAAAATTATATGATTATTAGTTTTTTTTAAACTACACACTTTGTATTTCGTTATGATAACCATCAATAAAACATTCCATAATTTACTGATAATTTATTTTACTTTTTTTAAACATTTTTTATACTTGTTGTAACCTTGGCCTTAGTACCAATCAATATAGTGCGTAAATTTAATTTAAGTGGACCTATACGTTCCTACATAGACTGCGTTTCATAATACACATGACTTCTTTTTACGCTTTCGAATTTTCGTCTCGATATTGTAAATGCGTAATTTAATATTTATCGAGACATTCTGGAACACTATACAAATAGTTTACCGTAAATGTTTATAGAATCAACATCGTAATTTTAAATATTTACAACACGCGCGTACGTATTATTGTAAGTATTTTATTACGTCTACGTTGTTTATTTAATTTTCGCGTTAATATTGCAATGGCGCTTTAATCATTTTCGTCAACAAAATCGATCGTTTGCTGCAGACCATCGTACAATCGTCTACAATTATTATGTACCACCAATATGTTACGCGGAAAATAGACGTGCTAACAGTGTTCTATACGTTGTCAAGCGGCATATTACGTAGACTTATGGATGCGAGGTAAATTTACCATACACTCCTACTTTTTTTTGCTCGTAATTTTTATCACGTTTTCTAATAAATTTCGAGTCTTATTTTGTTGTAAATTATTTTAAATTTAAAATGCCTGTTTTATCAAAACACTATCGAAAACGTGTAACGTATAAGTATACCGTTATAATTTTTTTATAGTGGTTACAAACTTTACTTTGGCTTACTTTAAAAAGTAAAAATTTTCAGACGACCATCAAAAAAAAAAAAAAAATTATAGTTTCAGTATTTCCGCGTGTCTCCGATTGTTCTCAGTTCACGCGAGCCGCGCCGGATTCGCGTAGAAGTGCCGTTCAAGAGCACTCGTTCAAACCCTTTGATCGATACGAACGCCTCCGATAACGCGCCCTCGGTCGGACCATTGACCAATCGCGTTGGACGAACAGCCGAGCGCATAATACGTATATAAACGTGTACACCGTGCCTATTATAAAACACTTGGCCGTCGGATCACTTGACTTTTGCGGCTGCAAACTACGCACTCGGAAATTATACCCGACTCGATATGATTAGAAATGTAAAATATAATGTTCGTTAAAGTGAAACACAATAGAAATATTCTACAACCGTGAAAAACGAGTTTTACGTTCTGTATTCGTTACTGTATTTTACCTATATATTGTAAAACACCGTTGGAACATCGTGAAAGCTCTTTTAACTCTCCCGTCGCGGTTACAGCTGAGGGGCGTGTAACGGATACCGGCCGAGCGTAGCGCATTTTAATCAGCGCGAAACGGGCCGAAAGGGATCTGCGTGTGTGCGACGGCCAGGAGATTATATACATAACGATAAACGCCCGGTTCGCAGCAAGGGAACAGCGGCTCTAGGCTGTATCGTTACAGTATTATAATATGCATAAATATAGTCGAATCTCAGGGCCGAAAGAAATATGGCAGCCATTAGGAGGCTACCAGCGGATTAACTCCGATAACGCGTTCAATTATTCCGCGCTCGTGACACTGATAAAGACGGTACGACTTTACAAGATTTGCCGCTGCGCATCGAGTGGATCGCGTGGAAAGAAGTGACCGAGCCGAGGGGTGAGTAAAATCCTGAAAGGAAATAAGAAAGACAGAGAATATATATGGTAAAATTGCAATCTCGATCGATTTGTTCGTCGTGCGTATCAAAATTATTTTGAACCACAACCACATCGAATCGTACCGTTTTTACTTAAAAGCTGTTGTTTCAATCCCGTATAGTATAGCGCGGGTAATTCTCAAGGTGTCTGATCAATGTTGGTATGGGCGTCAGCAATTCGGCCTGGTTTTATCCAAAATTTGATGGTAATTATATTTCATGTGTTTGGATTCCAAGAGAAACGAAAAGTCCACCAAGAATGCAATTGTTCCTCGTCCGTTTCGACAACGCAATATTATAACTACAACGTTGTAGACTCAGATACTAGGATTGTTTTCGCGTCATTATCAGAATTACGTTTGTCTAAATGTTTTGAACTCGTTATAAACGTGTTAAAACAAAAATTCGAAGTAGACTTTCTCAAAATAATACTGTAACATTTTGCTGTCCGAGGTAAACATCAGACAATCGAGTATACATGTGTAGAAACAAGAGAAAATTTTTATTAGAGTTTCGTACAATAGAACAGAGAAAGAATAAAAATCGGAAACCTTATAAGATCGCTCTTATGTGTCATATTTCAACGATTTTCCAAAAATTAAGTCTTACATTTGTTTAATCCCGATTTTCGCGAGAACTCTAAGACTCGGGATTTTTGCTTACATTCGTTATTGGCAGGTAAAATTTTTTCGGGTTTTTAATAGGTATGGATTTTTAGAATGGTCTCCAGGCGAGTTTATCTCGCACTTGACCGCTATAAACATAGCTTTTAAAACAATTACCTACTTTGCAATAAAATAATAATTCAAAACAGTTTCATACGTATAGATAATATGTTCTGTAATCTTCTTTGAATCACACGTGTAAGTACGAGTTAATGACAGTACTGATTTAAAAAGTAATTGATTACGTAGTGAAAAATGTCAAATTTTTAACGGCACAAAAGAAGAAAACTAGCGTCATAAATAAAATAAACACATTTTTTTTTTTTTTTAATTCATCCATGTATTATATTTACTACGTACATGTGTCAACTTACGATTTGAAGCTAGAACAGTTAACGGCGTGACGTGAAACGAACAAACCGGAATTCGAACCGGTATCAAAAATAAAAAAACCGATTGACAATACTTCCGCAAAAGGGTGGTTTGCTGCAGCAGGAAAAGGGTGACGGTTTTCGGTCAATGTAGGTCGCGCGCGCAGGTGTGTCAGAGGTATCAAACCATCAGGTTCTTCCGGGTTCCTTTGAATACAATACAAAATATTATACACGCACAACAATACTACGCGAGGCGTACGAATATTATAATATCGTCGTTGGACGGCATAAAATAAAATTCGATTGTAGGAAAAGACAGTTTGGGAAAAAGTTGAAAAGGTATTTATTGAGTGCCTATTAAGATTAAGAGGTTTTCAAGTAAAGGGAACGACCGATTTGTTTTATGTTTACCGTGTATGTATAGATCTCACAAAGTACGAGAACATCACCACAAGTGTTGTTTTTTTTTTAAAACGCATTTCAAACTATTTGAACTATAAAAAAATTGAAATCGGTATACATAAAAAAATAAATAAAAAGTTCGAAGCACACTGCACGATGGTATTTAAATTTCCATTTGCCATCTCATCATTGTGGCCAGTCGGAATACTTTTTAATATTGTAAGGTCACGATTATTGTAAAGCATAATTATTATTATATGCTATATAAAATATGAACGGATATTTTACCGTTTTATACAGTACTATACTTATATTTTTTGTTCCATAAGCACTATAGTGAAAACACGTTCTAAATGCTCTTCACGCAAACTTTCTAGTGCGCTTTACAACTCATTATTCTTACTAAAAATAGATAACACTAAATAAGTTATTATTAATGAAACCAATTAATTTCAAGACTATATTATAGAACTAATAAATAATTTTATTCGACGAGCATTTATTTCAAGACACTTTTGAATTTAAAAATACTAATATTTTTCTATATTATTACTGTTTAAAACTGTTCATACGTAGTGATTTAAAATTACGGGAATAGTATATTTAAAAAGTATTGTCTGCCGAAACGGATAATATTCTGTAATTTACTGTTAAACCTATTTTTCATCAGTTTAGCTATATGGTATTAATGTAGTAAAGTTATTGAACAATTGTTCGCACGATTATCGTAAACATAAACGTGGTTAAAATTTAAGGGTAAAAGGTGACAGATGTTCATTTCGGTGACCATTAAACAAACGTTATATAACCTAGAGTCTTTAGAACCCCGAGGACATGACCGTAAATTGGGAATTAAATAAATAACTATTTAAACTCAAAAGAAAAATTTATGTATAAAAATTCCAAAAATAAGAATACGCTCGAGATTATATTCTTTTACAAGAATATTTTATTTTTTTTTTTGAAAATATTCTCTCCGCGGTAATAAGTTCCGCGGAAATATTCTCTTTTTGAAGTAAAACTTCTTTAGGCACGCTTTGATAGGAGTCAAAGAGCGTCACGAAATCATGGATCAAAAATGATATTCTATTTGATTGTTCCAAGAAGAGTCTTCCTCGTCACAAAAAAAATATTATGATACGGTAAGCATGATTATTTTTGATAAAATCATTAATTTTCACGGGGAAATTAAGTATAACGATTATTATTTCATCCGTCACATCGTAATATTATATTGGTGACAAGTAATTGTGTGTTAAAAGTGCAGGGAAACGCGCAGTCCATATAGGTTTTTCAGTAGGTACATATTGAATATATCATAATATTATAATATACAATATTAGAATATTCTCCTTTCTCCACAAAGATCTAAACATTCCACACCATCACTTCTTACCAAGTATCACTACGTCTCCTTTCATTCCAAGTTAATCCAACACAACAATCCATTGATAAGACGCCTATCTTCTTTTACAATCCCTGATAACCCCAGAGACGTCTTCTGGCCTAGAGATCTCCTAGTTCAATCTGTCGGGTGGCACCGCTAAGTGCCCACCCGTTTCTGTCAATCTCGCTACGTTGTACACCGTAATCACTTGTTGTACAGAAATGTCGTACGGATTGTAATTTATATTTTTTAATAAATAAAATAACCTTATCCGCTCACGTCATATCGTACCGTCCGAATGTACGGAAGAAAAAAAAACTAATGTTTTTTTCATAACCCGGTCATTTTCCGATCGGGAGAGTAATAATAATAATAATAAAAATATGTATATGATACGACGACAACACAATAACGTATTACATTAATATTCTACGCCGTGTTTGGACGACGAAATACGTGAGCGCCGCTTATGAATGAGAATTCCACCACCACCAGCGGTCAAAATAATAGTAAGCGTGCGCGGCCACACGGGCGTGATTTATGACCAAAGGGTCACGGGGCGCTGACCAATGGGCGAGCCTTTGGGGTTCGGACCCTGCTGCAGAAACATATGCGACATTATTATATTGTATTGTTGTTATCATTATTGTACGTATCGTACGAGGTACACGCGGCGGCGGCGGCGTCCGTCCGTCGTGTTTATTTCCTTGTTAATTCAAAAGTTTTTTGCTTTTCATACTCGGAGAACCGCACCGCCGCCGCCGTCCCCGCCGGCCTTTCTACATAATATCGCATAATATTATACTCATTTGTCCCTATTGTTGCCGGTAAAACGGCCTCGGCATCATCAACCCTTTCGCGGGACAGCTGCGGAACAGCAAAATTATGTGCTATAGAGGCATACATAATATTATCACGTTGTATATATGTAGCTGTAGGTAGGTACCGTAGGTACATAATTATATTGTAACCGTTCTTCGGCGGCGAGATTTCGAGAAGGTCCACGCGCGGATATTTGCATACTTACGGCGTATGTAGTACTTAAATAAATAGAGGATACCGCAGCATATCTACGGTGATTTTTCAGCGGCGCAGAAACGCGCGAGACGTTTTTCCGCTGTGTACAATCGGTAGAGTTGCGGGTAACATCGTTACTTCGGCGAAGTAAATCGAAGTAAGTGGTACCTACCTACAATTTATTATACACTATTTAGTGTGTTATGGAGTTTTTTTGTTTCAAAAACCATTTTCGAAAAAAGTACCAAACCGTTTTTCCTTTATAAACAAAATTGTAATCAGGACTATTAGGATCTTTTTTCAGAAAAAACTAGATCTGTACATTAAAATTGAAATTTGAACTCGTTCGTTCGTTTTCCAAATCATTATTCCAATATCCCGCACTCGCGTATTACATTATAGTCCGATATTACAGTATAAAATCCCTAACTTGTAGGATCCGTTGAATTTTCACAGCTGATCCAGATAAATTTTCACAACACTTGGTCGCAATTTTTCAATGCGGATAATACAGCAAAATAATTTATAAATCATCACTCAAAATCACTATCATTCGGTTATTATTACCAATAATTTACCACGTTATATTGTATCTCGATAATGAATTGCCGGTAATTTTATATCCGTAACTTTGTACAAACGAATATCATTCGATAATACCGCCAACGTCTGCCGTTATGTGAAAATCTATACAGAAAAATGTACTACTATAGCCCTTTTCTTCTGTACCCTATTCCATTGTTACGGAACCGACCAAGTCAACACTGCAGCTACACACGAACGTTTAATCGAGTGACGCACATAATATCGAAAATAAATAACCGTTTCTTATTCTCTTTTAGATTTTTTTTGTTTTTTTTTTGCATATAAGAATAATTAGGTATCTACAGCTTGTACGCATAATATTATACCGATCGAATACAGTCATATTTAACGGTTTTAGAGTTTTAAGACGATTCAAGTACGCACAAAAATCAGCAACACCCGTCAACTGTTATGTATATAGGTAAATACAAATTGAAATTTTAAAACACTATTCCAGTAAATTAATATTCAATACTATATTGCTTCGCACGACGTACAAACACGCAATACAGTACAAACACGCGGTACATTTTTGGGCGGTCGAATAAGTATTGCGTTTCAATTGTCCGTTAAAAATCAAATTTCTTTTATACTATTCTTTAACATAGTTTAACATATTATAGCCGTTTCAAAACACCCTCTTTCCCCATTCATGTTACTCGGGATTTAACTCGCTGCACCTCGAAACATATTGGTCTTTGAATCTTATTTTGCGTTGAAAGGTTAAAAAAAGAAAGAAAGGCCTTATAACGGAGTAACTGTAGCAATCACATGAAATCAATGAAAATACATAGTATAAATATACATAAACTTCTGTCCACGATAAAAACTATAATATTTTCTTTGTATTCGCTAGAAGTCGAACAACAATTATTTTATGTTATCCTTACGGGAAAACTCTCGCGTAATGTGATATTACGATGTTATTCTTACTTCTACGAATCCAATACTTTAATACCAGCAATTAATTTGATGAAATTCAATACAACCACAACTTAGCGTTCTATATTATAGTCTATATATATAAACGTAGGTTCTCGTAGTCGTATACGTTGACCATAAAACATCAACGCAAAATAATATGTCTAAAATCTAAACGTTACTAATTAATCGAGCAAAGTCGGGGTGACTTAAAAATGTTTTGACATTACGTGAGTTCGAATACGCTTAAATTTAAATTTAAACTTCACGGGCTGAATATAAATGTAAATTCACTTAGTGAACACTTATAAATATAACTTGTATTCCTCAGTGGATTTTATAAAAATTTAACGTGATGCATCCTTCGTATCATGGGTAAATCATTGCCATAGAAAATACAATTCTAACCGATTTGAGTTGTCAATAGTATACGTTCTGGTAAATTTTTCGAGATCTTCATAGTTCTATACATAGATAAAAAAAAAACTAGAAATCATATGAAACATTAATCAAACTTGTATCGTACCTATTTTAATGTTATTTAAAAGTTTCAGCTTGTTTCGATCACTATTTTGGATGTTATGACCAAAATATACTAAATCGATGTGTAATTAAATAACACGTTTGCCGTAATGTTTCTCCGAAGTTTTTCCGAGGCTTTTAAAGTTATAACTTTTTCAATTTTGAACTTTCAACTTTGAAACCCCTCAAAGTACAATCAGAGTTCAGAGAACTTTTATGAGGGGTACTGACTTTAAAAATCGGAGCGTTCCTTATACCCTTAAGGTTGTTCACAGAACAAAAAAAAAAAACATAGTTGTAAAAACAATACGTTCTGACGTTCAGAATCAAAAAAAGTAAGTGAAAGCTCCCAGCAAACTTGCTGAGTTGATAATAATATACAAATCGTTATGTGTTACGGATTAAAATAATAATACATTATTATTTCGAGTAGAGAAACGCGTCGCTCTTTGTACGCAAATATAATGATATTTTACACTTAAACGTTTAAATAACGTGTTTAAATAGTATCTACTTACATAGGTACATGCAGTTACGACCAGCCCCTGTACAATAATATACCACGCGTGAGTTTGTGTTTGACAAATAACAACGATTCGGATAGGAATAATGAGATCGTCGAATTAGCGTCGTATATGCAACATTATAATACATCATCAGTGTACTGGTACGGCAAACGAATCTACTTATCGAGAAACAATATTTCCGAGTGCTGATCTTCAAACAGACAAAACGACCGACCGCAACAACATCAAATTAATATAATACTATATAATTATATTTTATTATAACAGTATAAGTCGAGCACGAAAACTCTAATTTTAAAAGATAAAATTGCTTTTACTAATAGCAATAAAAACTATTTGATCTTGTCGACTTTTCCAAACGATTCGACATTTGCATTTATTCGTAAGTACCTGTCTATGTTCAACGATTGTTCGGTGTATAAATTTGTACGCTTTCTCATCCAGATTTACAACGGTATAGTTTTTAAAAAGATAAAATGACTTGTTGGGCGGCGAGCATACCACAACATAATAAACTATAAATTAATAGTTATTAAAACTAAGAGTAACAAATAATAATCTCGACTTTAATTGTTGTTAAAAATCTTATGAAGATTTTTATATTGAAATGACGGATAATATTCGTTAGAAACAGAAAACATTATATGAAATAAATCGGTTGATTTTCTGTAGCTTTGCTTGGTTCAGTTTTACGAGTTTTGAGAATACAATTTCTTTTATGCACGATTTATTTTTCTCAATTAGATGAGTTCAACGGAACACATTTAAGTAAACACGTTACGATTATTGATCGTATCAAAGTTCCAAACTGTATTTGTTGATAATATACGTATCATAGTTAAATTGGATTTGTATACGGTTTTTAGTTGATAACTTAGACTAACAAATACAACATCATACATTCCTTTTAATAAAGGAATGTATGATGTTGTATTTTTTTATTCATTCTGTTGACAAAATTTGTAACTTAATTGGTAACTATAAAGCAAACAACGGTTAATATTAATCCGGTTTGGTATTTTTTTTAATGTTTACTAAACATAATATCGTGTCATTAAAAAGTAAAATGTATTGTTGTGAGAGAGAATACCATAATATTGTTTTTCATAGCCGCATAACTGCTGATGGTTAGTTTTATTACCGTCGTTGACTTTGTAAATGACATAATAATTGTTCGACAAGTTTTTTTTTTTTTTTTTTATAGTAGACATTTTATGAAAATTCTTTACAGTTTAATTTTACGACATTGTTTCGTAAGCCGCGCGTGATTATGCGGCATTTCATTATTATTTTGTTGAGGGTTCATAAATAAAAAAAAAACGTTGCGAATACTAATTAGGCAACGAAACATTTTAATGAGCCATCTCTACGAATATTTAATCTACCTTTCATTTAGTATACTATAAAAAAAAAAAAAATCTGCACTTAGTCTTTTTCTCGAATCCCGATTAAGTAAAACCAAATTATTTAGCAGGCCAAAACGTTGCGCTGTTCGTTTCACTTACACCAACGCACTTACACCAGCCGGATCCGATTTTCTTACAAGAGTCCGTCGTCCAAACAATTAGGGTTGCGTTTTTATTTTTTCTATATAACCTGATATCAATCAATTTAGAGTTTTAAACGTACATAATAATATGTTTACACTAATTTTGTTTGTGAAAACAAACAGCACTTTAAGTGCACGGATTCAATATAATATCGGTTCGAATTTCACAAACGAATTGTGCGTTTGACAATTTGTTGTGTAAACATTTTCAGTCGATCGGAGCCGCGATTGGAATAAGCTTCGACATTTTTGTTTTAGGATCGCTGTACGACTACTAAAAAAAATAATTTCAAAAAGTGACCGGGCATACGTAAATCGCCTCGGTCTAAACACGCTCATCTCTGAAGCGATCATAACGTAAGGACCGCTATACCCTATACTCAAAAATGTACGTACATAGTTATATACGGAAATGAGAAACGTCCTTCGCCGCTCGAATACCGAAATCTCACTTTTTTGTAAAAACGAAAGAAAAAAGAACCTTATCTGGTTGTTTTCGTTCGCGAATGTCCGAACCGCGAGGTTTTATTACGCGGGTCCTAAATTAAAGCTATATAATACGGGAGCATTTGTGTTGGACAAAATATTTCGCGAATAAATATTATGGCGTATACTATACAAATACAGAGGAAACGGGCCGCAGAGTCCGCGGCGCGCGATGGCCGGGGGACTAAACACAATACGAACCGCACCGGAGAAAGTGCGATCGAACGAGGATATTATTATAACGTACGTGCGGTGAGCCCCGGCGGCAGGCGGGGTCGAGCGAAAGGGAAAACTTTGAGTTATTAGAATTCCCTTGACAGGTACACGTATATACGTATACATAAGGGCGGAGCTGATCAAAGGGAACGGTGCGGGGGAGAAGGGTGTATAGAGTGTATAGCTGCGCTCGGTTTTCGGCGGGCAAACGGGACGAGGGAGGTAGAGGGATAAGGGATGTGTAGCGAAAGTGACGTGCCGGAATTCCTGGGGGCGGCTGTCCCGCGGACAAACACACGCGCAGCACCGACCGGGATAAGAAGAGAGAGACGGAAAGACGGAGAGCGTGCGGGAAGAAACGGTTTCGGGCGCGTAACCCGAAATGTGGCGATAGGGTGTGTGCAGAGGCGGTAAGCCTACATGACACATACGCGCGCACGAAAGCGCGCCCCCGCGACGTTAATGACGTCGGTTTTCTCCGAAAAGGGATCTCGCCCATATATACATTATTATTATTATTATTATTATTGTATGTGCTGCGTCGGGCAGCCGGGTTCGGAGGGTAGCGGAGAACGGACGGAAGACGCTTACACCCCCGTTACGACGTTCGCGCTTTTTGGGCCAGCTCTGCTGCTGCTGCTGCTGCAACAGTCAGCCCGCCAAGTTCGTGAAAAAGAAACGACCGAGAAACGTGTACAAACGAGAAAAAAATACGTCATACTGCGGAACCGCGAGTGAAAAAGACGAACATTATTGATAGAATAAGAAAGAGAAATGAAAAACCGTATTGCGTCAAAAAAAAAATCTAAACGAATAGGTGCGTTATTTACACGTTTACTGTGTTACGTCTGGACAAACGCATAATACTGGATGTATTATATAGAGTAGGTAATCAATTATCTGCCGGCTCAAACAGTCCGTAAAAAAACGTTATGCTCGTGAAAATATAAAACGCGTATTTCTGCAAACGTATCGATAAAAACAAAAGTGTTGTAATTGGTTTCTGTTTTCAGTAATCACGGATACTTAATTGTACGTACAACGCGCGATACTACTGTGCTTCTTTCTTAGTTTTACAATCACAATATATATATGGGGCCTGGACTCAACACGTGTGCTTTTTTTATTTTAATTAGACGGTGTTTTGGAGAATTGGCTGGAAAATAATCTTAAATATATGAATTTTTTCAAACACTAGCTGTAACCATGCTTCTTTTCGAAAATTTACCTACCGGTTTTGAATATGTTACGCGTGACTCACGGTACCTTAAACGATATCGTAATTTTTCAACGTTTTACTGATTCTCTGGTGTTTATTAGTCCTTTTTGACATTTTTTTTTAACTCGGTAAACTCAAAATAATAAAAATCAAAATAGATTACTGCTTACGGATGGTTTGGGATGTGCAATTCGACGTTTAAAACTGGATTTGCAAACAATAGATTGCTTACACGGACCACGATTCTCAGCGAGTCAAACATACTCTCAATAAGTCGGACATTTTTAAGCAAGCAACATAATCGGTCCGAAATTTTTTTTGAAACTTTTATACGGAGCTTTAAATTTTTGTTCATTCGATTTTGTGAAAATTTCACGTGTTCCGGTCATAAAATTATCGCGAAAAATAAACTAAAAAAAAAAAAAACCCCAGGGCACTATCCAGAACAAACACTTCTGTTTTTTCAGCATGACGTCAAAAAATTGGACCACTACCCGAAAATGTGTTTCCAGAAGAAAAACGCGTCGTTATAAATAAACCGTATGGGATACATGCGTATGGAGGCCGCAAAGAATGATCGGTTCAATCACTAAATGGAGACCCGACACTAAGTGACCTAGAGGACGGCATAGGCAAAGGATGTGTAAAGTATCTTATCTATGCGTGTAAAGTGTATAGATACGAGTAGAGAACAAGAACACTTGACACTTCTGAATGCAAGGACGGAGACAGTAATGTGTTGTTGCGGCGATGGACCTTAAAGGCCTGTGAAAGCCCAGAAGAAGAAGAAGAAGAAGATACGTGCTTATTAGGCTCCGATAAGAATCTAAAACTCAAAATATCGTCTCTGCAACCTTGGCGGTACAGGGGACGCAGAATTAGGCGTTTTTTTTTGTTCAGAAAAACATAAATAATAATAATATTGTACTCTCAGACGGGGTAGGTGACAAACGACCGAGATCGCAATGACGTATACAGCAAATACAGCGTACAAAGTAAAAGCAGAGCTGAAATACGCGTAAGAGGAGAGCTGAAGAAGTACACGAAGTACACGCGTTGTCGCGGCTATCAATCACGCGACGCACGCACTCCCATGACGACTGTCTGCAATATACGTCTAAGTATGTGCCGAAAAAAAAAAAAAATTTTAAAAAATAAATAAGCCGCTGTGATGCGTTAGTGCTCTACGTAATTCACATGCCTGCGTCGAAGTTTTCCCCGGGAAACTCATCATTAGAATGTATTTCAGTTTCACGCGTGTGGTTACTCTCGTGATATACAGGGTAAAGCGAGTATGGTCTGTATGGCAAAATCGCTCGTTTCTCGCTGTGGCACTCTGTATAATTTGTAATATTATATCTGTGCGACGTGCGTCGGTTACCCTCGTAAATAATAAAGAAATTCTTACACGCGGTTACCCTGCACTTTTCGCCCGGGTCCGTATTTTAGACACAATATGCTGTACTCGTTCGACGCCAAGTCGCTCCTTCGAAATCAACGCATGCATAATCGAAATAAAGTGAACAAAACAACATTACTGAAACTGAAACGCGATTAGACGCTTTTAAAAATATAAAATTTGCTCATGGTACGCGCATTAACTGTAACATGCACTGCACCAAAATTTACCTAACCCAATGGTGGTGAATCCACGTCACAGATAGTAAGACTACCGTTGTTTCTGTTTACGAGGTTCAAAAACGGTTGAGATTGAACCGACACTGCTGCCGGTGTAAACAAATCGCGAAGTTGCAGTTTAATGCTCAAACGCATACCATCCGGATACACCAGTTTATACATAGACCGAAAGAAATTCTCTCCTGTTCATAATATTGTTGCGTATTCGGGTACATCGATAGTTCAGAGATGACAAGAAAATGTACAAACATTTTTAAAACTGTGCGCGTATTTGAACCGCACTGTATAATACGATATCGCACTGTATTTTAACCGAGTTACCGTCTCGCTACCGATCCTGGGCACTCGAAATCCGAAACGAAAAAATCCCTGCAAGCAAACTGCAACCCTTAAGTAATAACAGCTCGTTCGGATGGATAGACAACGTCATTGTATCTTTTGTATGAATTCAGACCGACCATTTTATTTCAAACTTTTTTTTTTTGGACACGCACTTCACTCGTGAAATAAAAAGGGTCGAAAATCGGTTTCTACTATATAGCGTGACATTTTATAGTGCATTGTGTTAGCAAGATGTACCAGCTATGCACCTATATATATATACGCTATAGTCTCGCCCGTAATATAACAGACCGTCCGATGGTTTATTTCAACAACACATTATAAGTTGGTCGCAGAACGCACACGCGGATCGAAAAAAAGTTTCCGAAACCGGATCGACCGTGTAGTTTGTATATTATAACAGTTGACGAACCAACAGAATTATCACAAAACCGTTGCATATTTTATGTATTTACCATCATAATTTCAACAACGTTTAAAGACCGAAGGGTAATAATCAAAATTTTCGTTTGCAATTCCAAAATATGCTTATGGTTATATTGTTATACGATAGGGTTCCCCCAGATTATATTTTTCCGTACCCGGGACATTTTGAATGGACAAATATTATAAATCGTTGCTATTTTAATTTAAACGTATTTCTTAACCAAAATGTATGTATAGCAAGAATGCAAGTACAAACTTGCGTAAAATTTACTCATAATGGGTTCAAAAATCGCTCGAACTTTTGCCAAAGTGTGTGTCTAAACTTTATACGTACTCGTCCGGAACTTGAAACGGTTGACGGCGCTCAAGACGCCAATTATATTGTTATGGCCTGCCAGAAAATGACGATAGTTGTATAATTAAGGACGAAATCAACAAGTAGAATCGCCCGACGTTCATTTCACTTGCACGTTTATACGCGTTATAAAATTCACACGACACGCATGTATAGGCAGGTAGGTACCTAAGTTTATGCTCGGAGAGAAGCGCAAAGTGTTTAATGATGACAATAATAATAAACGCCACGCGGGTCTTGAAGTCGGATGACGGAGTGGTGGCCAGAGTCGTAAAAGTTTATCGAACCAAACTCGTACTCAACCGCACCCGTGAAACCCTCTGACGTGCGGACCGAAAACTGTGCGAAAGCAAAACTGGTCGTGGAGTGAAAAAATCAAAATTTATTATAATATACGTACATACTAACATGCCTACAAGTATATTTACTATTGAAATTTATATCTACGCTTTATAACAATAATAATAACAATCGTAACATGTTATTAATCGTAAAATTTCATCATGTA
>CM029363.1:10867418-10950401 GCA_017140985.1 Hormaphis cornu | reverse complement strand
GAACAAAACTAAAAAAAGACAAAATTTCCAAGCTTTTTCTCGGACTACTTCGATTGGACCTGGATCGTAAAATGACCGCTTTCACAAAACATCCGTGATCCGGTGTTTCGTTTTAATTTTCGCCAGGTCAAACAACTATCCCATTAATTTTAAATTTTGTTTGAACACGTTTCGAATTCAGTGTTGTACAAAATATGTTTTTTTTGATGTTTCAGTGTTTGAACAGTACGTTTGACGTCAGCTTTTGAAGTGCGCAAATGTAACTACTAACTAGTTGAACGGATGTTTGGAACAGAAATTATTTTTTATAACAGATTGATGATCATGATGTATAAATAAGTTAAAAAATAAGTTTAAATTTATAACTTTAAATTTCATTACCATAACATACTGTGTGTGTGTGTGTACTTTTTTTGTACTACGGTACAGTAAGAATACACAAAAACGGATAAATCTACTAACTACACTTTCCAAAACAGTGGCTCACACAAAACCCACTTTGTCCATAACTCGTTTAACCTTTTTTAGATTTAATAGCTGAGAAATCAGGTTTTTAACTCGAGCAATTTTCTTTCGCTTTTTGTGTCATTCGGATTTGACTTTTAATGTCAATTCAATTTGACTAAACTAATCTGCAATAATTATCACTGTACAGTATTAACTCTCGCTCTTACTTGATATTCATAAAAGGAAACCTAAGTAATTTTGGGAAGGGAAAAACAAAATTTGAATAAATTTCATTACACTTTCAAAAATTCTAAGTGAAATAATAACTACAATACATTTATCAATTTAGTGTATTTATAATTATAAACCATTCATACAAACAACAATGCATCGCTCATAAATAAAATTAAAAACTAAGAATGTTTTCAAAAAAAATAAATAGTATATTACAGAATCTGTTGATATTAAAATATGTGGACAAGAATAGATATTATTTACTTTCCTGCTTATATCAAATAAAAATTAAAAAGATTATACGAATAACAATTACACTTTGATAAATTTCATTTTTAAAACGAACACAATTTTTTTGTTTAAAACATAAATGAATAACATTAGCATAAACAATTGAATACAATTTTCAGTCTGTAATGGAAAACTTGCAAGGAACATATAAAGCACTGAACGCATAAAACGCTGAAGTAAAAATCCCCGCTTTCAAATAGTTTAAACGACTCGGTCGTTGACTGCAGCTGATGATGTTTCCGCTACTGTTCCTGGCAATACTACAGTATCATCTGGTTTATTTTCATTCTAAAAACACAAAAAAACATTTTGATTTTTAATTCTTATAGGTACTGACTATTACATAAAGACAAATACACCTAAAAGTAAAACAACACAAGAAACATTTTAGTTTTTGTATTTAGTGTTAATTTACTTTAAACAAACATCAAATATGAATTAATATATTATATTTGATTTAAATAAATTAACAAAACCTATATAAGACACATAAATCAAAAATGGGGGAGCACTGTCATTTGGATGGATTGACAACTTGCGTTCTCTCACTGCATGAGGAATATGGATACAAAAAATATAAGTTTTTTAGATCATAACTTTTTGATTTACGGGACTTAAAATTTTTATTGGAATTTGAGGCTGGTACTATAGTTTTTGATGTCAATTATCACTAAATCAGCCATCATTCAGAAAAATAGACCTTTTGGAATGACTTGTAAATATAATAAATTGCACAAAATATAATATATATATTATTTCAACAAACCTAATCTAAAGAAATTTAAAGACGTCTTATTTGTTGATATTGTTTCATTAGTTAAGATTCTACATGATTATATATGCATAAATGAACACAAAACCTTCTGTAGCCAAATAAAAATTTGTATGCCTACTATATAACCGTAGTAATAATCTTAATTATTGATAATAATTACAACAAGACTACAGTAAAATTAATAAAAAAAAAAAAAAAAACAATTATTTTACTAACTGTTTCTTCTGCAACTTGTAATTTTGCAATTCCTTGTTCAATTTCAGCCAATGGAATTTGAGCAGGAGCTTCCAAATGAACACAATGAAAAACCTATACAAAAAATACTCCCATATAAACAGAAAAACCTTGATTATACTATGTAGACTTTAGAACATACTACCTCATTCGCTGAATTATAAGTGCCAGTTATACGAATAAAAACAACTGGTCGAGGTTTGAACAGCATAAGTTGCCAGGATTGTGTAAGCTCTTTTGATTTGTCCACAATCAATTCCCAATCCAACATATTTACTGACACTTCAGCATAATAACTATAAAAACGGTCATCACAATCCCAAAGCAACATTCTGTAATAAATAATAAATAATAAAGAATTCTAAAACTAAAAAATATAGCACTGTTCCATTGGAAACATCAACAATCAAGACTTAAGGTGAATGTTGCTGGTACGTCTCATGAATATAATTTAGCTCATAACTATAAATGAGTAAGCAAATACTTGAAACTTAACTCAAATAAAGTATATAGTAGTAGCAACAAATAATAATAAAACATAAGACAGATCCAATTCACATCCCAATATAGTTGAATTGCAAATACTGTCACTGTGAAGTAGTTTGAGATTTTAGCTTCTTAACCTAACAATGATAATAAATTGCTATTCATATTTGAAGCAAAGACAAATTAAATTAAACTGGTCAAGAAAAAAAGATATTGATTCAAAATAATACACAATATACATTCATTAGAAAGATATATGAATATTTAAATAAAATTATACTTTAAGAATAATAATGTTAACCAGTTATATCAACATTGTACAATGTACATTGTAAGTAACTGCTAGTAAAACATTGATACTATTAACCATATTATATATTATAACTAGGGCCTGGAAGATCTTGCATTTGCATATTTTTACTGGGTTGTCCAAAAAATTGCTAGGTACGCTACAAATTTAAACCACGTCCTAACAAGTTAAAAAATGAAAATTTATTTTGCATATTTTGAGGTTTTTACATAAATATGCATATTTTTAAATAAAATTGTATTTTACTGCATGTTGAAGAGTTATTTTTAGTTGTATAACGATAATATATAAAATAGAAGTACTTTGTTTGTTGATGAAATTGTACACAAAAATAATTTTTAATTTATAAAAAAATATGTTGACCAATAACCGGCATTAATTTTTATTTGAAAATCTGTCAAAGTCTCTAATTGTCTAACTGTTATGTTTAAGGTAGATAAAACAGTTCAAATTATTTTAAATTTTGTATCTTTTTTCCCTTATATTAATTATTGGTTGTATCAAACAAAATAATTTAAAAATTATAAAAAAAAAATGAAAATTTAAGTGCATATTTTGAAAGTTTTTAGTGCGTAAACTTCCGGGCCCTAATTATTACCAATCATCAACAAATTAACAAACAAGTAAAATTACCTCATTGAACTAAGCATATATGGCTGTCCTAACTGAACAAGTATACAACCAGAACCCAATTGATGACACGTATAACCACAATCCCAGTCATAATCTTCCTGGTTGCCATCCAACAAAGAATTTCGACAACGACTCACTCCATCAATTACAATAGCATTCATACCCATAGTAGCAACATTACGTTTTGGAGCTAAAATATAAAATTGTAACATAAAACATAAAGTTAACATAACATACAACAATCAATATCAACTATTGATTGCTCTTAAAAAATGTTTACTTTGTCATGCTGTTTAAATTATTGTACACCTAAATCACTACAAAATAAATAAGAAAAATAATACTATCAAAACAAAAAACTGTAACTCTCTAAATACATAATGTAAAACACAGTTCATAATATCTATTTGAAAATTGAATATTCAATTTAAATTCTAGATATTTAATAACTTATTCTTGATTCTAATTGATTTATAGTAGAAAAATAATAAAAAATAAACAAAAAACGTAAAACAAACATAGTGTTTAAAACAATTATGTACTGTATTCAGTTAGTTAAAACTAATATGTTTAGAATATAAACTAATACATGGATAAAACAAAGTGTACAAAATTTATATTCATGAATCACATTAGTTTCACTTACAAACTAATCCTTTTTCGATTTCTACTAAATGTTTTTCTTTCGTGTTATACATGATTTCCATTGACACCGTGTGAAAGCATTTATTTACAGTGTTATTGGTGCCTACAATACGAATAAACCGTACAACTCTAGGATGTATCCACAAACGCTGAGTTGATCGACAATAATAATTTGAATGCTCAATAACACGCACCCAATCATGCTGATCCATTGACACCTCAATATAATAAGAGTAGGATCTTAAAAACAAAACAAAAATTAATTAAACATTTCTAACAAACAAATTATCATTAATATTTTACCTGAGATCTTTATCCCATAAATGCATTTTTATATAATTAATGATTGATGGATGACCAAGCTTGATCATAATACCACCATCGTTATCATTGATTAGATGCCTTGTACAGCCTCGTTCATGATCATGACCACTTGAATCAGATTCTAACAGAGCAGAACGCATTTCTCCTTGCATTACTTGGGCACCTTGTGAAGGATGAGCAACGTTTAAATCAGGTTCTGAAATGAAATAAAAATGGATACAAAATGTAGTTCCAGGAAATAACTTACAGTTGCAAAAACTCAAGAAAAATGTTATAGGTATTAATTATTATGATTCATGATTATACAAAAAAAAAAAAGTCGAGATTAATTGCATACTGAGCTGTCCACGAAATTTAAGTTTGTGGGAGGGCAGTGTATTTCTCAATTGTATAGCATCCAAAATATTGTCCGAACTGACAAGTTGTGATTCCCTGACAACAGAAAGTAATTCATCTAGGGTCATCAATGGATATCTAACGGCAGACAAAACTTTAATTTTAGCCTCAGGATCCTCGTCATCTTGATTTACTTTAAGCCAACGACAAACTGCTCGAAATATATCCAACTCGTAAGCATATAAAGAGTCTCTATTGAGAATTTCTTGAAGTGCTTCCTAAAAACACATAGATTGCAATTATAAATACATTATAACATAATAAAATTACTAGGTCCAACTTACAGGCGATAGAGACAAAAAAGCTTCTGACTGAAGAACTTCTAATGCATGGTTGTCTGTAAAATTTAAGGTTTCTGCAACCAATTCTTTATGCTGATACAATCGTGCCGCAGAAAACATAGAGCATACGTTATACACATTAATGTTACTACGTAAATACGTAGACAGAGAAAGTTCCAAATTTGTGAAACCAAATAGATTTGAAAGACTGAATATTTCTAAAATAACTTCATCCTAAAAATAATGCATTATATTATATTAAAAGACAGCAAAATATGATTACACTTTAATGGCATCATACAGATATTTTATAAAGCAAAAAGAAACATCTTAGGTATTTATTTTACAACTTAATTATTTTACATCATTTAATGTACCTTTGTACAAATGAAGTTAATCCAATATATATAAGTAATAAGATACAGACTTTAATAATATAAATAATTAATTACCTAATACTAATTTTCTTTAGCTTATAATTTTATATTAAAGTAATAATACAAAAATTACCAGTTTTGTTTGGTTTGCAGAGTATAGGACATACAATTACAAAATATGTGTATCTATAAATTCAAATTTTTTTTAAGTATCTGTATGGTACCTAATTTTTGATTAAGTTTAAAAACAAATTTTACTTTTAATACACTTAAATTCATACGCCCCGAATAAATGTACTTGAGAAGTTTTTTAAATGAATTGACAGACGCTTCACTAATTTCTACTTCAGATTGATGAGATTCTTTAAGACCACCATACAATAAGGCTCTGTAAATTAAAAAAATTAAAAATAAGAAAAATAACATATTTTGGCCGTTGTGTCATCAAATTAAATCAAATTAAAAAGCATAAATTGTATACAAATACTACAAAATGGCATGTATTTTATTTAATTTAGTATTAAAAATATTAATACAATATAATATAAAATTAATACTGTAACCTACTGCGTCCATCTGTGTAACCATGTGCTCAACAATTGATTATCAAAAAGCACTTCAGTAATCAGTACACAATAATAAATATTGATATTTTTCGTTTAAAAACGTTAAATGTTTTTAAAAATGATATAAATTCTAAAATACAAAATTTGAATATATTTTAACCGTGTACTAAACTACTTGAGTGTACTACAAGGTTCTACAAGTATAAACTTTTGAACAAAAAAAATTTTTAATATTTTTTTTCTTCTTGTTTAATCATTTTATATTTAAATTGAGTTATTTTTAATACGCCAAACAATGGACATTGTTCTTATTATTTGTTTTATGTTTATTTAACACCTGATACCACCTACAACATTGAAAGCAAACTATTGGTAATGAACCACTGATGATCTAACTATGTATATGAAGTTGGCAGTAGGCTATAACTGGGGCTATAACCAATAATGTGCTAGTATAAATTACTTTATGATAAGGTTAATAGTTTTTAGTTGTAATGGCCATCCAATATATCTTCTTGTAAATAATGCTGCAGGTAAAACATGATAAATAGTAAGAGAACATATTAATTACTACCTAATTCAAAGTCTACCTAATTCCCTACCATAGTTTTTCTTGGAAAATACTGTTTAACATTATTAGTTATAATTACTTATTATATACAGTAACATAAAAAATTATGTACAAAATAAAACTTAAATTTGTATTAAATTCAAATGAATGCAAACATTTACAACAGACGCCAACAAATTATTTATTGGCTAATTTATTACCAAATGCGTTTGCCAGCAATATCCGACACTTATTAAATAATCGAAATGAATAAAAAATGTATTTGAATTGATTTATAATATGACTATAAGAAATGTGATAAAAAACAAGTTGCCACTGTTTGCAAATATCAATTGTAACACGCATCTAACCTGTTATCATAACATTTTTTACTGCAACGACTTTGTTTTCAGTTTTTGTTGTTTAACTTAATAATATGTACGTTTATGGTATTATAACTGAACAGTAAGACAATTTTATTTTACGTATTTAAAATTTTTAAGCTACAAATTTGAAAATGGGTAAGAGTGGAATTTTTTAAGAACCAGAACAGCGTTTTAATTGAAGTGCAATTTTGAATATTTAATTACTTTATAAGTTGTAATACAAAAACCAAAACATGTTCTAAAATTGTATGCCAAACTTAAAATTTTTGTTTTTATCACTCTTTTGAGTAGAATGAGTGCTTCATCTTTATTTTAGTTACCAGAAAAAGTTAAAAATTTGTCTTTAGGTTGCAACTTATTTTGATTATTATTTTAGTTAGGTGTTGACCAAAAACTTCAAAATCAAAAATATTTAAGTTCTAAATTAAGTTGATCAAAATTTATTTAAATTTTCCATTTGGTTATAATTGTGTTATTCACATAAGACAAACTTTAAGAGCAGTTTAAAAAAAAAAAACGAAACAAAATTAGATTTACAGTAAATAAATTGGTTTTCTTCTACAATGATTGTTTAAAATTTTTAAGTTACAGTTGATCTGCACAATATTATCTCCCAGAATTATTGTACTTATATAATATAAAAGTTTAAGGAGTGTCATTAGTCATTACCATTAAGGACTATGGTTAATTACAATGCACAAAAGCAAACCAAGTAATGATGATCTAAAGGAGATGTTTTGAAAACAAGTGTTAATTAATACCTAGTACATAACGTGTCGAACAATTTAAAATTTTTAAAAACGGTTGGGTAGGTACATATATTATAAACAAAAATGATTAGGTAAGTACTAAATAATAATTACCTAAAATAATCACTTCGTGAAGCCAAAACAACTCTGTGGGCATGAAATCGTTCACCATTCACAACCAAAATAACGTCAGAAAACCTGTAAAATCAAAGCAAACTGTAAATTAATCTAATAAAACACGTACACACCAAAAGGCTGAATGTATTTGAATTTGTTTTTACTGGGTAATTCTTAGTTAAAAAATGTAAAATCAAAACCACCCTACTTTATTTTTCTAAATAGACTGGTTTTAAAACTAATTTTAATTTCTGTACAGGCATTATGCAAGCATCAAATTTACCACCCAGTTAGGTACTTTGTTTTTTTTTACTCCGAGCGTAGTCTCAAGTATGTACTTGTTGACTTAATTTTTCTGAAAACACTTTGCCAGATAATAGAACTGCTCTAATGTTTGCATACTATAAAGTATAAACCCAACTAAGGTGTACCTGGTACTTTAATTGAAAAGCTTTTTTTATAATTTGAATGGTACCTATTATCTATTTTATGATCGAAAGTTGAAAAAATAAAAGTGTCTTGACGTCATTTAAGACTTTCACACATTACTATTGAGTTGTAAAATTCTGTGCATATTGTGCAGAAAATGTTAGATTTTGACAATTTTTGAGGAAAATATAAAACTTTTTGTTTTATAAATTTTAACAGTTTTTCTTAAAACGCGAAAGTTAAAAAAAAAATTGTATTTTAAGCCGTTAGTTGTAGCCTCTCCTTAACGCGTATGCACGTGGTGGCTGACAGCAACTCTTGTTTTCGTATGAACACGCATGGAGCAGCAATCGGGTCTAAAGATACCTTACAAAACAAATACAGTACATGAAGAAATATACCTGTCGTAGGTATATTTTTCAAAATAAAAATGTTTTTCTGCTGCGATTCACACACTAAGTGGGTACTTATACATATCCAGTTTGGTATTTGGCACTGACCTGTCGTTGAGATAAAGCGTGTTTATGTCGTTGGCCAAAAAATGAGCATGATCAATGTGTTCATAGCTATGTTGTTGTTTCGCTATCAGAGAGGACGACGATTTGCCATCGACGGGACTGCCGTCTCCGCCGTTACCGGCATCTCCCAAATGTTGACCGCTCATGGCGCAGCTACGTCGTCTAGTGTAGAAGACGGGTCCGTACGCTGCCGAAAGAAAAACCACGCGAGACATTAACATTATTCGTTGTGCCATTGGACGAGGAGAGAAAAAACTAAAGCAACGTTACGAAACTAAACGACGTATGGAAACGATCTACAAAGTATATTTGACAATGGGTGTAATTAAGGGGTTGCGACAAAAGCGGCAGGACACCGAATCGTTGGGAGAAAGCGATGAATTTCGCGTCACGGACTACAACGAAAAAGTTTTCCAACGGTCGAGTAGATTTTTGTACAGTATATAAGCGCGTCGAGGTGACCATCTATCTTTCAAAGGTTACACAAAAGGTCCACCGCAGCGACACGTACTCATGTCTCGACGAGAAAAGACCGTCACCGTCGCGGGCTGCTGCAGCTGTGCGCGATCGTTATGCTAAAAAAAAAAAACTTCAAAACTTCGTTAAACAAAGTCCGGACTACGACGCGGGGCCATAAACGCCATAGAGCCGGCGGAGTGGGTCAGAAATCGCTGGCTAATAGTATTAGTTATTTTTTATAATTAGTCGTGTCATACGGTTAGGTTCGCGACGACTGGACGTACTACCTACGACGACGACGGACGAGCGGGTTATAATCGAGAACAGGTGAGCAAGGCGCGTCGTACACGGTGCAGGTGTCAAAGTGCACGCGTATAATAATAACCGCCAACGGCGTTATAGACAGTTTGTTAACGAGTGTATATAGTGTAGCTCACGCGCTTTTACAGCAGGCACAGTATTTAATTACCTTCGGATTCCAGCGGGCAACGTCAGATAAGATACCACCGCGGCACGGCCGGCTGTCGAAACTCGAAACTGCTGCTGCTGGTTTTACGATGAAAACGTTTTGTTATAACATAAAAAATAACTTTATTATTGTTGTTGTTGTTGTATCGATTACCGTGATTTATCGATAAACCAGAAGCAGCGTGTACCCGGAGTGCAGGGTGTCGGCAGTGCGCGGGCGACTTATGAGCGACAGTGTGACGACGCAATTATTATCTACGGCCGCTACGATCCGCCAAGACTCCGCGGATACGCCGTAGAATACGGGGACACAACTGCGGCACCGTAAAAAAGTAGCGAAGTAGTGATAGGAGAATAAATAAAAAAATATTACGTTCCAGGCGCTCCCGGTGGTTTTGTTATTATACTACGAGTAGGTACACTGATAAAGTTGATAAAAAAAAACTGGGAAAAAACAATTTCTTTTCTGGAAAAACTAGCGATCGGGGTCGGATTTAGTCGTCAGAGATTCTATAGAACGATTCCTCTATTGGGGGCGCCACGATTACTACTATGGTATTCATCATCGTTATGCAATCGGAGGAACTCGTGGTACCGAAATAACAACAGTAGGTACAAATCACAATAGTCATTAGAAAACTTAGATAATTTCACAACAAATGTGTTCACAACAAATGTATCGATGTCATTAGGTGTGTACTTTGTGAGAACGTTTAATACAGCTTTTCCGTAAGTGATTTTTCGATCTTCTAGAACGATCTTTCAGTAGTGGTGGCCCGTAAAAACTGGGATTGTGGCGAAAATGTGCAAAAGGAATTTTTATATTGGAAAAAAATTACCACGGTGCGCTAATCGTAGACGTACTAAGGAACGGGCTCAGAGAGAGAAATCAAAAGTCATCATTGTGTAACCAATTGAACATTATTTTGAAATATTACGAGTGTAAATTTTCTAAATTTTTAAATCAACAACGAGACGGGGCTCAATGACACATTGAAACAATTGTAGTATTTTTTTTTTAAATATATTTAATAGCCGTTAATTCTTAATTAAATAATTTATTACTCTACCTATTTATAAGGTGTTTAAAATAAAAGTTTGTATCGATCAATTTTTATGTCCATGGTTGTATTGTCATATATTGTTTCAAAATTGTTATGTTAAGATTTGGCACTAGAATAAAAATGACATTACAATGTTGACACATGTAGTTAAAATGCGTTTTAAATACGTAACAATAAAACATAGTTGATGTTACGACTCAAATAAATGAAATTTACCAACTATTGTAAATTGAACACGAGTCTCTCACTGAGCGTATTGGGGGGTCAATATTATATTAACGTTATGTTGATTTACTTAATTTTTTTTTTTTGGGGGGGATTCTAAACATGTTTTATAAAAGAAAATGTAATTTGAGACAAACAATGTCGGTACTTACAATGTTTTTTCTATTTTCTATAGTAAAATTTGATGTAAAAAAAATCGCCCCACTCTCTCCCTTATGCAGGAACTAGAGCAATAATTTTAACAAACCCGTCACAGAATCTAGTTTTAAGTTCATAATGTGAGATATCTAAAAATGGTGTAAATATTGCAATTTTAACCATTCTTTAGGTTCACCAACAACTGTATTATTCCTTTGAATTTGCCAACCACAGAGATTTCATATCAAAAAAAAAAGATAAACCTTGGGGTGCTTTAGTAGACAGCGCCCCGCACTAAATCCGCCCCAGCTAGCAATCACTCGATATACTCCAAGTACATTTAAACATAAATCAAGTTTTAATTTCATCTAGGTAATAATAACGCCTACAATGGGTTAATTATTTAAAACAACTAGAATTTAAAATGTTTAACAGTTATGGGTGATAGCAGCCTGTAGACATTCTTTTATATCATATCCTCTTTTTTGTATTTAAATCTGCGACAGTGCTGAACCCTCACTCAACAAAGTAGGAGAAAGGGAAGTCTAATAACTTTTTATAACGAGTCCACATCAAACTCCACAATTGAGATGAATTATATTATAGCTTGAAGCAAAAATTCCATAAGCCAATCACCATCCTTGAAACTGAATTTCATTGTTTCATTAGTTGAAATTTCGATTATTTCTTCTCCGACGTCTCAATATTTAAAGTATCCATTTGTGACATATCGAGGAACTTCCAACGACAAAATTCTTTTAATGTTCCAAAAAGTCAATACATATCGAGGTGTTGGCAGTAAACTCTGAACTTGTACGTCACATTGAAAGTTATTTCATGGTTTTTGTGCAGATCTGCCAACAACTGACTAAAATCCTGACGGACAAAATTTGGTCTTCCACAAAGTTTTTTTGGAAAGCAGAATTTTGACCTTATTAAATTGAGCTCATCACCTTAACATTACCAGGAGTTGAGTTGGACCTTTTTATTATAAGGAGAGCAAATGTATTTAATTGTATGGAATAGGTAATGAATATTTGAGTATAGCCCAATCCTATAATTTATATTTTTCATGTAATTTTAAAGGTCTAGGGGGATCACCCCCCTAAAATACGCCCTAGGAAGTTGCAAATAATTTCATTGAACTTTGCAAATTAATCGGTCATATAAGCAACATAGATTTTTTAAACTGTAAAATTCTGTCCCAGATTCTGTCGTTGCCACCCTACCGCCCAAAACAATTTTATCACCACTCAGTACATCTTCACTGCCTACTGGGGAGCAATATCTTGTGATATTTCACAAATTTTACCATTGTAAAATATAAATCTACTTAGAGTAGATCTATAATAATTATTATTAAAATTAATTTAGTATTAATTATTTAGTATAATTAATAAGTAATTTTGAGAAAAATTAAAAGCAATTTTTTTCAGTACCACAATAAATGTTGTGTATTTGATAAAACAAAAATGTGTTGCCCCTATTGAACATTCTCCTGGTGGAAATTTATTTGCCAATCCGCCAATGATTATTAGAGTACATTTATATTGTGAAATAAGTAGTAATTTTTATTATGTAAACCAGGTATTGACGCATTGACTTAGCAACAAAAATTTTAACAACACGTCATTATTGAAGTATAAACTTTTAATACAAATAGTTATATTAATATATACAACGGTTATATAAAACAAGTAAGCCATAACAAATTATACTAAGAATATGACTAAAAAAATATAATTTGTAGGTCAAATTGGAATGGACATGACAAATACTCAACAGATTGTATATACAAATTTTATTTTGTATCTTAAATTTTTTTTTATTTTAATGAGACAAACATCCCATTCATGACAGAAATACAAATTATGAGACAATTTACAAATAGAATCTAGCTTAAAATTTAAAAATTATAAATTTAATTTAGTCATTAATTATAGTAATATAAGCTTAGTAAGTTGAACTGATGAATTACAAACATCAGTCTCTTTTCTCTTCTAACACATTGTCCTCAGAGTAATTACCATTGTTGCCATGATGATTTATTTGAGAACGATGATTGTTTGTTCTAAATGCCCGCAATCTATTAATGGAAACTTCAGAATGATTTCTTCGATTCCTAGGAAGTAAATCGTCAACGTTCACCACAATATTGTTTTCCCGCAGATCATACTGATTGTCGTCGTCATTGTCATCATCATCATCATCATCATCATCATCTGGGCTAAAATTAATTATCAATACTAATTGTTAAAAGTATTCAGTAAAAAAAGTTAGTGCACTGTAGTTTGTAATACTGTATTAACTTCTCAACAATCAGTGCGGTAAATCCAAATTTTAATTTTACTTAGTGTACTATGTGAATAACAATATTTTACAAAGTATTATAATGAAAATATTAGGTAGGACAATATTTAGGTAACTAACAGAATACATAATAGTAGTGTAGGCCTAAAAGAAAATCAGTTTGGTTTTATGCCAAGGAAATCAACAATAGAACCATTATTTTGGGTAAGGCAACGAGATGTACAGAGGAAAAACAAAAAACTATGCATGATGTTTTTAAATTTAAAAAAGGCGTATGACAGAGTTCCAAGAAATGCTTTAAAGTCGTCGTTAATGAGGAAAAAGGTCCCAAAAATATATTTAGATTTAATACAGGGTATGTATGAAGGTTCAAATACTAATGTAAAGAGTATATGAGGTAAAACAGAAAATTTTAATGTAAGAGTAAGTGTGCATCGGCTTTAAGTCGGCTTGTACTCTGCAGTAATGAAGTTACAAAAGCAATTCAAGATGAGGTTAAAAAAAATTGGTACTAATTATGAACTACAATTTTCTTATATAAAAATTTGTTTATTTGTTAAAATAGTATTCTTCTTTTAAATGCAAATAAAATACATTTTTTGAAATTACTTTTTAATTGGTCCTATGGCCTTCAATGGTTGAATTCTACAAAAAAATCCAAAATTCCTTTTTTGTTGATATTAGTTAATAATAAAGACTTATAGATTACTAGAACATAGGTGAAATCTGGAAACAAAAATCAAAAAAGTTCCTTCTTCCCCACTCACCTCGTCACCAAGGCACCAGCAGATCAGAACTTTTTACAATCTTCAGTTTTATGATTAAAAAGAACAATTTAACCAAATTCCTTCCAACACTACTTTTTTTTTTTTTTTAATAATGTTTTTTTACCCAAATAGTCTAATTCTACTGGACTAACTAGTTTAAACTTATATTATTAAACATGTATAAATAATTATTATAATTAATACATAAATGTACACATTACTCACTCAGATATATAATTGTCGCCACAGTGAAGAGGTTGATGTTGCCATTCTTCATCATCTATTTCGCCCATTTCATTCAAATACTCTCCAGAACCAGGCACGATATCTCCGTCAAACTCCTCCTCATCGTCATATTCTTCTTCCATGTTACTTTCATCTACATAATTATATTCTCCTTCATCATACATCTCTTCATTATCATCTTCTTCATCGTATTCTTCCTCATCCTCCACACCATCACCATCATCATCATCATCATCTTCATCTTCTAAGTCATCATTATTGTGACTATCATGAAAATGTTGGTGTTGGCTATTGTTTTGAGACATATGTTCATGTTGAGATACTTCAGGAGGATCAAAGTTCAATTCAGGTAAAACCACATTTTTGGGAAGACCTCCATTTTCTGCTATCACGTTCAATATAGTGTTTTGTACTTGTTTACGTTTTTGACAGTTTCTAGTCACTTCATGAATTGGAAACCAGTTTTCTAAGTGTGTTATTGGAAAATGGTAGTCTACAATTGGCCGCTGAAAATACAATAAAATTTAAAATCTAGATCTATTCATCAACTTAAATAATTAAAAATGTTTAGTTAAAAACTTACTTCAAAAAACTTCTCAAAATAATGGCATACGAATAACCCACAATCACAACTGTTCGGCTGTTGTGGTACTTTAATAATAGTTCCCTTCACTGAAGCTGGAGAAAAATCTTTTTCGGCACCATTATTCTTAAATTTATACTCTTCAGCTAACCACTCACGCAATGTTGCTACAATCCTAGCACGAGCAGTACCACCATTCAAAGAGTCAAATATCAAAATGCAAGGTCTAAAAAAATAAGTTAATTTTAATTATTTAAAAATAACTTGGCAACTAATAAATAATTTACTGTTTAACAAAGGGACGATCTCCTTTAGTTAAATTTGCGACGTCTGTATGGTAATCGCTTTTACTTGGGTTACTGTATGAAACCTAATAAATGTTAAATATAGTGATTAGATTGCACCAGGTTACACAAAAAAGATTATTGCAAAGAAAATTTACTCCTAACAAAATTAAAAAAGAATATTCCTCAAATAATTTTTATCCATGTAACATATTTAAAATGTTGACAGAATTTAGAAAATAAATCCTATACATTTGTTTAAATTAATCCTCTCCATCAAATGAATTCACATTTTGAGACCTAACCCTATCAACAAAGTCATTCATCAAATAATTTAGTATTATGCAAGTGTTTACAATGAGTGTAAATTTTAACCATTGTAGTAATCATTGAAAATGACCATAAAATGCCATAGGCTTTAAATATTAAAGTGAGTTCATACTTATTAGTTCCTATAAATATCCATATTACACAGAAGTTTATGAACACTGTCATAAGATATACTTATACTAACTTGACAATACACAATTGAAAAACATTTATTTCTACCCACACCATAACCAACTAAAAGAGAAGTTGTGTGATAACGTTTTAAACATCAATGTGTATTATGTATTATAATATGAATAATGTTACACTTAATTTTACGTAAAAATTAACATATAGTTCACCCATAGATGGTCTGACAGTACAAAAAGGAAAGTTTGAATGACCCTCACATAGAAAACATTGAAGCAATGGAGGCCTCAAAAATTTCACTAACATTTAAACCAGAACCTCATAAAACTTAAAATAAGACCCTATGTTTATAAATAAAATATAAAAATACTTGTTATACACTTACTTCAAATTCCCAAGGATCTTCATTTCTAGGATCAGCTTCATTTGCAAGTGGATTAATCACATCAATGGGAGGATGATATCCTCGATCTAAAATGAATTAATATTCACATATACACACTACACAGAAAGTTCTGTTACAACAAATAAATATACAACAAAAAATTTTGTCCCTTGGAGTTCGTTGAAACGGGAACTTACTGTATATATATTAGAAATAGTTGAAGAAATTTCTAGTTTCAAAATTTATAATTTTCTATATTAAAAAGTAGCATAACCGTCATGACCTTTGCTATGAATTTCCATTAGCCAAGACAAAAAAAACGGCCAGTCATTAAACCTTAATTTAATTTTTATAGGGAAAAAGTAATCAGATTTAACATGTATCCAACAGTGTGTGTTTATTTTACAATAAAAATCAGAACACATTCTGATCTGAATACACAGGGGCTTTAGCCCCAGTACAGTATTTAACCTAGCTAATCTTAGCAATTTATAGTTTGAGGCAAAAATATACTTTACATAGTAATAAAATCTGCAAATAAAACTAAAAAATTAATAAATTGGGCTCTGTGCTACATCATTAAATAGATAAACATTTACTTTTCTAAGGCAGATAAATACTATAAATTTATTCACAATATTTGGTACCTACACAACAATCAGTACATTTTGAGCCAGATAAATAATTTTAATAAAATTAATCTTGAATAGCCGTTGTATCATTATATACACTATTGTTGCCATGTATGTAAATATTATGTACACAAATTATCGGCTTTAATTATCTATATTCTATACATTACATAATAATATACAGTATATTATACTATATATACATTAAAATTACCATAGTTAACGATGTATATACAACATAAATGGATTTTTATTGCAGAAATACAACTTGATCAGATCCTTGCATATGATACCTTACTTAATAGAGATAGGTAATCATCCAAAAATTATATTTTAAAAAGTCTTAGCTTATTTCTTTTTTGAACATTCTTATTATTTATTTAGGTTAGGTATAATTTCAAAACAAAAAAGGTTCCTAAGTACTTGAAATCTTTACAAATTTACAAAGGGTTTTAACACAAAAGTTGTTTGAGCAGTAACAACCAATTTTAACAATTTTTTAAAAAAATTAACAGCACATAATGGTTTGTTGATTATTGCAGTTATATGATCATTAAACCTTTAACATGAAGTTGATTTTTGAAATCCTTAAAAAAGATAACGACATATTTTTACTCTTATACTATGGAAAAATTAATTTGGTCAGACAATAATTTTTTTGTTTTTGTTCTTATTTACCACGTTATTTGGTTCTTATTAAGTTGGTAAAAAAAACTTCTCTGAAAATTATTCAAAACTATCTTGCATATTTGACTAACTGAGTTTGCCCACTATGGTTATTTAAGTAATGTAATGTAATAACGCCAATAGTTAATTAAAATTAGTTTCAAAATAAAAAAAATAAAAACCAAGTTTAGAATCAGATTTACTACTTTCTTAGAGAAAATCACTAGCCAAAATTTAATATGATAGATACTATTTACCAGGTTTATCATTGGATATCTTAACTGGCGTTCCATCATCAAATTTAACAGCTCCTGACAAATTAGGAAAACATATTACTGCCATAAACCAATGAAAACTGAAAATAAAATAGAATCAAATTCTTTAATAAAAATTAAAAACACCTTTAGAAAACGTTTAATGCTCACTTTTCATTTATGGGTATAAATATAAAATCTTTATCAAATACGTTAACTTTTTTAGTCCACTTGTTAACAAAATTGTGTCGTAGTTTGGCACTTAATGCAGATGTAACTTTTTTTGTCAATGTCGTATAAAAATATGTACTAAATAAATACGAGCGCATTTTGTCTTCAGATGACAATTTACGTGAATACCAGTAACTAAAGACCAAAATGTATTTGTAATTTCGCAGTATCAATAATGAATCATAATAACACACTTACTTTAAATAGAATTCCATAAGGATATCGTTAACATATTCTCCAATTTGTAACATTTTATAATCTAATATTTTTACTGAGACATTACTCGATTTATTTTTAGCAATTATTCTGCAGACAAACAATTTACAATAGCATATTTAACATTAGATTAATATCAGAAAATTATAACCTAACTTACGTAGTATTTTCATACTCCAATTCGTTTCTCATCAAATGAATTTCTGATTGGTGTTTATTTTCCTGAAAATAAATGTTGTTTATCATCCAGCAATAAAAACAAAATAAATAGATATAATCTTTTGAGTAACCTACAGCTAGTATTCAAAACGCTCAAGCTTCAAAAAAGTTTGTATAACTTGTAAGCAAGACGATTCAATTTTTAATTATTATTTGTTTTTAGTCGTTAAAAATCTTATGATCATAGAAAACTGGTACTTAAGAGGTATAAATAACAGTATTAACATCAAAAAGTTGTGACATTATGTCAGCAACAGTCAAAATAAATTGTAAATAATTTGTATGTCATAGGAGATGAGATTGTTTTTTTAACATAATATAATTTATTAAAATAAGGTTCATGGGAAGAACACATCTCCTCTCTTCAGTTCGACTATCATAGCACAATGAACAAATTTTAAGTTCTCTCCTATATGAATTGAAAAAATAATTATATTTAATAAAAACTCATAGAAACATTGATTTTTTAAAAAACATATAATCCGTGGCATAGTAGTTTTTAGCTACCGATTGAATGCTTTCAGCCGCTAGTGACGTCCACTTCAGTTTTTGTTCAGTAATATTTTATAGAAATCTATGAAAACACTATTATAATTTATTTTAAAATTGTTGTACAGCTGGGAGGGGAGCTCACAAAGTTTGTTCTATTACAGAAATGGAAAGCAAATGCCACTAGTGCCTGAAAGCGTTTGATCAGTTGCCAAAAGTTCTTATTGCATGGTTTATCTGTTTAATATAAAATATTGACAATTTTAAAAATATATCTCCAATCTTTTCTTTAATTTTTAATATTTTATAATTTTTTTTCATTGTCATTAAAACTATTAATTTAGCAATCTTCTGAAAATAACACAAAATTTTAACTTACCTTGGCCTCTTCATCTAAGTTAAGTATAGCCTCAACTTGTGGAATAGTCAATGGACCATACTTTTCTCTGAATCTTAACAAAAACTTTTCCAATTTTTTTACTTCAAACTTGGTTAACTCTAAACGCCACATAATTCTTCTTTGCATTTTATCTTAAAATATAATTAAATAAATACTATGAATTAAAAAAAAAAAAAAAAAAAAAATCAAACCTTTACTAAGTGGACTGTAAAAATAATTTTTATTATTTTCCTTCATTTTCAATAAGTGCTGAATGCCAGCGGCAGCTAAATAATCGGTGTAAATTAATAATACTACATATTCGTTGGAATAACATCCCAAAATTTTTACAATATTATCCATACATACATCAATAGTAACTGGATCAGAATCTAAAATAGCAAAGACAAAAATTGTTCGATAAATAATGACATTTATAAATTCAATCTGTAGCTACGATAAAAATAACAAATCAGTGAAATAAGTGTTTTGTATGTCCTGCTAATACTCATAAAAATTAAAATTAGAAGTACATATTCCTAGAAATATTGTTTTAAATTCCAAAATATTTTAAATTGTAAGTTGTGATGACTTTACTAAGTATTTTTTCTTTTGTTACCACTTGTCAGGTAGAATAATTCCAATCAATAAATATATGCAATTAGATTGAGATAATGACATTTAATTAAAAGCTTTTGTAGAATTTTGCTGATCTTAATTCTTAACCAATTGGACAGTTATTTGAGACAAGTTTTAGACAAGTATTTTGATAAGTTATTTGAGAATAAATATAAGATATGAGTGTCACCTACAATATAGTGTGTCATTTCATGTTTGTAATCAAAATAACACCATTTTAATCATTGTTATTTTATAAGTATTGGTGGGACTAGTACTAATTAGATTTTATCAAATCTTTTTGCTGCAGATCACACATTTTGTTTTACATTACATATTTCATTTATATTGGGTTATAAGTTTAAAGGAATAGAAAATTATAAAAAACCTAAAATAAACTTACTAAGATCTTTAACAGTCATGCGTATTCCGTGGGTACATATTACTAGATCATCAGTAGAAACCGGTATAGTATTGAAGGTTCCTATATTAATAGATAGACAATGATCAAATTTTAAAAAATCATCAGCACTTAGGTCTTTCTGCCATAATTTATCTTCCAACAGTTTAGGATTTGCTAAAAATATTTTGGGTTTATTATTAACTTCAAGATTATTAAATTGAAAATAGTATGTATTAAAAATATGACAATATGTACATACCATTCAATTTTTCTATGTGTTTTTTAATAACATCCAACGATTCACTTTTATATATAATAGGTTCTAAAGTATCTTCTTCATCATCAGATAAAAGGTGGATGACTTCAGATACATTATTGTGTGTTACAATTTGTGGTGCTTCTGTTGGAGGAGATGAAACAAGTGGTTGAGGGTCTAAAAATAATAATATTAATATTAAAACTATTTTTCATAATTTTTGTACAATATTAACCATAAATACTTGGTGTATCAATTAGCGTTAAAGTAATTGAATTTAGCTTTAGTTGTGGCATTCGGCATGTAGTACATACATCATCTTGTAAAATACTTTTGCATTTATTACATTTCTTTGACTCCTGTATAGCAGTAAATGTAAAAAAAATTTTATCATAATATTTTAACTGTTATTGGGTTTTATTTTACAACTTTTTTTGTACTATTGGTATAATTGATATATATTTATTATGTAAGAAAATATGAATGTAATAAATTTTGAACCCATTCAATTAAAATAGATTTTCAACTTATTACAACCAATATACCAATATATATTTGAACATAATAATAAATTTGTAAAAAAAAAAACTTTTAAGCAATAAAAACAATACGTTATATAATATACATATATTTAACATTTTTACAACCATTTATTATGAATTTGTTGTTTAAGTTAACTTACTAAGACGTACAATAATTCTAAACTAATATAAGTTATATTATTTTAGAATTATTTAATGTCTTGTTAAAGTTAACTTAAATAACATATTCATAATAAATAAATGGTTGCAAAAATGTATAAAAATAAATGTTCATACTGAGATAAAAATTAATGTAAAATATTTTTAATAGACTAACAATTTGCTTTGCCACTGTTTGATGTGGAGTATCTGCCAACACAGGTTTTGAGCTTGCAGATGGAAGCGTATTTTGTTTATCAATGTTCTGTTTATTTATACTTGTAGGCAAAACCTGTTGGTTACCAATGACCAGTTGCTTGTTTGGCTGTATTTGATTACCAGTTGGTTGTTTATTTAAGGGCGATACTTGTGTAACAACAGCCACAGGCTGTATCATTAGAGAAGATGGCTGATTCATTGATACTTGTTCTTTTACATCATTCTGCTTATTAGGTTGTTGTAATTTAGGAGGCAAATTGGTAACTTTTTGAGCTGACAAAACTGAATGCTTGGATGTACATGGTTGATGGTTAGGCTGTGATTTTGTGACTAATTGACTGGACAATTGATTAGTAGATGGTAAGTTTCTAAAAAAAAAAACAATCAAATATTAGGAGTCTATTAAAATTAATTTATCAAAATCAACATTGTACAATTTTGACAATATTATTAACACTATGTGTTAATATTTAGATTCATATCGATTTTGAGATGTGTATATCGATAATTTTTAAAGTATAATAAGTTCATTTAAAATCGAAATTTATATCTACCATTATATTTAATGTATTAATATAAGCATATTTTGATATACAACATTGACAATATTGATATTAAAAATATCAGCATAAATTATTCAATTAACAATTTATTAAATACAGTTGTTGAAAGAAAAAAAAGAAGATAAACATTTATCATTTCATTTAAAAATACAAGCTATCTACTGTGCACCATATAATTTATGGTTATTGAACTATTATATATATGTTATATATATACATATATATGGTATTAACTTAATTAGTTACATTTACTGCAGGTACGGAATACAGAAATGCTAAGGAAAACTAGAACTAAAAATGTTCTGGATATCATTTTGATACAAGTGACGAGTTATTTAGTTAAAATGTTACAACTTACAAGTTATTGTGGTTTTTAGAATCCTTTGTATCGCATGCCCTGATGAAAAAATGAAACGTATGTTTAAACAATATGATTATAATACTTTAGAAAAATATAATATATTACTTATTGTGCTTATGTTCAGGAGATCTTAGTTCAAGTAATTTGTCTTTAGGAAAAAACTAAAAAATAAAAACATTAAAATATTAATTATTATCTTAACAAAACTAGTAATTTTTTAAGGAAATAATTTCTCTACCAAAAAACACACATATTTGTAACAAAATATAAATTTAGAAATTTGTACAGTAATACTGTACTACAAAACTAAGCATTTAAACACTAACATTTTTTAAAACTTTTCGCATATCTGACACCAACATATCAAAGTTTGGAAGAGTATTAGGTATCTCTAGAGTTTCACTATCATACTGCAGTACGAGTCCATTCCTATAAATAAAAAAATAAGTACATTAAAATAAATAAATATAATTAACAAGATAGTCAATGAATTGGAAATATTGGAGAAAACATCAATACTTTTTTACCTAGTATTATAAAAATTAACGTTATTATATCTACGTTATTTTTTTGAAATCAATTTGATGTTGAATAACAATAAAAATGTTACCAACAACAAAATTGAAGCAACGGTTTGAAATAATATTTTTTAAATTTATTAATTATAAAATTGTATTATTTATTTTTCGATAATGCCATCAGTGAGCAACTTCACATGTTATTTGTTGTTTAACTTGTTAACTTTTTTGTTCTGTATATCATTCAAATAACTTATTGTATATTTAGTACAAATTGTCTATTTTCTTTAAAAAAAACAAAAAAATTGGAATAAAATCAGTCAGGCAATAAGGAAATAAAAAATTTGCAGTTTTTGTCAAGTTAATTTTAAATATTGATGTATTTCAATGTTAAACACTTTTACTTATCAATACCTTGGAATTGTATTCTTTATAATTTTAATACGATCTCCCACTTGATTACAGTTAGGTGATGGACTAGTATCCTTCTTATCATCTTTTTCAGAGTCCAATTTACTATTTAAATCTACATTTGTTGACTGATTGTTCTGTTTTGAACTTGAAGAAGATGAGGAAACTTTGATATTTGAATTAGGCGTAATAGCTCTAATCTTAGCATTTTTGGAAGATAAAGAATTTGTATCCTTTTGATTCTTTTGAGATTGTTCAAACTCAGAAACCGTATCAAAACAAACTGATTTTCCTCGACTTTCTTTTTTTGTCGATTCAGTAGTACCTCTCGTACGTTTTATTGGTGGTCTTTAAACAAACATAAACAAAATAAATAAAAATTATTCATTATTTAGTTCGTGCCTGTATATGTAAATACATTGACTTCAGTTTAAATTAATCTAAAATTACCCAATATTATTAAGTTCATCACAAGCATTTCTTTTGGAATGGTTTTTATTTTCCTTGGTTTCCGTAATCTAAATATAAAATTAATATATTGAGAAACATTGGAAAAAATAATGATTACATTTTTAAAAATTTAGAAGACCACACAATTTACCAATTTATCTTGATTTTTACTTTGTAATGGAGCTGGCACCGGTACTAAAAAAAATTTAAATTTATGAAATAAATAAATCAATAATCATTCTCATCATTTAATTTATCAATAACAATATACCTCGAGATACTTGATTGACAGTGGATACAGGAGAACGTTTGATTCTTGATGTGTTTCTTGTAGGAAATATGGAAATACTTGGATTGTTCACCAATTGAGGTACACCAATAATTAATCTATTTTTTAAAACAAATTAATTCATAATAATATATGTTGTAATAAGTATTTTAATCAATTATATTTTACAAAGAATGCAGTACTAAGGAGTAAAATAGAATATATTAGAAAGTAGGTAGAAAGTAGGTATAGAACAATAGTACAAAATATGTTTCAAACACCTATTCTATAGTAATCGCAGCTATAGCCAACTAGTATGTATATTAGTAAAATGTACCAATTAATAAATAATTAATAAACTTGTGTTCTAATACAAATGAACAAAACTCAAAACATAATATTAAAAAATTGCGGATTTATATGGAAGTGTAACCTATTAGTTTTATGCCCTTTATGCTTAATGGTTTTATAAATTTTATGTTTAATTGTATTTGATACTATATTTAATTAATTAACAATTTAGGTATGTATATTACAGGCATTTAGATTTGCATAATACATTTATTTAGTACCAAACTTAACTTAAGGTAAAGGTAACCTATATATATATACACAGAGCAGTGAAAAAACCCAAGTAGGTGAACCAACCAAATAGAGTGGGATACCAAGCATTGCCCGCAATATGGAGCCTCTTAGGTGCGCTGTCCAGTCAAGCTTCCTGTGGCAGTTTACTTATTTTATACTATTTAATAAATATTCTGTATATAATTAATATATATTTTTGGGATCTTTTCCTGTATGCCTTTTCTAAATCTATAAATACTATGCATAACTAGTTATCTAAAACAAAATAATGGGGTTCCATTGATTTTCTTGGCTTAAAACAAAACTGATTCTTAAATATCAATGTCTCACTTCTTATTTCCACAATAATTTTTTTCCCAAATCTTTGTAATCATAAGCTTAATTCCTCTATACATTCTACACACTCTTATCCAATCCTCTGGCATTTTCCCCTCTACTAGTACCTTATAATAAGAGCTTTTAAGCTTGTTCAATAATTTCAAAGAAATTGTTTATTGGCTTACACTAACAAATACTTAAAATCTTACTTAAGTATACTAATACTCAAATACTTTACAAGACTGCAGTAATTGAAATAATATGTATATATTATAATAGTTAAAAACCAGTAACATTTGCCAGGTAAATGAGTTAACGTTGTAAATTTAATTTGCAATTTTTTTCCAAAGTTTATTTTTTGTTGTACTATTGGAAAAGTCACTGGGTTATAACAGGGGCATATCTAGACCCAAATTAAAAAGATAGCGGAGTACACAGTATACACTTGTGTGTGTGGTATATAAAAATGAAATTTTCCCACCTTCCAACAGGGGCATATTTGGATCCTATTTTAGCGGCGGGCAAATGTATTTATTGTATGAAATATTTAATATTTGAGCCCCATCCAATAATTTATATTTCTAATGTAATTTTCACGGTCAAGAAGGGGAGACAAATGCCTCCATTAAAATCTACGCCCTTACCCTCCAAAGTATTATTTTTAGTATAAATTATTTATGGGTTTGAGGGCTAATTACAACTCCATTACAACTCTCAAATAAGCCTTTGTGGTGTAATTGTATAAACATGAATAACTTTCCACTAAATTGAACCAAATGTGTTAATTTTTTTGTTTCCTCTGACATAACTCGAAGATCAAACACCAATTTGTAAAAAAATTTAAAACACTATTTTACTAAAACACTGCCACGGCTCAATGTATGTGGCACACTACATAAACACTGTAACCACTGAACTAATGCCAAAAAGCACGAGTTTTAATTTTTAAATTAAATTGGGACGCAAACTCACTGCTTTGGTGTGAGCCCTATGAAATGGTAGTTTTAACGTTGAAGTTTTCTTCGATTAACTGTCGTAGTTATCCTTATAAAAAAGTTTTTACAACAAATATTTGCCAAAGGGTATGCAGATGAAATTCAAAGATTGTTTTCTGACAAACTACTGTACTAGGTATAAGCAAGCAGTTATTGATTTATTTCAGATACTAATTTATTTCCATCGTACTTGAGATTAAAAGGATTTTCCATAGATATTGCTTCTTCGTGCAAGACAAACTTTATTAAATAAATCCACCTAGGGTAATTGGCAAATTGGGAAAAAGTGTTGGTTTAGTTGGTCTATACTATGTTTTAAAGTGCTCAAGTAGATACGTATGATGCCATAACGGCAATTTCTATATTTCCTCGAGTTTTAACAGAAAATTTGTAACAGATATTTATGTTTAGCTATGATTGAAAAACAACAGGGTTTCAAGCTTTATGTTTGATAAAAAAAAATTGTCATCGGTAGTTAGTATTCTAAACGTAAAGGGAGTAGTAGAAAGGATATCACAGTCGAATCAGCGTTTTATTACGAAGTCTACAATTGCTAAATCTTACAAGTATACGAATGAACCACCTCTTTAGTTAAATCAGAAACGTACACATAAAACGCAGTTATTTGATGCAAAAATAGGGATTGTCTGGGGGGCTTTTGTGCGATTGCCGTCTATATTATTATCTTTTAGAATGCTTATCAAAATAAATATAAATTGGTAGAATATTCAGTGAAAGTGGGATACAGGTAATCGAGTAAACAATTTAGCCAGACGGTAGGTGTACCTACGTAATTTAAAAAAAATAAAAAACTACCACCAAGGTACGGGACAAAGTATTTAACAAGAGGTAGGCAAAATAAAGTTAACACGATTAAAAAAAAAGTGCCATTGTGACGCGTTAGGATGTACCATCGATTCAAAAGCTATAAAATCAACGGCTGTACCTGGGTATTTAAAAAAACAATACAAGTGACATAACAATATTAACACTTAAACGTAAGAGTGACGGACCATACAGCCGGGCTAACGGTCACTATAAACAGGTACTAACTTATTATCCGCCTTGTCCATTGAGACAATGACCTCTCGCGCGTCCACGTCCGAGCTAGTTACCGTTGGCGGTGTATAAACCGTACCGAGCTTGACACTTAACAGAAGACGGCTGAGCTGTTCACACGAGATGTTGAGCAGTTGGCCATCCACGTTTATTGCCAGGGGCAACATGGTAAATAGTGTATACAGCTTTTGTTGAGAGCACTCCCGTCAACTGAAACAAAAACACCATCATTACCTCGCGTATGGCCGATCGTCACACAACAATGCGATTAAAAATAAATAAATATTATAACGCCGTCGAGACCCGTAGGATGAAGGCAACTAAAACGCGCCGGCGGCTGGTACGCGTAAGCGGTCGCGACGAAAATGGCGTGGTCCGCGCTCACCTTTTAGTTCAAGTCCGGGGCTGTACATATTACGGTTTGACGCATATCCGGACGCGGCGGACGAGTCACATGTTTTTAACGCCGCATCATCATCATCATCTCGCTGGACGACGGATGGTAGCGATCGGGCGTCGCGCGAACAACAACGACGACGGCGGTGGTGGTGGTCGCGGCCGACGAAAAATGCGAAAATTATTGTAACACGACAGTGCGGCGGCGGCGGCGGCTCGCGAGCGTCCAGTGCACCACAGAAGAGACACACGAACGACAATTATTACAGACCCGTTGCAGTTATTGCACAGGCGGGAACGCGCGGACGCTGGATAGACGAACGAACACTACACGCTATCGGCAGGGGGGAGGGCGCTTATTAACACCGGCGAACGGGCGTGCTTGCGTACGGCAAAAACGCGCGATGGCTACTCTCGGAAACGTTCTGAGACAAACGGCGGCGTTTGTGTCGGACGACGGCGCGCGTTCGAACCGCGGAGGAGTACGGACGACGGAACTGGTAAAACTATTGTGAATTATTTATATCAACAAATATATATATGTATATATAGTTTAGTGTCACCATTGAACAGAGAGATACCGTGTATTCACTGTGACGCCACAGTTGGAAACGTTGAAATGATAATATTATTATTATTATCGATGTACAGGATACATCTGTTTCTTCGGCGCGCGAGTCTCGACGGCGCTCGAAACGCGCGACACACTTGCGGTATAAACCGCGAACGTGGTATGAACCGATGATAAAGAGTATCCACGATCGTCATGACCACACGACAGACTCTATACACAGAGCAAAGTGGTGGATTTATAAATCCACCTTGCTTTATTTTGTCTATACAACCGTGGTGGTGGTGGTGGTGCAAACTGATAACTGTGATCGAGCACGAGAAGTCTATGCACGGCTTTAAAAAGCATATTAAACGTATATAAGGGACAAAAAGAACGTATAGATAGCTGAACTCGTGATGACGATTTTTTTTTGACGTACTGTTTTTACAATGTTTTTTTTTTCTCTGTGAACACTTTTTAACGAGTAATGCTCAGATTTATACGTTCGATACCTCTAAGGAAAGGTCTTCGGACCCCTAATCGTACTTTAAAGGGGTCTCTCAAAATTGAAAAAGTTACAATCGAAAAAGTAGGTCAAATTTGACCAAAAACATTGTAATTTCATTTTTACAATTTTTTTTTTGTTTTAGTTTTTTTTAGAAAATGGTCGACAAAAATTGGTCATACCTCCGACTTATTTTTCAAAAAAAATTTGTAACTCGCACAAATTTTAAGAATTGAAATTAAAATACATTATGAAAAACAAAATTATCTGATAACAGAAATTTTAAAAAAATCTACCCAATAGATTCCGAACGCGTACGAAAAAAAGTGTTGAAAAACGGTGTAATTTGGTTATAACAATGAAATTACGCGTACTATTATGCAATTATTAATTCTAAAATTGTATTAACTCCTCAGATAATGGTCCAATTGGTTTGAAATTTTAACACGTTATTTAAATTAATATTCTATACACGTAAATATGTTATTCAAAATTTTCGGACCATTTTTAATGTTAAATTTGTTTTTACCAGGACGTATACAAGACAAACTATATAAATAAAGGATTAATTGGTTTAGTTAGTGAAGAGGAAGTAAAAGATGCAGTGATGGCCATGAAAAAGAAAAAGGTGGTAGGACCAGATGAAGTGCCTGTAAAGGTGTGGTAAATTTTAGAGAATGTACGCATAATAAAAAGCTCTGCAAGGCGTTGTTTTTATTATTTTAGAAAAGGTGTATGATCGAGTGCCAAGAGAGGTTTTAAAGTGGGTATTAATGAGAAAACAAATACCAAAATTGAATATAAATTTATTAATGTATGAAGGCTTGAATACTGGTGTCAAGAATATGTGTGAAGTAACAGATGATTTTAACGTAAGAGTGGGTGTGCATCAAAGGTTGGCTTTAAGCTCTTACTTGTTTTCTGTGATAATAGATGAAGTTACAAAAGAGATACAGGGCAAGGTACCATGATGTATGATGTTTGCTGATGATATAGTTTTGATAGGAGAAATTCTAGAAGAAGTCAATAGTAGGTTGGATGAGTGGAAGACAGCCCTGAAAGGGAAGGGATTAAAAATTAGTAGAAATAAAACAGAGTATATAGCGTACGCCAAATAGTTGATAGGACTAGAAGAGCAAAGTCAATAATGTGATAGTGATGTGATAGGTGAAGTCAAAAGCTTATAATATTTAGGACCATTTATACAAAGAGATGGGGGCTTTGCCTTGGATGTAAAACATAGGATTAAGTGCGGTTGGATGAAATGGAGGTAAGCGTCGGGCATTTTATCGAGACGAGTCAAAAGCAGTAAGAGTAGTTAAGAAAATGAACGTCTAAGGGAAACGAGGGAGAGAAAGACCGAAAAAGGGATGGTTGGATACAATTGAGAATAATATGAGGGCTATTGTTGTGTGCGTAGGGATGTAAAAACTAGAAACGAGTGGAGGCCGACCCCAAATAGTTGGGAGGAAGGCAAAGGAAACAAGAAGATATAAAATAATAAGTATGAAATTTATTTTTTATTTAAGCTAAGACAGTTCACACAGAATAAAATCATTCTGCAGTTTACAATTAGGTATTATTATCGTTCAACCATTATGGTTTTGTTTCAAATAAGAGTTTTAGCTGTGATCTACTGGTTTCATTTTTTTTTTCCTAGTACAATTATAATTAAAAAGTACAATTAATATTGTTTTAAGATTTACAAACTTAATTTATGTTCTTTGCACATAATTAACAAACTGAAAACCTAAAATGCTGGATATCATAGCATAGAATAATAGTAATACTAGTATTTTTATGATCATGGATGTTTTTTATAAAAACAAATAATCAAAACATAATATATAACTACACCAGTTATTTTTAAGCATTTTTAAAATGGTTCTGTTCCACACAAAAAAATATTAATAAGTAGTAACGTTACATGCATAATGTATATTTTAATGCGTGGCCTACACAAATTACGAGGCCCCATTTAAACAATCAGTAACACGTTTTCTACATTGGTTATTATTACAGTAAAAAAAAAAAAAAAATGTTTAGAATTACAACATTACATAAGTACTGAAAATATGCCGATTGTGGAAATTTCCTCGCGACTAAAAAACCTACTGCAATTTTTAAAGAAAATTTGTTACAAGAATTAATGGAGTAATAACAACTACATGCGCCGAATAAAATGTATATGATGAAAATTATTCGTTACCGAAAATTGGGTGCTGACAAAAATATCGGACCGTAAATAATGTTACGTGAACAGATTCTAAGTACTACTATAAAGAGTTTAAACTGCAACACGAAAGACATTCTAAATAATATTATAAATAAATTACGAGTAACAAAAACCACGTGGTTTCGAGTTTAATACACACTTCGTACATGCAGACGCCACTCTAATCACGAATTCATCATCATGTTCATAAAAATGTGATTTTATTACTCAGGTATTTATCTATTTCGTGGTAATTTTGGAAAATTACGTAGGAAACGAACAACGGACGAAATATCTTATGTCCACTTACCTTGGATCCGGAAGTTGTACATTCGTACATTAAATAAGCGGTTCACACTTCTCACAGACTGGGTCGTCAATTTAACCGATCATGGCGTCGTCTGTCACACGCGGGCGCAGATAAAATTACGAAATTTTAATGGAGACCGACATTGACTCGTGTACAAGACTGTGGTAGCAAGGAGGATATTTTACATTATCCACCTTGCGTGGTGTAGTAACTTTACTTGGACGGCGCTATAGGCTAAAGCTATTCCAAAGAGAAAAAGAAAAATGTATATAGAGTATGATCAAATACCAAAGAACACACGAAAGAGATTATATAGTATGGTTATCCCGCAGATATAGTTTAAATTAAGAAATATAACAAATTATATATATCTGTGAGTTACCCTTGGGTATGATGGCAAAATGTGCGATGCGCGTGGCCCCTGCTTCCGCCACCCGTCGTAACGATGGTCAAATATGGCGCTGTACTATAACTGCCAGTACTCAGAATTTGTCTATCGAAATAGGCGTGTTTACAGAAATATAATTATAAATCAAACTTCCGTATCGCGTTGCATCAATAATAATTGCCGATATCCAGCACGTTTCCCATTGTCGGAGCATCTGACAATTGTTGCTATAACATTTTGGCCGCATAACGTGTTGGGTAAACAATTAGAATTGGCGACAATATTATATTTTTGTTTTATATATTGTGCGTTTATGCGTATTGGTCCGGGTAGGTCTCGACATGTTTCGTTATTGTATTTGCCTGCAAGTCCCCGTGTATCGCCTCTTCGGTTTCGCATCGTTGTGGTGTTTGCCCGCGCACGGGTATTGTGTTGTAGCATGTAGATACAATGTATTATTATACGGGCTTACAGATTATTAATTTAACAAAATAGTTTTGTGGTTGGTCCGTTTGTAATTTTCTGTAATTTAACCCACGAAAGTTTTGAAAAATGATCGTTATTAGTTGGATAATGACGATGAAAATCACGCGCTGTTGTTGATACTACCAATATCGTAACAACTCCTCGAATAACTGTCCGAATGTTTTGAGACGTTATTTGAATAAATATTCTTTAAATACGTGAATACGACTTTCAAAATTTTCGGACCATTTTCAGGAAAATTCTAATAAAAAAAAAAAAAAAGTGCCGGGATTAGTCTAGGTCGCGTGAGTAGTTTGACGGGGTAGCGACTACGCTTTGGGCGGGTTTAGAGGTTGTGGTTTAAACGCATTATTTAATTTCTGAAATTCGATTTGAAAAAATTTATAACATCAAATCAAAAACGTGGTAAAGTCGATTCAAAGTAGACGTCATAACAAATTTGAATCCGTATTCAGAATTTTTATCGCATTAATAGACCAATTAGGAACACAGAATTCTATACTACACTGTAGTATAGTATAGAGAAGTCTGTGATTGGGAATACGTTGTGAAAAAAAATAAAAACCGTCTAATTTTCAATGTTCTGTACTTAGCTCAAACATTTTTAAATTATATCAAACCTGTATACATATTAATCATATAAATATTGTGTAAAAATTTTTTTTTCGGTATTAATTTTTGGTATTTATAATCAACGGTATAACTTTTTTGGAATTGCAAATTTTGATAAAACGTTAAATACAATGCACCAAGGATTGTACTTGTGGTTACGTATCGACAGTTAAGATTGAAAAAATACTCATAGCGCTATAATGCATGTCACATAAAAAACTAAATCTTTGTAAATTAATTTCTTCGCTTTACTCAGAATCTAAAATAATAATAGGTTTATTTACAAAAATGAAATAAGTATACATAAATGATTATAACAGGTACAAATAATACAGGTATGCATTACATAAAGCTTAATTAAATAAGAAGTATTTATTTAAAGGACATTTTTTTAAATTTTGCAACCCCCAAATAATCAAATTAACAAAAATTTTTCATATCATTTCTACTATACTAATAAAATCAATAATTGTAATATTATAATTTTCTTTATATTTTTAATTAATTACATTTTCTAATTTTTGTATAATCTAAGCTTTATCTAATCTGTGATCCTCCAAGGTGCCTAGTCTGAACCATAGAGCATGCTATAATTGGGCATTGAGTAACTCCATGTAACCATGTAAGTTACCACAGAATAGATCAATTTTACTATAAATTATAAATTTATTATATAAGTTACTCTATGGTCTGAACACGGATTTGTGGGTCAGAAACATTATTTAAAAATCGTGGTCAGAAATTAGAATCACGATTATTTCATATCAGTTATTATTATCTCAAGTCACTTATCACTGTGTTATGATAGGATACATTGAACAGATAACAATCAGTAATCAAAAATCAAATTTCTTAATTTTTAAATTCACCTATAGTAGTATTAATTTTAAAACACACGTCTTGATGTTTTGGCGCATATTTATGACTTATATATTAAATAAATTTAACATTTTGTTAATGCCGTTTGCGTTTTGTTGTTAGTACACAAGGAGGATTGAATTGTAACATGCATTCTTTTCTTAAAGAAATACCACACTTTAGTTTACTCAATTTTACGTGGCAAAAACGGGTATATGTTTTTAATCATACAAGATCGTTGTCCGTAATATCTTCTACCGAAATCCACGAGCCAGGAAAACTCCGAGGTCGGTTGGCAAGTAACGAACAAAAACGTATTATAACAGAATTTGTCACCGAATCCAACTCATCAAAACTTAATTGGAATGCGTTAAAAACTGATGTTTTGGCTATTAATCGAGGGTATATCAACGAAAAAAATATAAATGGTATTATACTAGAAACATGCTCGAAACAAAAACGATTGGATTTGATCAAGTCATACATGAACTATGTTAAAGAAAGTGGTCAAACAAAACCGAATTTATCGTTAGAGCTATTGTACATCCGTTCGTGCTATGCATCACGGGATCAGTTATCAGACAAAGATCAGCATGAAATTCAAGTTATTTGTAATTCATTACTTAAAAGGAATTCACATTTATTAAATAATGTACTTGAAGGTAAATGGTTACGCATAATTACTTGTTTAAACAGGTAATTTAAGTAAATTGTTATGTTTATTTTTTCCAGGTTTAGTGTTGGGGCTATGTTGTACACCAGCATGGCGAAATTCCTTAGAGCTTGTAAACGCTATAAAAAATAAAAACGATGTAACCATTAATTCTTTAGTTAGTATTGCATTAAGAGCTTTTGAAGAAGAAGAAATAGATTTGGGATGGACCTTAACACAAACCATTTTTACCCGTCATGAAATCCTTTCAGTTGAGATATTTTCTGCTTGGTTTAATCTTTGTGAAAAAAATTCAAATTTCAGGTGTCTAAAAGTGTTGGAATTTTTGAGAGACAATGAGTGTGTTGTACGAACGGATATTGCAGAACTAATTTGTGAGAAATTAAAACTATTTGGCTATGAAGTTACCACAACTATGATTCATTATAGCACGTAAGAGTTGTTTATTTAGTTTAGAATATGTTATAGTTTTATTTATTATCTTTATCAGTTGAGTTGATACAATTTTAATTAGCATGTAAAAATTAAATTTTGGTACCCTATTCTTACAATCAACTACTAATTTAAACGTGTTAATATTTTTGATGATATATTGTTGTTTTATGTTCAACCAACAAAGAAGCAACTGCATTTTAAAATATTTATTCTTTTAATGATTATTATAATAATTATGCTATGTAACTTCTTTATACATATTCTATAGTAGCTCATAAAATTATAAACCTAAATACTACAATTTAAAATTTACATTACACAATTTCTTGATTAATATTGTATTTACAATTAATGTATTACCTAACTTTAAATACAGTAATTTCAAGTATACTGTTTTTTTGAAGTAACATCTCTTAAGCTATAAAAATTTAACATAAAATGCCTGTATAAATAATTTTAGTGGTAAATGTAATACTTGTAATTGCATTTTGAAACCAGTGAAGATTATAGAATCAGAGTTTAAGAAACTTCAAGACTGTTTTATGTCTAATGTCATGATTGGGAATAATATATTTAATAACACCTCTCCTCAAGAGTTGAATAATTTTAAAGATTTTATTGAAACAACTGCTCCGTATGATGTAGTTGTTGATGGATTAAACCTTGCATATGCATACCGTGGACAAATAGCAAATAACTCATTAGTAAGTATCTATAGAGTAAAATACTATTGAAAATAAATTCATTTAATGGATATTCTCTTAAAGAGCATGGAGTGAGTCACTGTTTGGGATGGTGTTAAATAACCGCTTTATATTCAACTGAAAAACAATGATAAACATTTGCTTAAGCAAATAACAATTCTTAGCTGTTTTAAATTCTAACTTGAAAAATAAAAATTTTTTCTAAGATTACTCAGTCTTTTAGATTAATAAATCTGTAATACAACAAAAAAATTGTGTACGTAAACTTTTCAATGGATTAAAATTATTCTGAAATATAAATAGAATACTCTGCCTCAACATAGTTTCTTAGTTTATGAACTCTCTTTTAAGTTATTTTGTACTATTTTTTCTCTCACTTTACCAAAACTTGAAGTAGGTATTTATGTATCTGTTTATAAATATAAAACAAAAATAATATTCTATAATAATAATATATGTTTATTTAATCTTTATATATATATATATATTTATGTGTGTTATATTATTTACTGTTTATATTTATAAATTATTGTTATTATTATAGTGTCTATATAAAATTACCTTATGGTGTTAAATAGATAATTGTTTTATAGACTAAAGTGGTTATGAAGATATTTATTGAAAAGAAATTGAAGATCTTATTGATTGGCAGAAAACATCTAGTTCAAATGTTGGGCAAAGAATTTGATTTTATTAGAAAAAATACTCATATTTTTTTTACAAATGACCTGTAAGAAAGAAACTGAGATTATATGAATTCAAATTTTTAAATTTCAATTTAAATTGAATGTGTTATTCATTTTTAGATCTAAAGATGATCCATTTGTATTATATGCTGCAATGTACAGTGGCCTAGGTACAAAAATTCTTACGAGGGATCTTATGCGAAGTCACAAATTTTTGTTAAGGGATCCAAAAATAAAAAGCATTTTTGAAAAATGGCTACAAAAACACAGATTAGTATTAAAAATTCGTCCTGGAAATAAAGTTGTTATTAAAGTAAGTTTTAAAACTAAAATTATAAGGTAATACTAAATGTTAATAATATTTTTAATTGTTCTTACCTTAAATTTGTATAATATGTTGTAGGATCCTATACTTCATTTACAAGTAACTCAAGAATTAGCTAATGGAATGTGGCACTTACCTTTTCATGAATTTAAAGAACCAGGTTCTTGGTCAAAACCAGATTCGTCTCCCGATAACTGGATGTGTATAAAAACATAAACAATATTATGATTTATTTAAACTATGGTCAAAAATCAAAATCAAAATAATATATTTGTTGTTACATATTATGAGAGTGTATATTATAAAAAGTGCCATCCTATTTAATATAGAATCAATTTTTGATAAACTATTGCAATTTTATGAATACTGATTTTGAATTTGTTACTATTATTTGAACTAAATAATAATTTAAGTATCTATTATAATACTTAAAATGTTTTTGAAAATGGACAGTATAGGTATTTTTTCTGGTATTTTTAAATTCTTTTAAAATACCAGAAATATGATGTATACTTTATATTTTTAAAAATGAACAATAGTCTACTGATATTCTGTAAAAAAAAAAGGTAAAATTGCTTTAGGTAGTTTGATGCTGTAGGTCTTATTGTTTTGGAAACTTTAATAAGTTGTATATTATATTTGTAAGCAATTGTATATTGCTAAATAGTAGAATGAATATTGTGTCAAAATTTTATTTTTAGTAATGTCAAATAGGTACTATAATTATTTTCTTCAAAATACAACAAATTTATTTAAGTTTAATTTTCCTAAAATATATTCTTACTTATTGACATTTCTGTTACCTCTACAATATGTTTCTTTAGGGATAATAAATTGTTTTCACTGAATTCTGTGTTTCATGAATTGTAAAAACATTTTACTCCTATTTAACTGCATAGACTAGAAGCATGTTAGTTAATAAAAATCTGACCTCTTATACACAATTAACTTGTAATACCTCTATAACAGATAACTGTTAAGTATAATCTCTCCAGCTCTGACATTAGTCGATTATACATGTTCAAAAATATTAGATATTCATGAAAATACTCTATTTAAAAGTTTGGAGCCCTCTACTATATTTCTCTGTCCATCACATTTAAATCATAGGAATTTATTTGTTTCCTTTGTCATTTCTACCAATTGATCTATTGATGCAATAAAGATTCTGAAACTGTTTTAAATTTGTCATGAAGTAGGCTCGTAAATGACTTTCTTACATTCCTTATTTCATTATCTTAGTTTATACAAACTAACAAACCAAAAAAAAAAAATTATGTTGAGACAAAAAAAAAAAAACAAAAATATGGACAGTTCTAGGGAAAACTCTAGAAAATATTAAGTAGTGCAAAAACTTTACTGGAGTAAAGAGGTGCCAGAAATATTTTTCATTGTTATTTGTAATATTGGCTCACATTATTCTACCTCTATACACTCACATATAGCAGAAGGGCGTAAATTTCAATGTTATAACAATTTTTATACTCTTCACCACACCAACTTATTTTGTTAGACCGAACAAAATGATGTTGGCCATCTTAAATTTTACACAAAAGAGCAACTTCCCCTCCTCCTGCCACCACTATTATACGTACTGTACGTATTGTCAATTTTTTTGGTAATATTGCTCTCTACTTACTATGTAAACATACATACTATACAAATATATATAAAGCTAAAATTAAGTTCTTCTAATTAACTTTATAGAATAGAAACACATATTATGTAAAATTATAAAATTCCGACCTCTGTTTACAATCTTTAATCTATATAATCTCTATTTCTATAAAAACTAACTTCTAGGAAACCTAAGGAACCTTATTAAAAAAAAAACACTCTAGTAAAACAAACAAAAAGGTTTTAGAGAAAAAAAGACTAATTAATAAACTTTATTTGAAAACATGAGAATATGGTCTTCACATTTTTATTGTTTCAATATTTTTATTATTAATTATACAATTTGATTTATGATTAAAGTACCACACTTTGTATTGCAGTTTTTAAATTTTAAACCATGAGACATCTAAACTTAAAAACTTTGTTAAAAAATAAAAATACCTACAATAATGTAATGTATTGATTATTTTTGTGCTGCAGACTGTTTCATGACGTTTGTATTGTAAAAGTAGATACAAATAAAAAAAAAAGAATTTACTTCACCAATAAATATCCGGTTCTATACTTTTTGTAAACGTTTAGTTTTTTTATTCATTAAAACATCAACAACTTCTTGATTTTGTCTATAAATATATATTATATATAATACATGTGTGAGTGTGTGGGCAAATGTAGAATGTCTTATTTTTAATTAATAACAACAGTAAACAGATATTATTTGACGTCTGGAACGCAGAGAACTTCATGTTTGATACCTTCCTACTTAAATTTCCTTATGGATAGGTGTGTATTGATTTTGAAAATATTTTGTTTGTGTATACAAATATATTATATAATATTTGTATATTTAGTAGTTGTATATACATATATTATATTCCTTTATTTTAACTTTATAAAATAGAAAATATTTCAACATCTACCAGCTATCAATCAATTAAAGTAATTAGTTAAAAGGTTTTTTTTTTATTTTTAGAAGAAAATATACAATCTATACCTAAGACATAATAAGTATACGTGCGATAAGAGAAACATAGAATAAGCACGATTTACATCGTCTTGGTTTAAATCTTGCGTGACTTAGTTGTATGAATGTTGTTTTTTTTTTTTTCTTATATTAATATTTAAAGTAATAAATCTCTGCACCATTTGCGTTTAAGTCGCCTTGGTGGGCTACCTGGGATTGTGAGGGATGATAAGTTTTTGATCAGAGGATTTGAATGAGAAGATAAGCAGTTGTGAAATTTTTTATAGAAATGTTTAGCTTCGTCATGAATAGTTTTTAAGTTACAATCTAAATGTAGGGTATGGTTTGATATGTATGGAGGGGCGTTAAATAATTTTTTTAAGGTCATATTTTGGAAAGCTTGAATCTTATTCAGATTCGACTTTTTAGCATTTCCCCATACTGCAATCCGTATGTCCAGATAAGTTTTAATAAGGTTTTGTACAAGATGAGTTTGATTTTAATAGGGGTGGCTTTGTTACCAATTAAATTCCTAAGCATCCGAAGCCGATTGTTTAGGGATAGTCTTTTTTCGCGTATGTGTTGAGCCCAGGTTAAGCGTTGATCCAGAGTTAGACCAAGGTATTTTATTGAGGGTGATAGGGATAGGGATAGGGATGCCGTAAAGTTATAAATTTAGGCAAGATGCTTGTCTTAATGTAAAAGTAGTGTGTACTGATTTACTTTAAATTTCCATTTTGTATACCTACCATGTTTCCATCAAGCCTAGATGGGTTTGCAAATGTAAGGAGGCCAAGGATGGGTCATCGTTAATCGAGATGAACACTTTATCATCCCCGTAGTCCGCGACTGAGGTATTTGGTTAATTCTAGTTCATGAGCATGATTTTTTAACCCATTCGCATTAAATTGTAGGATTGAAAGGGAGTTGTTAGTGACAGAGTTGGAATTTTTATTGTGAATCATTTTTTGTTTTGTCTAAAAGATTGGATATTACTTTGGTAAGTAATGATAAGAGTAGTTAAAAGATAAATTAAAATAAAGAAAAAGCCTTAGACGCCAATGTCCAATGATGCCGTACATATTTTACTCGATGGATTGTATTATAGGTACGGTTCGATTGGCGCTTAACTTTTCGGGGATAATTATACCATTGATTTTCAAATACATTTTATTATAAAATCAATGATCATACCAATTAATAAGCGGTGTTGGCGTTTGAGACTAGAATATAGACAATCAAGTCTTAAGATGATCAAGATGTTATACTTATCTACTTTTTAATGCACCTTTCTCCTTTACATGACCACTATACGATAGCTGTGACACGATACTCAATGACAACAATATTTAGTAGGCATGTATGGCAATTGAGAAAGAAATTATGTTGACGTATGCGCCGTATCGCAGGACCCGCAGTTTGTCCATCAGTAATTATTATTATAAAACGTCGAACATTTTAAATCTGTTTCCATCGAAATACTCTCGACCTTTCGTTGTATTCTGTACGGTTCACATTTTGCGGTTTTCGCAGAGTAGGCACCCAATAATGATTTTTTTGGTGAGAAACGAAAGTGTATCTATTGAAAAAAAAGGCATGAATGCAGCTTAGCTCCCACGCGATTTTTTTTTTCAACGCGTGTTCTATAATACGCGTCATATTGTGGTACTAGAAAAAAAAATCGGTTGAACTCAATTTGGAAGTTACGGACGTCAAAGATAATTGATATTTATATTAAATGGGCGCGGCCCTTCCAAGGTACTTATAAGTTTGACCTACTTTTTTTTGGTGTCGTCAAATTATGCATATAAAAACGCATTTTCAAAGTATAGTCCAAAAATTGCCTGGGAGCTGAAAAATGCGTTCGTTCCAAAAAATAGTTAGAATTGTTTTTTTACTGATGTGGTGGATAAAAAAAAAAAATCATGTTAAGTCTGCTTCGAGTAATACGTACAGATCGGCTCGCAGGACAGGCCCTGGCCCACGCCTGTGAAGAATAAACATAGATGTACCTAAAAGTTTAGAACGTGAACAGTATTCAACGTCACGCACGCAACGTAACGAGAAGTTTAGCCCCCGTATTATTTTCAAGGCAATACGTGTAGGCAAACACATCTACATTTTAAACGAAAATTAAAAAAAGTGTTGTATTATAAAAGTTTCTTCGTATTCATACTTGATAATTATGTTACACTACTATATATTGTTATAACAACGCATAATTTATTGTTTTTCAAGTGTTTCAAATTCATAACATGGGTAACTAACGTCGGTCATCAGAACACCGTTCGACAATACATTTTATAGGCTGTTATGAAAAAAAAACACAACCGTTTTCAATCAAAATCGTACCCGTTTATTTAAACACATTCATTTTTATTTTTAGTTGATCACAAAAATAGCAAGAAGGGCCGTTTCCCTGGAGCAGCGCGGACGCGGTCCGGCGGAAATCCGTCCTAAACGTGTTACTGTTTTCCAAAAATTGTAAAAAAAATCTCGCACGTCGACGATATGTTTTACTCGATGTTTTCTTTTCCAGAACACGCGCGTTACGTTAAGTTTGTGTGTGTCCTCTTTTGCGGTCTTCGGGACCACCACCACCACGGTGGTACTGCCCTCGTATAAAAGAGCACCCCGCCGAACGCGCTTTGGGAAACTGCGCCGCGCCGGCGGGAACACCCCCGGCAGTATACACGCGTTGCTGTAACACGAAAAAAATGTAACACGAACACGTCCCGAGGCGGCGGCGGCGGCGGCGGCGGTTATAGTCGGTGGCCGCGACGTCGCGCTACGATCGCGAATCTGGTTTCACCTGGCGCGCGCATGCGCACCGCGGCCAGTTTTATCGTTAGGCGCTCGCCCGTTGTCTGGTGCGTGACGTTTCGTGGCGTTGTATATTTTTTTTTTTTTTACTATTGTTGTTATTACTACTACTACTACTTTTTTTTCCTTCCTTCCTTCGCGTTCCCCTCCGTTTGTCGTACGAAATCCGCCGCCCGTGCTGTGCGCCGCACAGTGCAGCAGTCTGCTACAGTGCGCGCGCGTTTCGTATTCGAAATACGTTTTGGGCGCGTCCCCGTTCTCCGTCGTTTTATTATTCACCTGTGTGTGTGTGTGAAAATATGAAATAATAATAATATTGTGAAATAATACTCTGTGCCGTCGCCGTAGCGCTAGAGAAAATATATTGTACGTTCGAGTCTCCACAAGACACACGATAACCGCCGCGAGAGTGATAATAAAAAAATCGGTGCGCGTATCCGTGACGTTATTAAAACAACAACAACAACATAATCGTCTTGAGAGTATTTCCACGAAAAAAGTGTGTGTGATCTTCGGCGTTTTCCCGCCTCGGCATGGCCCCGGGGCCGAATTACTACGATCATCTACTACTACCTGTTGGTGGTGCCGCTGTTAACAGCGCCGACGTCGCGGCCGAGACGATGACGACGATCACTTACGACGACGACGACGACGACGTCTATCCGACCGGCATGTAGATCTGAGAGTTTGGGGGAAAAAAAAAAAGGTGAGTAAAAACACTACTACTACTATTGCTGCAACGTTTTATAAACTGTATTTTATCGCTGCATTCAATATTCCTCCGGAGTGGGCGCCCCATGAGTGAAAAAAAACGAAATCGATCCGATCTGATGGGTCTATCGACAACGTTTTGTCCGTTGTCCCGTCGGTTCGTCACCGGCGGTGGTCGGGCGGCCGCGGCGTATAGCGCGCGCCACACCATACCTGTGCGCGTACAGATTGCGTGCAAAGATGGCCGCCGTCCGTCGACGATGGTAACAACAACCTCTTTTATTCCCAAATACCTGGCCGGCGTCGCGGCCGCCGCCGCCGCCGCCGTAATGACCGCGTGCCATTTCGGGTTTTCGGAATTTCGGCGCATTCCGGCGCGAGGTGCATTACCCTTGTGTACGCCAGATCCGATAATGGGTTAGGCACTAACCCCCCCCCAACTCGTCATCAACCTAACCCGTAGTTACGATAAACATTTTATTTGTCGCCGTAGTGAAGTATTAGTAGGTGTTTAAATTTTTTGCGCAAAACACAACGGAGATTTTGGTTTCGGGTTTTTTTTTGTGCGCGCGTGCCTACCTATACAGATTGTGTACGGTTTTTTAATTAATAATTCGAACGGGTCTGCACTCTCGTATTTTTAATTACCCACTTTACCCGCTCGTTTACACGTCGTTAAATAGTATCGTACTGTGAGAAAGGCATTCCTTAGGGGTTGACTATTCTACCCCAGAGTCTTTTTCCCAGAACGATACTACAAAAGACATTTTTTTTTACTAGCCGTAAGTAAAACCGATTTTTATTAATTTTCGGTGGATTATTGATGAATCGTTACCGAAAACCGCATATCACCGTATTAGCTAATGTTTAGCTACGTTTGTTCCGTTTTACACGCACGTTAAATAAACGTTGTACGCACATTTTACCTGTTTGTAATGTAATATTTCATCTTTTGCAACCCCGCGTCGCGGAAGAAAAATTTAAAACGTGGACCGCGTCCAATACGCGTCGCCGTCGTTTGGGCCTCATTTTGGCGCGCCCGTCGGTGTCGTATTTCACGAAACATTGTCGGCGAGACGACCGTTGGTGGTTTTATTAATTTTCGTCGCGTCAACGGGTCGTTTTAAATAATACGTAATCGCGTTTATTTTTTACTTTTGGGTGATTAGTGTGGGACGAAACTGGCCTACAAACAGAATGTACGTTTGAATTTTAAGAAAACGATTTGGAAACGTGTCACAAGCTGGGTCAAATATATTATTCGTTTTACCGTTTACTTTGTGTACCTACCTACCTGACGAGAGACCATATTTTAGGAAAAAACCATTTTTTTTATGTAAACTCGTGCAAGCGCGTCCTAACTATTTACGATCCACCTCGAATTTCTCGACTTGCCAAATGACGTTTTTATACTCGACTGTTATTCGCAGGCTATTATTTTATTAATAGAACCTATACGCCCCGTGTATATCATAGTATTTTTACTTAGTTTAAAACCAAGTTTATAACCTGCGCCCGTCAAAAATGAAAAACGATTTCCATTCCGGATTCATAAAAATTGTATATATGGTACGTAAATAACGCAGCACTGGACACTGTCGTTTACCTATTTTACGTGACTATTATTATTACCGAATACTCAAAACTCGTTGTCTTATTTTTGTATACCTGTTATTATACATATTAATACTTTTTTTTTTTGGAAAAATAAGAAAGATGTTTCCCGTCTTCCTGTTTACATTAAATCGGTGCACGTGTTACCGACAAGGCGGCCGGCAACGTATTGAATCTTTTATTATTCTTTAGAATTTCTAGGCGTTCCGATAGAACGCCAAAATCATCTCGGGAATAGTGTAAAAAATGTGTATACCCACGTATTATTAAAATCAAAATAAAACGTTTGAATTAACAGATTATAGGTATACGTTTTATGATTTATCGTGTACGTGTTTATATTTTTTCGAAGGCGATTGGGTACATCGATTTTTTTTCCCGTTTACATCTCGCACAAATCATAGGAATTCATGATTTTTGCCAATCGTACCCATTATTCTCTAACACGACGTGTTAAGGATTCCGAAAACTGTTTTGAATTCGCCTACTTGACTTTTGCACTAACATTTATAAAAAATCACATTTAAAAATAAATGTTATTTTTGATACTCGGATGACGACTTAATAAAAAAAATTTAAATCGTCGGAAAGTCGTTTTCGAGTACACTCGAGAGTAGAGACTTAATGGCGAATTCGAATCATTTTTTGGAATCCTTGTATCGCGTCATTAGACCAATCGGTACGGTTGGCAAGAGAAACGTCCAAATTCTTATGATCTGCGTGTGCGATGAATGGAGATCAAAATCGCGATTCCCAATTTCCTTCGAAAAACAGCGTTAAATAATATAATAGTATTACACATTGACGTTAAACTAAACGTACTTATCTGACTGTCCAAATTTGTGATCGGTAACAATGATGATGGGTGTACCTGTATTATTAGACCTAATACGTTGCTTGTAGCTTAATAAAATGTATCTATTGAACGCAAATATTTGGTCAAAACTTAAGTTTTATTTGTACGTTATAATTTATTACATCGTGAAATACCATATAAAATGATGGTTCGTAGGTATTCCTATAACGTCGTAGTTATTATAGTAATAACCTAGAAAAATCTAGTTAAATATAACAAAAGTGATCGACATCAGTATATAACACAACAATACCTATAATTTTATACCACTAGATTTGTATTATTATGCATTTTGTGCTCGCACACTTAAGGTAACTACAACGTTCTACGAAATGCCGTGTGGAAGAATAAAAAAAAAACACACTGAAATTTTATACTTTTGCGAAAAGAAATAAACACAGTTTATAAAATTCTGCGAAACCCTATAGATATTGCTGGTGTTCAATACACACACTGCCCATGTAACATAACAATAATAATATGTGCACTGGTTTCTATTAGCAACGTGTTTGTTGTTGGCACAGAAGTCGCGCTCGACACACCCGAGATTCGACCACCTCGCGACGAACGTTCCGAACAAAAACAATAACAATTAAGGTCATGAAGATATTTTTGATTTTTTTCAACGAGTTGTTTTCAAAAATTTGTTTTCAATGTATACTAGGTAGGTAAAATATCCACTTTAAATTCGCACTATACAGTATTTATATATGTACAGGATTTTTACGATAGATTCAATAATAATTATCTCAGTGCAGTATTAATCACTCCATATGATTTGTATTATTTTTGCACGTGTTTATTTTTAATCAGAGTTTCAATTAGGCGTAGGTTGCTTTTTTAAAAACTAAATGTCAAAGGCCACATTAATTACACTACCCACTATAATAATATTAATTGTTCAATACGGCGCGAGTATGTTTATTAATTATACCCGTCTACTATGTGTTGCTAGCAATTGCATACTTAACTCTTTACTAGTACGACCTTCAGGTCGCGTTAAACTGTTTTTTTTTGTATTTTATGAAAACGTTTGAAATATTATGCGATTTTACTCGGTACCTAGTTAACTTTTACTTATTCGTTCTTTTAATTTTCTTATTATTCTTTAAAGAGTTTAACATGACTATGATGACGTTGGTTCTTCTTTGCCTTTTTCCCAACTATTTGGGGTCGGCCTTCGTTGTCCTATCCCTCCACTCATCACGATCATTCACATACGCATACATCAACAACCCTTATATATTTTTCAACTGTTTCCATTTATCTCTTCTTTGGTCTACCTCTTTTACCTTCAACATTTTCATAACCGCTCTTACTAATAAAATATACGCGTATATTGTACACGTTTACCCGTATGTTTATACTAGAAAAAAACATAAAATAACGTTTAAATCGCATGTTTAGTCGAACTTACGACGAACCGCATTGTCTATGATGAGTTCTGTATAATAACTAATAAACCGTTGAATACGAAAAGTTGCAGGTATTTACCTCGATATTTTTACCATCATTAATATTTTGTCATTCGTGCAACTTTATTCTAACGTGATATTACGTTATTTATGGTATACCTAAATACGACCATAATAATGGACAGTGTGTGTATCAGAATTGTTTAGGTTATATACTGCAGGTTATAGGTACACGTAAAAGCCATTCTGAACCCTTAAAATGGTCAAAGTTATCACGTAAAAACATTTATTCTCTTCTTGAATCTTTTTTTATATGGAATAGCTTGTTGGTTCATTTCTTGGTAAAAAAAAAAAAAAAACAAGGTTTTCTTTTTAACTGATTCAAATCTTTTAAGCATTTACACGGGGGATAGGTAAGTATATTATTGGATTCGAGCGATATTTATAACATTACACGTCGACATTTCAGTTTACTGATATTATGTAGGTATTTAATCGTGTTTAAAACAATGATTTTTACTTTATTAATACATAGTTTTTCGTTTACTGGCTCTCTGACTATAATGTATGTTAGATAATATAAACCGTTAATTCTTTCAAAAATCGTATCAACTATCAAACGCTGATAAAATTTAGGAAAATGTTTTTATTTGAGTTTATATTTTTGTTTTTTTTTTTGTAAGTACCTTCATGTAACATTTTATCTTTTGGATTCTTTACACGACTTTGAGCGTTATTTAAGTTACTGTTTTGTAAGTACCGTTTTACTGCAAAACAAAAGACTGCGTGCCCTTTATTTTAACCAGTATTTACCGAGTACCACCTATGTACAGTACAAGTTATAATTCTCAAGTACTTTTAGGGTGCATTATTTTTTAGCGTATTCTGTCAATTGTCATTTGTTTTTACTTTTAACGCGTATACCTCACGGCTGGCTCGCCTTACGGTGTGTACTGTGCCGTATGAGAATGTATGATGTTCAAACGTTTTATAGCGGTTTTACATTTTGATCACCCATATAGTATTACTGTTAGCTGTTGCGTTTGAACGGAAACTACCAGACTTACAATTGCAGGAAATCACGAAAGCTTATCGTATGCTTGTACCAAGGACACTTTATATACTCCTTCGTTTTTATATATTATATTTGTGTCCACTTACAAGTTTGCTTCGACAATAACGAACGGGGCTGTTTGATACCCGCCCATCCTGTGTATTATATTACGACAGGAAATGAATGTAGGCTCTTCCTCGTTTACTGTTAATATTTTCATTATTAGGTTTCGTAAGTCTCTTGATTTCTTTTTCGACGTTAGCACTGCGTGTGCCGTTACTTGTTTGTGAGCAATGCTTTTTATATTTGCCAAATTTGCTATACTAAATTATTGAGGTTCAGTAAGTAACAGCGCGTGTTGTAATTTGAGTGAAAACTGCGTTCATTTAATCGTTGTGACGAAGATCAGTTTTATTTTATTGAAAGAAATCGGCGTTTAACTATTAGAGTTCATAAACTAAAGATTACAATAGTTGTGGTAGTGAGTTCGAGTGTTTGACAAAAATATACAAAACACTTGCCAACTTGAATTTATAGAAAATTTCGTTTTCACAGTATATACTTTACTACCGTTCGCATTTCTTTAACCAATGTCAATCCCAAAGATATTGTTGCTATCGTTAGTATTTTAAGTTCACGCGATGTACAAATAAAATCATCAAATCCGAGATCAAATCATTGGTGAATAGATTACAGTTATTTTGCGTACAGATTATCGAATTAAAAAGTAGGTACGTTTTGTTTTAAAATGGTGCTACATTTAATTTGAAATCCATAGGGTGTTGGAATGTTGTAATTGTAATGTCTGTTATTACTGATTGTACAAAACCGAGTAAAAAACTCCTTTTCGCGTTGCGCCGACTCTCTCTTAGCGGTTAGTTAGTTTTTATTTAATGTAACTATATATTTTTAAAGATTATCTACAAACGTTACATTATTTTTATACTCGGCGCGCAATAATAAGTGTTTAAAACCTTGAAATATTGCAGAATATCATTATTCATTATTATGTACTGCTGTCGTGTACAGTGCGCAGTAAATCTGGCAGTAAAAGTGTTGGCTATAGTTCACAGCAGCTGTGTTTTTATAAAGTACGACACTGATAAGATATTATACTCTGTGTTTTGTACATTCTTAAACGATGTCGATTTGACCGATATGTTATGCGTTGTGTGAATGTCGCCGATATAAATGTATTTACAATTTCTAAACTAATATCATATTTTTATTGCCGTTTTTGGTCGAATAGAGCGAGAACAGTGTTGTCTGGACATTCGAAATGGTAAATTACTTTACGCGATCATAGTTTTGTTTTCTCAGCTGTAAAAAATGTGTACAAAAATCTAGCACGTTCTACACCGAGGAGGAAATGACCAACAATGATGACGTACACAATATACACTAGCGGGTTTTGTGAGTCATATTATACAGCGATGCAGTCTGTGGTGTGTATTTTATATTTGCCTATACATTATTCTTATTATTTACTCACACTTCTGTGTCGCGTGAATTGTATTTCCCGTGGGCGTGTTTCTGAACGTGATTCGTCGCTACAATGTATGTGCAAATCGTCGTTACATGCTCGCATAACCTCGATGATAGATTGTCATTATTTTAAAAATCTGTAATAATGCGTATTGTAGGTTACTCTACTGCGTATGGAAATATTTTCACGAAACGACGCTGTACGGTCCACAACTTTTTTGTTTTCCACGTGCCTTTGGGGGTTAAAACAATTACCATAACAATATAGTGTTAGACGTAAAAATAGTCGAAACAAAATGTTCCTGTTGATTTGGATCACCTTATTATTAAATTTTTTTGTTTGGAGCGTGACCCTCGAAGACGCGAAAATCTCTTAAACTCCTGAATTCGTATTTAATGTTTGCCGTTTATCTTGAAATCTGTATACAATAAAACGAAAGATTAAAATATTGAACTAATAACAGTTTCATATTACAAAGAACGTATGTGCTATAAGATTTTCAAACTACTTGCTATTATACTCGTACATTACAAGCATGCGTAGTTATAGCTACTATCTTTTTATAGTAGGTTGTTGTGTTTACCAGTTGTAAATGTTGTTTTCTATAGTGTTTGCCAACTTTTTAGGTTTTATAAAACTTTCACTCACCTGGTTGGCGAGTCGGTTTCCGCTGGAAAGTTTATCTAATCAATTTGAACACTTCTTATTGAATTCACCTATATATATACTAACGTAGTAATCAGATTTTATGAAGTTGTTACCATTTTTTTCTTATTAAACCATACCGGCGATCGCTTTATCCAAATTCTTTTTCCAATAAATATTTATAGAGAATCGAAGAACACGTATAGTAGAGTCTTTAGAGCGGTCACGAACCAGTAAACGCCAACTTGTGTCTGATGAACATTTTGAAAACCGTCAGTTCGTAGGTTTGATTTGTTTTTCGTCTTAAACATTTTAATCTTAAATAAATGAACTCGATCGAGGGACGTAATATATAATCATATTGACCCACGTAAATGATGCACTCCAGTGATTGAGAACAATGCGTTCGTGCAAATCGTAACACAATTAATTCGTTCTTGTGAGTTTTTTTCTTCTTCGGCGAGTGCACACAATATACATATACGTTATTTGACTGGTGTAATACGTTTTTATATTTGTATCATTATAATATTATGTTTGAAGTGTATAGCAATATATAGGCTGTGTCTTCTTTCGTCAGACCGGTTGTATGCTAGACCAGACACGGTGTTCCGTAACACATTTTTTGTTTGTGAATATGTATAGTATAAAACGAGGAGATGTGTGTATAAACATATTATATAGATAGATACTGATACGATAGAAGAACATAATTTTATTATTATTCGTTTCTTCAAATAATACCTATATATAGAACGGTATTTTTTTTTACGGCGTCGGAAACACGTTATAATAACGGTAGTGGATTATCGTCGATTACCACTGGTCGTCACTGCTGCTATATACTGTTGCTGTATACGTAATTTGCATATTACTCCGGATTTAATAGGAAGGAAATCGTTTTAATAACAGTATTGTCGTCGTCTTGGACGGTCTTCTTACATCGTGTGAAAAAAAAAAAGAAAATGATAAATTGCAATTATTTTTAAAAAGAATATAATTCCACTGTGAAGTTTCGGCATTATGCATTTATTTCGTACTCTCTATTCATCACTGCTGCACAACCAATAATTAAGTTTAGACGTTTAAAATTAGTTTAGTCTTTATTATTTATTATTTTGAAGGCTTAGACCTGTGCAATTCATAATGCATTTTACAATTTTTTTTTTATGTTCATTAATTCCTCTAAACAACTGCTGTAATTTAGGCGTGTACAATTTTCAAAATTTAACATTGGAAATGTATGAGCCGCGTGACATAATTAATTACACAAAAAAGAAAATAGTCTCAAAATACGTATACTCGTGACGTTCTAATTAGGTACTGCGTGTTAAAGAGTGCATTTATAGCGTTTAAACTTTAAAGTAACACACTTTTTTTGTCACTGTACCTTATACCTAATTACAATCTTTTGTTTGAATTTTAAATTGAAAATTAGTTAGTTTCGATAATTTTTTTTGTTGACATTGATCTGTAAATTGTTTTGATTTCTATAAGTACTGATGAATTACAAAAAAACACAACGTGTGCCCAAAGTCGAAACCCATAAAACTTTCCTTCGGTGTTAAGTTGTCAGACACATCCGCTCTGAACGGGTGTTAATTTTAAAACAAATAAACACAAGGTTTTCGAGTGTAGTTTCGGATTTACACTATACGCATTTTACATAATATATTATAGAAATACGTTTTGTCGCGTTATTAGTTCTTTTTTTCGAGATATTTTTTATACGATGGGAAGTATGGATGTATATCTGTAGAAACGGCGATTATTTAATTCTTATAAATATACTTGTATTTTTTTAGAGTGCGGGCGTTAATATTTGCACGTTTTTTTTCATTAGCAACAATTGCAGTTCGTTTATAACACTTGTATAATATAGTGGGTATTGCAGCACAACAATTAAGTATGATTATTGTATTGAATTTAAATTGTCCAATCAATTGACGTGTTATATAACCAGCTGATTTGGCCTTGCCAATTACGGTTATTTAGCAGAAATCTTATAGCTCTTGTATATTGCGTTTGTATCGGAATATTAATGGAATATTTATTTGGTGGTAAGCCTGTGAATACTGAGTATTCTCTTAATCATAACAATGCTATAATAATTTCGGCATAATCAATATTTAGTCAACAAAATTCAACGAGATCGTCTGAATTGAATTTACCGTATGTACCGGTAAAATAACCGAAATATTGACAAAATTTTTTTAAACATTTTACGATGATTTTTTAAGTCTGCAGGTTTCTTTTTTGTTAAAATTCTAATCGGTTTTTAATGTACGTTTGACATTTTTTCAAAACACCATCATAATATATATAGAAATAAGTAAGAACTGATGATTAAAATATTTAAGGTTAATAATTTCGTTTTGTTTTACGCATATTAGGTTCTATATAGATATATAAGATAAAACGGTTATTTTACGAATACAATATTCAAAATGTAACTGTATGTATATACTGCAGTAATTCGGTAATTTTGTGACTAAAGAATATAGGTATATATTTTTGTATAATTAGCTTAATGTTTTTCTTAATTTACCAGAAAAACTAAAATACTTTTTATCGCAATTTTTATAGTTGTAGTATCGTATAATAATTATATGTGTTCACATACGAATTTAAAATAACGCATGTTGGTATACCTACCAATCAATATTTAGTACACGCTTAAAATTTTTCTTAAAGTTTTTGTTTTGATGTTATGTATATAATTATATAGGTATAACAAATGCGCATTAAAATTAGTTACCGCATAAACCAAAATTAATTTTTTTTTTCGCGTTATTACAGTGTAGGATATATTGAGTTTAGAAAATTATAGTGGTATAATACACCACTTTGGACATATTTTGGGCGTAGATTCACTCGCAATAATAATATGTAGGTATATCTTGTATAATATGTTATGTTCGCCGCATGTTTCTTCGCTATACATTCGATTGTAGGATTCTTGTCACACACAACGAAGAAACACAATGCTGATGTGCATGGTGTATAAGCTGGTGTATTGGAATTTTGTGAGTATATATAATAACTAATAATGTTTTCTACTTCAATAGCGACGTGACACTATGGCGCGTATACTATTCGTGTTTTGGGTTTTGTTTTTAGCCACACCAACAAAGAACCGTTATTATTATTATTATTTTTTTAGATTTTTCGTTACGTGTATGCCGTGTGATTTCACCGTAAAAAAAGTACTGTTTGCCAGGAAATTATCCAAAACCGGACTGCAGGCTATAATTTTCCCAGAAAAATTTCGCTGGACCCGGGGCACGGTTATACTTATAAATGAATATTAATTATATGGACAATTTTTTGATAAACTGGATTTTTATTTTTTATATACGGTACCTCTTCGCGTATTTTTACTATATGCAGCGCGTGTGACTTAATATTTTCATAATTCATAATGATTATTCGGCGGCGATTACATTTAAAAAACAAAGTCTTATGTTGTATATACCGTAATAAGTATCAAATTTTAGCGATTGAAAATTATTATGAAAAAATAAAACCTACCCGTATTATATTAATATTAAGTTTACTTTTATAATCTTAAAAATACAATGCATATTGGTTGTGTTTGGGGAACTATTCATATAATATATTACAATATGTAGTTGAGTCTATTTTACCATACTTATATACGTATTATTATGATAGTACAATAGCTGTCTATACATTATACGTTAGAAAAAAATTTTATGAAGCCCTTATTATGAATATCGTGTTGTATGTTTGTATAATATTGTATATTGTTTTACGTAAAATATTACACTGGCGCGAGACGTATACTCGCTTTTGTTTTGGTGAAATATAATGAACAAACAATTTTTTTTTTTTAGGTTACCATGAATCCTGAAATGACTATGGCCATGAAACGGCACGAAGAACGGGAGGCTCTGAGGAGCGTTATCCAACAATGGAATGCCAATCGACTGGACCTATTTGAACTTTCAGAACCAAACGAGGTAATTTAAATATTGCAGATAGTTTACGGTGTTTCATTGTGTGCATACTTACACATCAAAAGTTGTGTTCATATTTTTTGTATGTTAAACGTATGTAATTGCGTGTCCATAAACTGCAGTATACGGTCTAATGCATGAGAACTGTAAGTCGTATTATGGATCGCACGGTGCAGGGCATGGCCCATTTATATATATGTATGAATGGGGTGTGCAAAGGACCAGAACACCCTTTATTATTTCCCGTTTTCGGTGTATATATTCTTCAATTAATTTCTAGCCATCATGTTATATTATATGTGTATTTAAACACAAAATAATTGTATAATCACAAAAAGACTTGTTAAATGCGTACAAATTAAAGCAATGAGCTTCAGCTGTGTGTGTGTGTGTTTTTTTTTGAAAGCCAATACGTTTTAAGTTGTAGTATTTTACCAATATGAATTTGTAACAAAAATAATTCTGGGAAACATTTCGTTTCTACGTGGTTCGCTTTTGTTGTGAGGTGTTGTTTTCATATTTTTGTATATGGCTTGTGCCTATATTTTTACAATCATTATAACAATATTGAGAATTTTATTATGTAAGGTATAATAGAAGTTGAACTGGAAATGAAATCATTAGTACCTGATGATACCTATATAGATAGTTGTTTTATGATCAATATATATACGTGTATTACTGTTGAAGATAGAGTGTTTCTAGCATATTTTCTGCCGTAAATTGTTCATACAGCATTTACCATAATAACTTTGATTTAAATATCGGACATCTGGTCCCTTCAACAGCACGTGCTCTTGCTGTCTCGTGTTTCGTATATTATGTGTAAAAAAAAAAAAATATACATCATAAAACGCACAATGTATTATTTAAGAGGGTATTCGTGTTTGAACTGTTATGATGTGCACTTTGTTGTTTAATTGTCGGAAAGACATTAATTGTGCCGACGCGTATAATAAGATGTTATGAAGAGGCTCTTCATCGATGTAACTAAGTTTGTTCGTATCCGAATGACGGTATAGTTTTTGATTCTACATACTACATAGGCATACATATATTTAAACAAAATGATTTAGGATTTTGGAAATAGTTATGTGGTCGATCGCACATTATATGCTATGTTTTAATCACTCGAATGTTTTATTTAACTGCAGTATAAGACGTATATAACATTATATAATAGAGTTTTCCGAAGTCTTAGTTATGTAGTGTTAACTCTTTAGGTGTAATTTTTTTTTTTGCGCCGGGTATCCTCAAGATTTCTTCATCAGTATCTATTTTCCAAAAAACCAAATATGCGCATTCATTTAATGCAAAAAAAGTTTTCGCGGAGATTTCGGTTGTCTGCAAACTGTTTTTTTTTTTTTTAATAAAATCAGAGCAGATCAAACGTGTACGTTCTAACGTGCATTTTTAAATCATAAATACAATTTTTTTCGCGTATTGCGCGTGCTTACACGTCGATTCGTTCGTCGTTACATACATTTTTGTTTACTCGCATGCGTCGCGATGTTGTTACACGTTCATGGTCGAATAGCAGCCTGGTTAACTCGGTTTAATGTTCCCAAATCATGATTATTTTATGTAAAAAAAAAAAACCATAGTAATATACATATTATAGTGTAGTCACCGCAGGTAACACATCTAGAATTTTTCGAGTACGTATGTCTCGTGTCGCGTTCGGTGGCCGCGTACAAACAATTAAATTTGAGGTTTTTTTTTTGTATTTTGCAAGTATAATATTATTTACTTTTTGCGATCGTGATTATTATTGTTCTATCGCGCGCGCGCTATACGTTCACGGCGATTACGACGATACTCGAACGTGTTTTTTTTTACTTTTAATAATGCGTTATGGAATGCGTTTAATACAACATTGTAAAAATTTAATTAGAGTGTGCATAATGTTGATTTGAATGCGACGATCGCGCACGATACGCGTGGGTAATATGTAGAGTTGTTTTTGAGCCCTGCACAATACAAATTACGTTTTTATAATACGATATAAATAAATAGGTGTACACCTAACCTGTAATGTTATGCGGCGTATTTAAATTCGCTACTGCGTTGATCGCATCAATACCTGCAGTTGGCGGCTGCAGTCTGTAAATATTATTATTATTATTATTATTATTATTATTTGCAACGTCGTATGCGTATCACGTGTGTGTATAGGTATTTTTTACTACTACTACTATATAGTAAATTGTTCTTGCCGTACTCGTCGTATACATCAACAGTCCACGTAGGCATGAAGATGACCGGGATTTGCTCGCGGAACGTTCACGGTTAATAATTATGTTTATTATCGAGAGAAGCTGTTTCAATGGATAAAATTCAACGGTGAAAGAGACACATTCTGCGTGTTCACGTTTCAGGTCATTCATCCGATTTATCACGTTTGTGTGTGTTCACCTACATTTATACACACCACACACGTGTATGGCGTATAATATTATACTATGTTTTACGCCGTACGTTTTTTAATTTCATTGGACTAAAAACACGCGTGCCGCGTTCGGATCGATTTCTAATATGTGATGTGTCATTTTTTTTTTATTTTGTACCTATACGGTATTCGGAGACCCATCATTAAAAAAAAAAAACTTACAATTCTGTTATTATTACAAATTTTTTTCGTTAATAAAACGTCGGTTATAAAAGTTGTACAAGTGGAGGATGGAGTGTGAATGGACGGGGAACTGAGAAAAACAGAATAAGGTTCCTTCTGTTTTATACGAGTACCTATTTCAGAAACTCGCCAAATGGCATAATATAAGATCATGAAAGAGTAGGAGCGTAGTGAAATATAGTTATGGACTAAAAAAACCAGCAGACTTGGCCGAAATCGCTACTTTCGTAGGCCGACATTTTTGGGAGGAGATCTGAAACTTGGCAATTTTTCACCGTTAGGTTTTTGTCGGGTTTTTGTACGTTTTACGCCACGTTTCAATTTTATTGGACTAGAAACACTGTACACTGTACACGACGCGTATGGCGTTGTTCGGATCGATTTTTCTATGTATGTGATGTGTCACTTTTTATTGTACGCGGTATTTGAAGACACATCGTTGAATAATAACAATAAAAAAAAAAAAAAAGAATTCGTAACAATAATATATTATTCGTCATAATGCATACCTTAACCTTGCCACATTCTTGTGCGTTTAATTTAGCAAGGTTGCGTAATTGTGACGCGAACGAAACACTAGATGGGATTAAATATCGTGTAGATACATTGGTAGGATTATACTTTTTTAGTTCAATGCGTCAAGCAGCAGGTATAATATGATTATAATAAGGTCGCGAGGCCGGATATACAGTTGTGTATCTATAATGATATTTTTGATTAAGTCGGTAAATGGATTTTTGCCCGTGTAGAAACGGAAACCTACATGTACAATTTAATAATATGTTGAAACAGTTTTACTAGGTATTGCTGAGAAAATATTTAAAAATTTTTGTTAGTACGATACTGTATTAATTAACTTAACGTAAACTAAAACAGGTTTTGTATTATCTGTATTATAAATATTTATTGTAAAATACGAAAATGTATATATATCATTATTTGTTACGGTTTTAAAGTTAAACAAAAACAGTGTTTTTTTTGAGAATCAACATAGAAGACAAAACGTAGTGTTATTTTTAATTAGAAACGAGGATCTTCGGAGACTTGCTGGGTTTAAATGTCATTTAAGAATACATACCCTTAACACTTTTGCACACTCTGACACTCTCAAGGAGTACTGAGAATCTTGGAGCTGAATGCTGGTGTATTTTATTTCGTTTGTGGCGCTTTGAACTTTTTTTTATAATATTTTTTTGTACTTGAATATTTTTTATAAATGTTGAAACAACATTATACGCATACGTAGTTATATTTTTACGTCAAAACATCTATATTTTTTATGGCTCAGATTTTTCTGATATAAGTATTTTTGTATGTATAAATTATGGTAATTTGATCAAAATTAAAGATACCTACTGATATTTAGGTTGACAACGGTACTAATAATTTCACCAGGGAATCCTTATATGTTCTAAATATTTTAAAATGTACAAAACAAAAATTAGGCATTTTGTAGAGTTTAGAGAAGTTAATAGCATTTGAATAATTCTTATTTTAAAATTTGTTTCTGGTCGTGCTTATTATTAGTACATAATATTCTAACAACATTTTACATACCTAGTTCAAAATACTCTTTTTATTTTGCAAAATTTATTTAATTTTACGTTATCGTAACGTTTGGTGTTTTTATGGATTTTTTAATTGATTTACATTTACATTAGAGAATATAGAAACTAGTGCAGAATGCTGACAAAGCATTGTAATTGTATTTTCTATTAATTTGATGTATAGCAAGTTTTTGTTATCTGCTTTACTATGTATATATTGTATAATATATACTATGATATTTTGTTTTTAAAAAAATTGCACTGTAAAAACATTTTATATTGATTATATTATTTTAATGTATTATAAATACTTCTCATTGTATTGTAAGTTAACTGAAACGCTACTCATTATATTCGATTGGCTTGACAACACCGAGTTCGTGTTCTCATGAAAATATTTTCTTATCATCGGAATTCGCTGACAAATATCGTTTTAGTATTATCAGCCATTTAATCTTTATAACTCTATAACCATTATTAAGCACGCCTTCAAGTGTTTTTTTTTTTCGTGAGTTACTTATATACTATAATGATATATATTTTTGTTTAGTAATATTATTTAATTTTTTTTTTATAATCAAATTGTTATAATATACATGTAGGATGGTACACGAATGACGTGAATTAGAGAGGACGATAAGGATTCTGTAAAACCGATTTGAATTCTTGAAGACGTCTAACTTTTGATGTGTACAGGCCACATTTTTTATTTTCTCGCTATACGTTTTTTAAAAATAAATCAGATTTAGAAGATCGAAAATGTGTTTGTAAGATTAAAAGTTGACTGAAGAGTTTAGAGAATTTTTGTCGCATATTATATACCTATGTGTTGTGTTGAAAGACCTCTAAATTTCTTAGATTTACGACCGAGAAAGAAAATCGACGTTTCGAATCCCTTGTATGTAATTTTTTTGTTCAAAACTTGTTTTATAGAACGCGCGTCGTGATATTTTATGATAAAATAATGCGCACCAAAACGTATTATTTATAGGTACTCGTACATTTTTTGTGTGTTAAAAATTAAGTTTGACCTAAACATTTTTTATTTGCGTTTTCCGTGTGTTTTTTTTTTAGGTAAACTGGTAGTACACCTCTTTTGTTATTCTTTTTATTTTGTTTCTGAATTCTGTTTAATTACAAAAAGTGTTTGTCATTGAAGCACTTTTTATTTTTTACATTCCTTCGATCATCGTTTATTGTACGATAAATTCAAAATTTAATTTAAATCAGCATAACAATATTTACATTTTACTCAAAATATGCTATTTAATTATAACAATTGAATTTGCAGTACTTACCTACTCATTACGACGGCTATCCAAGCCTTATATGATTACAGATTTGCTTGTAATTATTAGCATTTATAATACCGATATTTGGAAGCACTAAAGAAATATTATAATCTCAGACGATAGCTTTTGAACCATAGGTCACAGGTTAAAGAAACACATAGTATCACTAACAATGTCATGAAAGGTTTATTTATATATTACTACTAAAACAATTAATACTACTATTATTATTATTATTTAAAACAAATTAAAATGCCAACTCGTCAAATTATAAATTCATTAACTTTAAATTTTTTTTTTTTATATAGTTCTAATTCTATATAATTGATGTATTAGTCGTTTGTACGGTGTAAGTATAATGTAATCCTCGCGGTTTATTTATTTACTGTTGTTTAGTTAGTCAACTATTATTTTTTTATCCGACTTCAATAAAAAAGGAGGTTATCATCGTATATACATTTGGTTGTATGTTTTTTTTTTGTTTTCTGGTCCTGTTCTACGATAACTTCGCTGGAACGAATTTGTTAACGGCACGGGTCATTGCTGGTGTTTACAACGTTTCTGATTTCTTATTCAGAGAACAACAGATTAAGTATTAACTTAACATACCGTATAATGTGTATCGTATAGTGTGTAGAGTTGAGTCGTGTACAAATTATGTGTACAGCAATTATTTGTCGCGATTTGACCGTGGGAATTGTGGACAGGTGGTCACTAAGTGAGTGAGTACCTATTTCTAAAGGTCATAAAATAATGTAGCTTGTTCGTTGAAACAACAGGCGTACTGTTACCACACTGAACTAAAGTATAAAAAATTGAGTAGAATTGTATTATACATTGGTACTCGTATTTACTGTTTTACCACATTATCCATGTGTCTTAGATTATTCTAAGCGTAGCAGAGAATGCAATGAACTTACGTTGTTTTTTTTTTTTTTATCACTTTATGGTCCGATCTTTACACATAGTATAGGTATTACAAACACACAACATGGATAATGGGCTTTAGAATGGTACATTGGTTAAAGCTTTTCGTTTTTTGTTGATATTTCGATTATATTTTGTGTTATGATCTAAACACGAACGAGGGAATATTTCCAAAAATTGCACCGAATTACATTTTTTTTTTGAAGAATGTTTGGTGTAGGTATACATTAAGTAAGGTTTGAAAATGTTTGAAGCATTTTATCGCGCATAAAACTTAGATATGGTTTTTTCAATACTTAATTCAAGCATGGTCTATAAAAAAAAAAAAAAAATGTTAATTGTAAATGTTTTCCCAGCAAAATTAATGGTAGGTATGGATTATTTTTAATTGTAGGAACTATTGTTTCACGGCGTGATGAGATTTTATTTCCAAGAACCCGGAACCGGCCAAAAAGTCGCGACTAAGTGTATTCGAGTTGCGTCTGATGCGACGTCTCAAGCCGTCATCGAAACACTCATCGAGAAATTCCGACCAGATATGAGGATGTTGTCTGTTCCAGAATACGCTTTGTACGAAATACACGAAAACGGAGGTGAATTTTATAAAAAGATTTAAAAAATAAAGTTTTAATTACTAATTTTTGAGTGTACTAAATAGTATGTTATAATTTATTTCTATTTACAGATGAAAGAAAACTCGGCGTAGATGAAAAACCGTTATTAGTGCAGTTGAACTGGCACAAAGACGACCGCGAAGGCAGATTCTTATTGCGTCGGATAGATGAAAAAACAAATGTAATCAATTTTTCTTAATTGTAAAATGTGACTCTGAAAATTATATTAATACAATGAAGACTTTCAAACGTTTTACACGAGGGTATCTAATTATATGTTAAAAATTTGTTTATCTCTATAGATGCCCGCCGGGACGTTTCAAGAAGCCGGATCTAGTTTTAAACGTAAGCTGTCCAAACGTGAAAAGAAACAACTTAAAAAACAAGAAAAACTTAATCGTGCAAAGAGTCATGGTCTAAGTTCAAATGATGAAAATGACGCCGGGGTTGCTGAAAAGTTATATACAGGTACGCGAAATTGTTTTGTTCACAAATCACAAACACGATTGTTTTGATTTTGACTGATTTGTTGTTGATTTTTCTGAAAATTCTTAAGTTTAGTTTTCAGCATCTGTTAACTTACATTGAGTTGTTGAGAATTTTTTTTTCTTCTATTGTTGAATATTGTGTCACTAGACAAACATTTTTTGTAAATTTTGATTTTATAATTAGAAAATCTTAATATGTATTTGGGTGTGTGTTAGTGAATTCAAAATTGATTAGTCATCTGGAAAAACTTTGGAGATGAGTAATTTATTATTAGCTAATTTTTTGTTCATTAAAGTCTATCGGAGTTAATAAATGTATTTAATTTTTATTGTTTCGAATGGGTATATACTATGTAGCAGTTAGAGAACTTTAGAATATACTTTAATTTAATGTGTTAGGTATATTAATATTAATGTATTATACACAATTAGGATATTAATATATATATGTAATAATTTATTCTTAAGCGTTGTTTTTTTTTATGAATTATAGGTTTTTTAATGATTTTTTGTTTATGTTCGTTTATTCACAGAGTTACCAGAAACAAGTTTCACTAGATCAATTTCTAACCCAGAAGCAGTCATGCGTCGACGTCGTCAACAAAAATTAGAACGAAAGTTACAGGCATTCCGGAGTAAAGATGGCGGCCCTGATACAGGCGGCACTCTTAAAATTTATGGTGAATCTCTCTGCAGAGATGTGCCGTATAAAACCCTGTTATTGTCTATTAGAGATACTGCTCAACAAGTTGTTAAAGAGATGTTGGCCAAATACGGTCTTGATAAAGTGGATCCTCATAATTTTTGTCTTGTTCAGGTATGTCCTTTTAAAATATGTGCTGTGTTATTACAGTGATTACAATGAAAACTTTTGTTGTTTAATTAAAACTTAACTAGGTTAATAGTTATTGATATATATATTATTTGCTATTTTTTGGGGGAGACATGGAAGGATATTTTTGATTGTATGATGTTAAGGACTTAAAGTACGTTCAATGAAAAGTGTATTCTAAGTGTGTATCGGCTTAAGTAAATTTTTCCCAACGTCATTCCTAACTTGATTGGATTATTGTTATAAATTCTAAGTTTATACATTAATTTTAAGTTTTGTTGAAAAAAATTCCAGGTAAATAATGCGATTGCATTAAACGAAAATAATTCTGGACTGAACAATGGAATTTCAGAAAACAAAGAAACATTAAACAACAATAATAGGGAGTATATACTTGATGATGATGAGTGTCCATTAGCTATTTTGATGAATCATCCACAAACTAGAGGTATGTTGCTAATAATATTATTAAATTATCAATTTTGAATACTTAGAATTATCTGAAAATCGTTAGTGTAATAGTGTCTGTAGCTAAAATGGTTTTTTTATGATATACATTATACATATTTGTACTTTTTGAAAGAATTTGATATACTTGGTTATAATTTTACCTTGTTCATTAATGTTTGTGTATTAGTAGTAAAAATGTGTTTAAAGGTAATATTACTGATAACAAGTGTCTTAAAATTCTCATAGCCAAACACGTATCTTTAAATAAATTAAAATATTTCATATCAATAATAATAATGAAAACAATACAAAATTTAAACCTGCATATTTAAATAATTTTAACTAAATTTCAACTAAATTTTAATTTTCAAATTATTACTACTGAACTTTAAACTATAACTTGATGTTGCCATCAATTGGTACTTTGTCTATACTCTGTCTGTTAAATTATATTGTATGCAGAGTATTTTTGAAAATCAGATTTTAATAGGTACCTATTTACAGTAATTAAATTTTTGATACTGATACTATGTGTAGTAAACATTGTGTCAACTATAGTTTTTACTGTTGTAACTCTCATTATAAAAATATTTAACCATTTTTCCAGTAAGTACTTTATTAAAAGTATCCTAAGTTATTTGAATTAAATACATTTTTTGAGTTGTTTCTGTTTGTGAAGTCCACTTCCATAGTTTCTGCTGTTAAAATAATGATATACTTTTGTTAAGTGTCTCTCTCTTGTGTGGCAGTTCTTACAATTTGTTTTTAGTTTACTTTAGTTAAAACTCTCTTGACTCGGGTGTTGTTTTAGGTTTTTTACTGGAGTTTTAATCATGTATTTAGATGAAAAATAATAATTTTTTTTTACATCAAACATCAATTTGAGTTTATATTATCAAACATTACAAATTAATTTCTCATTAAAATTAATAACCTTATACATTTGTAAGTTGAAAACCAATATGCTGGAAATATGTTTTAAAATTATATGTGTAATAGTTTTAAACTAATTTTGTTTGTGTATACTTGAACATCATTAAAGTTTGGTTATTTTGTGTTTATTTCGATATTTACTAACAGATATTCAATACATAAATGAACTAATAGTTGAAATAAATTTTTATTAAATTGGATTTATTAGATTGATAGGGTTTCATAAAAGTGTTAACAGTATTAACTTCAAAATAGTTAGAATTTTATTAAATACTTGCATGTAAAAACATATGACTGATCCTTATAGTATAAGTCAAATATTAATTTGACATTTGACAATCATTGATAGATTTATGATAAAATATGATGTGTACTTCTTTTGTTTGACTTCAGTCGTAACTTGTTTACAAAATTAGAAACTAAATTTGATGTTTGTTTATAAAAAGTCTAGTTTTTTCAATAATACTATGTACTGATTGACAAATTCAAATTATGGATGTGATTAATCTATTTTGGTATTTACTGGGGTTAATCTTATACATGAATTATATTTTATGTTTTATGAGGCATTTTGGCATATTATCAATTTCTTGGCTTGTATATTTTAGACGAAATTCCAGTTTTAGTACTTGATTAATGCTCCGTAATGGATAGACGTTTTATTCGAACATCAAAATTACAGATAGTTTTTAATTTTGATGTGTTCTTTCATTTATTTATGTATTTTTAAGTTTCATTCACAAAAACAACGTACGCTTTTAATGATTGTAATTTAAATTTTTCAAATTTTTAAGTATTTTGATTTTTTCAAGAACTTTTCGACACTCAAAACAAAGTGACGGTGAGCTAACCGTCTTTGTGATTTGATTAGCAGTCACGACACCAAAACTACACTGAAGAAGGGCCCTGATTCTAATACTTTTTCTTTTGAACTGACCTGGTCAGTCTTCATGGTTAACCGAGTGAGTTCTGAGGCTTTTGCAAACTACTGTAGGTCGGATTCTTTTGAAGTTTGTTGCTGGTGATTTTTTTGTTTCACATTTTTTGGTCATTCTAAATCTTCGAGTAAATAAATCGCCGTACTTTTTACCGTTTTTTTTTTTTGAAATCGAACAATAGGTACTTACGTCAACAAATGCGTTGCGCCGAGGATATCGTTTTACACAAGTTGGGCTTTCAAAATACGTATCGACCGTGTTAAGATCGGACAAAAAAAAAAAACCACAGATCCTTGTGAAATCGATGATAGCTTGTCCTCGCTCCGCTCGGAACGTATAAAAATGATAGGTTTTCGTGTGTATTTCTTTTTTTTCCCGTCCCGTTTTATTGTTCGCGTCAAGGGCGACGCATTCGCCGCGGCGCGGTGGCGCGTTGTTCAACAGCGAGAGTTTGCGTGTTTTTCGGCGGCCGGTCGTCGCTGTCGCCCCAAGATCCGCCGACGACGCAGTGCAGTGTGCAGTGCGACGGCATCGCGCCGGCGTTGGTGGTGCGTGCGTGCAAAAGTTGCGACCGTTAAGTTTACAAAATAAAATAAAAACGAACATACGGCAATCGCGTGATAAAATAAAAAATAACAGTCGACACTTAACCCGGTTGACGAGACATATTTCGTGTGTGCCGTCGACACTAACCACTCGACACACATCCGCGGCGATTCGCGCGATCAATTCCGCGCGGCGCCCGTGTGTCAATTTCAGCGCGACGCCGGTCCGGTACGGGTGGTGGTCGCGATTTTTCCGTTTTATTTAAAAAAAATTTTTTTCACGCTACGTTCAATAATATAAGTCGCGCACGTTTTATCGTAAAAAAACGGGAAAAAAAAAAGATCGTTTTATTTTCATGCGACAAAACCGCGATGATGACGCTCTTCGGTCAAGGTCCTCCTACCACCGCGTGCTGCCTACGCGTAACGATCACGGTTTGTCGTCGCGGTTCGCCCCCCTGACGACGACGACGACGTTTTTAGTGTGATACAGTGACGGCAGCACACCAAAAACATGATGGATTGGGGTATAAGACGTAAGGAATGTAAATGTATAAATGTACCCGACCACGTATACAGAACGCACTGTGGGTACGCCACTGCAGCAGTGGCGCACAAGTAATTTTTTTCAGGCAAAATCTCGCCCGTTAAAACTGTGGTGTTCATCCGGCGTAAACTCCGAGAGCGCTAAAAATTTTAAACAGCCAACCGATTCGCGTGCGATTTAATCGCGTAAACTGTTCAACCGTGCAGACAAACGCGGGTTCTTTTTTATCGCCTAAATACTATTAATAAACGTGTTACATTTCACAAGTTCAAATCAATAATGTGCTCTGAAGTTTGAAGGTTACTCTGAATTCGTCATGTACTGTCATGCTACTACGTCGTACAACATTCGTAAAAATTATCTGTTCGTCGTTACGACATTTCAATCGAGCCGATTTCCTCGACGAGTCAAAACCGTAGTTAAATTAAATAAAGACTGCGAAGTTACCTGGGGACGCTCTCGGCGAACGTGTAGCAGCAATCGCTTACGTGTTTTTTCCTTTTTATTTTAACTAGGTAAAAATCGAGAAATTTCTATCATTTCATTACGTACAATCCAGTATGAAAACCGAACGAAAGCGTGGTTTTCTCGTTTCGTTTTATACACCGAGGAACGTGTAGTTTTTACAATTATAGTTTCGTTCAAATGTTTTGAATCTCTTTTTGGTAGGACATAATAGTCATTCTACCGTGTTTCGGTAGAGTCTTTTGCTTTTAGATTCCGATTGAAGATATTATTATAGGTCGTATTATTGTGTCTAGTTTGCGCTGGCCTACGCTTTTATGTCTGCGTTCGATATTTAAAAACGTACGTAGAAAACTGCGAAAATACACAAATCAAAATTCTTTGATACGGTTTTAAAAAGATTCGTGCTTTCGAGTTTGATGGGAACAGTTTTTAGCGATTATTGAATTTTATGTTCATTAAGAACCACGTGTATGCGTAAAAATTGTAAACTGGTTAAAAAGAAATGACGCTTATTTAATTTTAAAAGCATACAATGTTACGAAGAAAAAACAAACTTTTCCGAGTATTTTCGTTGTGGCGTAATATGAGTAACTCGTTTCACAACTCTATCTAAGTTAGGTGATTGATTAAGTTAGAAGTTTTTCGCAACAGTGTCAAGACTCGCGAGCTATCAGCTATAACTCTTATTTTATCTTTTTTACGTTTTTACGTACATTGTGTTTCAAGTTCTGTAAACTGTCGTGGGTCGTATAACAGTTCATACGTTCGTACGTACAATAACAGTACTGGATATTGTTAACCGATGTTAATCATCAAAATCGAATATAGAATGAAATGTGTTCTATATAATATAATTGGTTTTTACTTACATGTACGTATAATAAAACCCGGTCAAGTGCGAGTCGAACTCGCGTGGAGAGGGCTCCGTACGATTCCGTTTTTACCTACACACACTATAAAACGTTATTTTTCAACATCGTACGAATTTCAAATTTTTTCGACCATTTTTTAAGAAAGTTTATGAATAGAATTGGGCGAAAATCATGGGTTTTCGAGACTTTTTAAAAAAATATTAAAAAAAAATAATTTTATGAAGCTGTATAAATCAAAATCTGCAACAAATATGTGTCTTTTTACGAAGTTTTTCTGAAAATTAACCCATTAATTACGAACAACCATGTTTTCCGAGAGAACTTAGGATTTCCGCTTGGGTTTTCCTGTAAACTATGAGCGAAGCCTATTTTTTTTTTTCAAAATTTTAGACCGTAGTTTCCGCGATAGGTAAGGTAGAGAATAGTAAATGTTTGTTATTTTCCTTAATATCTACACATATTTTAGTATTAATGCAAGCGTGTTCACAATGCACTATAAACGTTTTGACCTCTTCCATTTCACATTTGCAAGAATCTTTCTACTAGAATTCAATATAAAATCGTATAATACAAGTATTTATACTGTATTAGGGGTTGTATATTATTTCTTGTTCCTGACAAATAATATTATTGATCTTGATGGATAAAATATTTTTCATCATGGTCTTGATCTCAATCATTATTTTTTTACGATTTGTTTTTTTTCCTGAAGCAGGTACCTGTATTGTTGTACAAAAAAAAAAAAAAAATTATATTTAGCTATATAGGTCAACCAAAATTCTTCGTTCTTGCAATTAAACATCTTGTATTAGTGCATTAATTGTTGCAGCTTATTTTGATGTGTGTATACTTTATTTTTGCAGAGTAAATGTAACAATAAAGGAAAGCTAAAAGAGAATCAGTGATTTTTAATCGTAATTATTTGCATTCTGGGATTTATTCCCAAATGTCTTGTTGAATTGCTAATGTTATATTGTACAATTTTTTTTTTGTTAAGAGGTCTGCATTTTGTTTGTTTTTCGTCGTTATATTAAAGTTGACCTCTAAAAATGGTTGGTATTTCGTGCTCTTAAGTCCCTTCTAACAGGATGTTCGATGGGTCAAGTATGGGCTTATGTTTATGATAAAGCTGTATAAGTCGTGATAATTATTAGAAATTAATCGAAGTACATAGGGTGTGTACTGTTTAGTATTATACATTTTTTTTTTTTTTTACAGTATATGTATGAAAGTCACAAATTAATTTATCATATTTAATTTAACTAAATAGTATTGTTGCTTATTCATTACATAATTTCAATGTGAACATTTTATTAATATATTCATCATACTTTTATTTGTATAGCAATCATTCGGATTTTCTTTCTTTCTTTCTAACTTAAACACGAAAGATTAGTGTTTAAAAAGCAAATAGTTTCATCGATAATTTAATCGCACCAATTATGTATTTTATAAAATATTTGTTGGGTACCTATACTTTTGTTACGGTATGACTTCGCCTCGTTGAATATGTCTACCTTATAACATTATACCGTCTACAACCTTGTCCCTTAATTTAATTTATGACAAGAAGGGTTTTATTTTCTTATATACGTATATTTAATGTTGTACATCACGTGTAAACTCGAAAGAATTTAGACGTAATTTCTTCAAAAATTGTACAGACGGTGGGTATTTTCTTCAAAACATTTATCGCGACTTTGCTCATTTTTATGCTTGCAAAACATATTTTTATATTGATTAATATTTTTCATACTGGCGCGTGTTGTTCAACAATGTTTTCGAATGGAACAACTGATTTTATTAAAAAAAAAAAAATATTCAATCAACATTTTATTAAATCAATGGTCTCTTTTATTTATTGTTGAAAGATTTTGAAAATCGTACAAACAATATCTTGAATACAAAATTAAGTACTCAACTTTTGCTAAACAAACTGTGCATACTACATATCTTGCTCGTGAAATAATATCCAATACATAGTATAGTGTACATCCTACGCCATGATACCATTTATTGTTGATTCTTTTTGTTATGCACGTGTCACACATAGGATATAATTTTTATTAAAAAAATTCTAACTTACGAATTTTTCTTCTTAACGAATCTAGTATGTATTAATAATGACTGACTTGTGCAAGTTACAGGTCAGATCATAGTCATTAGGGTGTTTATTAAACATGGGTAATTGTAAAAAAGTATAGGGACTTTGATTTGGAGTAGGTTATGGTAGATTGAGTGGGTCACCAGTTTGGAATGTTGTAATTTCACGTTTTATTATAAATGTGTAAGCAGTGGATTCGTGCTAAGTGAGCTCAATGAGTCAAGTACCAAAAAATAAAAATAAAAAATTACAAAGTCGTAGTAATAAGGTATTAAAAATAAAAATACAACCGCACAAAAATAATCGCGCAAACCTTATCTCACATTTACGAACTAATTTTCATACTTGTTGTATATTATTATAATATTATACTTTCCGTCACCAGCTGTAGCTGTTACATCTTACGTGTTAATTTGTTTAAATATTTAAATGTAGTTTACGTATTGAACGCAATCAAGAAGCCCGTTATTTGTATGCTTCAAACACCATGCTGCTATCGTGTGACAAACGCTGTAAATACTAATCGTAGTTTGTTTTTGAACCACAAGATGGTAGCATTACACAAGAAATATGAAAAAACTATTAAATCTCGTATTAGACTGTCGTAGACGTTGGTAAATTTTATAGGTAGTGATGTGATTGTAAAAAATTATTTATTGCATACCTTAATTAGCGTAGTCTTAATTATTTAAAAAAAAAAGAAATCGTAGGTATAATCTGGTTTAAATGGCTAAGTGGAACGGAAAAAAAAAAAACAGATTTTTTTTAGTTATATTTTCGTTGTTTATTAGTGATTTTTGTGAAGTATCCAGATGCAAGTATGAAGATGTTTTAATCTCTGTGCAAGTTTTGTAAAAATTTATTATTATTAAAAATATTAAACTGTGTTTTATCCGGTAAATATGTGTATAGAATTTTCTAAAAATCATGTTAACAAATGAGAAATAATTTCTTTAAAGTTTTTATAGCATTTGTTTAATTGGTCTTTTTTATTGCTTACCATTTAATTCACAGTAAATCGCATTTCGTCGTATTATATAAAATATATTTCAACTAATGATTGTAAACTCGCTTATTTTTCACGCGTACATTTATTTTCATGATCGGTGTAAGTATTCAAATTATTTAAACGCTTTGGAATTCGCAGGTAAGACTTTCAGTTTTAATCCGTCATCAAGAATATTTAAATTGTTTCAAGGTCTGCATAACTCGTCTCTGAATCGTTCATTAATAAACGTAATGATTTATTATTTTGTGAATTTCTAATTAAAAAGTATTAATAATTTATGAATTATCAATTATCAATTTAATAAATTTATTACATTTTCACATCTTTTTGTTGTTTTTCTCACCGGATATTTTTTTTAACCGAATCAATTAATATTTTATTCCCGACTATCAAAACTAGATAGGTAAACATGCAAACTTTTTACGATCGGCACATGTTTGAATTGTATGATGTTATGTTGCGGTTTAGAATTTAGATGTTTTATGTTGGTTTTATTCAATTTTATCAAACTGTGATATTTTAGTATGAAATCAATGAACTAAAATAATTTACTATTGTTTTTATGAATTAATTTATGCGCGGAATTTTTTATTTAAATTATATTTTAACGAACGACGGATCTGTCCAATGAACTGCATCCTACGCACATTCCGGGCTTTTGATTAATGATGACGTTCCAATTATTATGTATCAGTAGCGCCCTGGATGTGGTGGTGTATTGTCTCTTGATGAATAGTATATTTATAAACCAGGACAATAATTGTTTTATTTATAATATTTCAAAATACGAATTATTATATAAGTACCTCGTATTAACTAATTTTATGTGTACTAAATAATATACTGAGCAAAAAAAAAAAAAAAACAGAAGTCAATGAATAATTGATTGATTGAGTCGTACAAATTAGTTTTTTTTTCACATTTTAGTCTTTGGTTTCAGATTTGGATTATGTTTTTCGTAAAATTCTCATGTTTTTTTAGCTGTTAGTTTATTCTGAGTTATAACTACTGCGTACAAAAGAATAAGAATACAATTTAAACCGAGAGCTGGCTGATAGGTGCTTTTGTATAAATAATATTTTTGTAACCAGTCTATAACAATACAATTATAATTCTGTACATACAGCTTATCGCGTATAATCATATTTTATACATTATTTTGTCGTATTTTTCTTGTCACTAGAGCGAAAAAAATAGTATTATTATAGTATTATTATTATTCGTATAAGTAGCATTCTTTTAATTTGTTGAATATATGTTATTTGTTGAATATGTTTTATGAAAAATTGTTTATTATAAATTGGATTACTTCTTCAGTCATGACTGTTTTTAAAATGTCAAATATCGCACTATATTATGACTTGTCATGACCAATAATTTCTATCATGTTGAAGTATTGTTAGTATGCATGATTCTCGATCGTTGGGATTGTAATTAATTCAATGTGAATTTTAATGTTTATGTCCGTGTGTGTGAGTGTAATATTAGTGGCTACTTGCTATTACGAAAACAGAAAAAATATTTATTGATATATTTTCCTAGTTACAATTAAGTTAAATATTATTGTTTTTATTATCTGCAAACTTGCGTGTGAGTATTTGCATATTGCAATATTTTCAAAGGAAAATTGTACTGTTTGACTATGTTTTTAAAAATATTAGTATATTATATACCTATACATATTTTTCTCTAAAGTTTTGTATCGATGTAGGAACTGAATTGATTATATTATAAAATATGTAATACTACCTACGGCACTAACCGCATAGTAAAAGGTACTATAAACTAATTATCCGTGGACTCGGAATAATTAATGTTTAAATTATTGTGTTTGCGTAAATTTTGATTTTAACATTATAACAACTTAAACATTAATTATGTTTGCACCGTGTAAAAATACGAAGCTAAAGTTTATGAAAATGTATTTTGTAAAGTAACAGCGTGGTTTATTTATAAAAATTGTATTGCATTTATTTATGACTCGTGTAAATTTACACTTTTCTTGGGTTTGTATGACACCTGAGTAAAAAATAGATGTAAATATTATGTCTGAGAAGAATATTAGTTAACAATTTTCACTAAAAAAAATAAAGGGTGTGAAACATCTAAATTCTACTGTAAATAAATATTAGTGTCAGTTTTCTAATCTAATATCCATGTAATACTTTATATGATTTGTATTTGCTTACTTTTTATATTTGTTTGGTGTATATTAAAAGTTTTTATTTCATTCAATGGGTGTATTCCTAGAGTAGGTACTGAACAAATATTCGTACGAAATATACATGTCGGTTTCCAAAGAATCGATTTTTACTATATACCTACCTACCTACTGCAGACAAATAAAACGGTTATCAATTTGAAATTGTTGACACGTTATATTTTTTTCACGTTTGATGATTCGTAAAAAATTTAAAATACTCTTTAGTTTTTTAACGAACACACGCGCCACGCATTGTGGTTGGTTTTTATTTCTGCCCAATGTTGACTTGTCTGGTCCCCTATATTTGATTGAAAACTGATCACGGAACTGACCATTTTTTTCGATTGGAAACGTAAATATAAAAAACAATATCATTATGTGTATAATACGTGTGTATTGTAACATTTTACGCGGTACCTATTTGTAATTTAACAAAAAGCTGAAAGCAGATTACTTTATCGATACTTTAGATTAGATTGTATATTATGGACGACACGCGAAGGCCATTTGCCAATTGATAACCAAATTAAAAATCGTCTGTTCGAATATAGTTCGTTTAATTTATTTACGAGCTTCAGTCCTCAAAATCGATATAGAAACACAAAAGTGTGCGTAGAGCGACATTGTTTCGTAGTTGTCGTAGGATATAGTGAATAATGCACACGTACGTTGTATAACAATATAGGCTATTGCCTCTATAGCATCTTTTAATAAAACGTTTTCCTAATGTTATTTTAATTTATATACGTATTATGTATGCTTCTATATAATACGTATATAGGTACAAGTAGCAGAACGTTTTTACTGCATTTCTACCATTTTTTCGGTCCGTTTACTTTGCACGTATACGCGTGTTAAGTAATATTTACTGTTAATAAGTTAGCGTTTACTATATTTCACTCAGTTTATATCTTAGGTTAACGTTTAGAATGTTTTTGAATTAAAAAAAAAAAGGCTCTTAGGCTTTCTTGTGATAAAAAACAACATTGATTTGAGTACGACTTTCATTGATTGTAAAAAAAATCTTTTTAAAAAACTAAACATACAAACAATTACTATCATGTCCACATGATATACTATTAGTATAAACGCTGTCTTTACTTAGTGGCTTGAAATGTTGACGTAACATTGATTACAAAAAAATGATAAAGTATATATGTGCATCTTAAAATCTCGAGAACATCTGCTGTAGTTTCAGGATGCAAATAAAAACAATTATTAAACAAAATAGACGCAATGATGAAATTATGTCGCTACATTTAAACAAACAACAAACTACTAATAATAAAGCCTGGAAAATAGTGCGAAAACTGCCTCGCGGTTTCGACGTATGTGTAGTAATGGTGATAAAAACGATTATGCATTTTTTCGGTTCAGTTATAAAACTATGAATTTTAAAAAAATGTGTTAAATTTGTCTGTTTTGTATAAACAATTTTAATGTTTATTAAATTTTAGACTTCCAGATTAAATTTTCAACATGACAGCTGAACATGGCTAAACCGTTTGTTATTCTATATTTCGCTGCTACCTGTTATAACGTTTTAAAGTATTGTTATTACCAAATGCATTTTTAGTAAACTGAACTCTTTCAGAATTTAACCTACTTTAGTTATTTTCTTTAATCCGTTACTCGACACTTTTTGGTGTTACGGAAAATGAGGCACGAATTCCATGAAACAAGTAACGCTTACCCAATATACTTTTTGATCTGCATTAATGAAATTTGGTGAAAAAAAAAGAAAAAAACATCATGTTTGTTCAGCATTTGAACTAATTTTAATGAAAAAAATTAAAAACATTGTGATGCATTATGTGCATCTTATCTAACGCTTCTCTCTTAAGTTTGATGTCGTGTCAGATGTGCGGGTCGTATAAAATACACAGAGGTCTGTGTAACTTCAATCAATTTTCGCATTTTATTATTTCCTGAAGCTTTAGCGGGGGAGGGTTTTGTCTCCCTACGTGCAGCCGTATGTGCTGCTCGACGTCGATTTTGGACAGAGATAGCGCCACTGCTCTGGAAAGGTCTCGCGAGTGCATGATTTTCGTCGTGGACGACACTTCGACAGTCAGTCACATGAAATACATCGGACATTCCTATCCGACGTTACTCGATTTTGTGCTTGAAACGTATTTATACTCGTTTTGATTTGGTTGTTTCGTTCGGTTTTTTTTTTTTTAATAACGATAAAATAAATATATATTTTAAACGATGATTGGCCTTTGGTCGTACACAAACTTCCGGCTGCGAAATAAAGAATGCGAAGTGCTCTTAGGTGGTATAGTATTTATTATAATACGTACGATAATATATGTTTATTATTATTTGTGTGTACTCGATATTTATGACAACAGAATAATTTTGGTCTAGAAAACTTCGACTGTATGACGTATATTATTATTAATATGTTTCTGCACGTGTTTTATAATGTATATACTTCATTATTATTTTATCGGAAAACTCAAATCGTCTGTAAATTAAAAACACAATTTTGCTATTGACAGTTAGATCATCTAAGATAGTATACAGCGTATGTATAAATCAAACACATAATATTGTTTTTATACTTATAATTTTAAAATTATCCGCGCCTCGGTACTCAAAAGCTAAAAAAATACTCGACGACCGTTGTTTTATTTGCGCACTCAAAACGTTCAAAAAGGATTACGATATTCGTCTTATAATAGACGTATCGCATTACGTTCCAATTAAAAATATGGGTCTTTGTACTACAATATTGTATAAAAAAATACAAATATTCATTCGTGCATAGTGTTAATAATTCGTGCGTGATATGGTAGAAAATCCTCCTTTTCAACCTTTTGATTTTTGTGTTTGCTGCGTAGTTTGTCGAACGTTTGTCTTGAGTTTGTTGAACGTTGAATATCAAAATCCAAAAACCTTTGTACACACATAAAAGTACGTTGTATTTGCATAAGTACTTTACGTTTGGATACAAACCTTTGTATTTTTTCTCGCGCGTCACGAATGTTATTGCGGTGGTTAACATAACGTTTTGAGAGATTAGGGCCACTTATTGCGCTCAAATGCACTGAAACGTAAAAACAAAAAATAATATGTATTGTCATAAAATCGTAAACACTCCTTAATTTGTATTCTCTTCGTGCGATAGTAATATCATATATGGCTCTTAAGAAAAAGAAAAGTTATTTTAGTAATAGGAACTTACGTGTATTCTAATGTATACATCTGTTTAATATATACAACACTGACGTCTAATATGTATATTGGAAAATTATAGTAAGCCATATTTGTTTACCTCAAAATACATGGTTAAAAAAAAAAAAAAATTAAATTAAAGTGATTTCAATAATTTAATCACAAATTATTTGAACATTTTCCAAAAAAGTCTCCAATCTGTAAAAGTCTATTAAGAAACTGCAGTTGCCTGTTTAATTTAAAAATCTGACCTTTATGATCTGCACTAATGTAAAATAAATATGCGCGTATATTCTTATAATAAACTATATTTCGTATAAACTGTATTTATTGTACTCGTAACAAACGCTCTTTTCATTATACTTCAAAATGAAAACATACGACGGTTATTGGATTTGTTACTAGTTAAAACTGTATCGAGTTTCCTTACCCCGAATTTCTTGGTTAAACAATAAAGAAAAAGTTGTATTCTATAGTTTTTTTAATGTCTAAGTAGGTAAGTTATCTATAGTTGTACAATAATTAAAATCGATAGTTATCGTTTTTTATACATTTGAAAACTTTTGTTTTGACATGTTTTGTTTTTAAAATCGAAAACACTAAATTAAACATTAAAATTGTAAAATAAAACTTTTAAAAGGTATATTATCTTTTTGACATTATTCGTGTATTGGAAAAAATTCAAGTATTTTGATGTTATTGGATTTTTAGTGCAAACATAAAGTTAATCTGTAACGTATAGATTCTTTCGCTTTGCTGAGGATAAAAATTCAAACTCGGAACCACTAAGCGTCGTTAGTTTAAATAAACTGCTAAAGTAAAATGCATATTAAGTATAATATATCTGTTACGTCTTAACTATTTTATGATTTACACTTTTTTCTTTTTAAAATTTTCTGTCTGTGTCTAAGTTTGGAAATTAAACATGTGAGTCCCGAAACGTCAGTTTAATTTCAACGGAAAAACAACTCGCTCCACACTTGAGTTTTTTTATTTTTATTTTTATTTTTTCGGAATTATGCGACAAAATAAGATTTGATTGAGCCTTCAAACCCTAAACTGGCTGTTATGCCTTCGGTAAACAAGGGTTTTTTTCCCTGTGCGGTAAAAACGTTATTTTCTCAGCGTGTTTTGTATGCTAAACGGAATTTAAGTCTTGAAGGTGTATGCGTATTTATATATTAGTTATTGCGAAGTTATTAACTGTTTACAGTATGCTAATATTCCAATTCCACACATCTTTTGCCGTTTAGATTCACACCTACTTTGTTTTCGAGTGGCCGTAACTTTTAATTAGGCCTTGTAAATCACTCGATTGGTTCTGTGCGAATAATTACTCGATCTGATAATTTTTTACAATGTTATTGAGGTGGAAAGTTAAGTTTTATAGAACTGTTAGGGTATACTTTAACAGTTAAGCAACTTATTATTGTCGTAAAAAAATGTGTATTTAGAGGAACCATAAAATTGTCTTAGTTATATTTAGATTTACTAACCAGTTTCGTTTTCGTACAAACAAATCGTTATTAGGGTTTCAAATTTTGATTTCTGCTGTGTAGAATTTTAACGAATTTTATGTGTTGCATGAATGTACTGATCCAAATCCTTGCTTGTTATGAATGAGTATAAGTAATAATCTGAAATAAAAAGCAAAAATGTAATAAAATGATGGTTTTCATTCCATTTTATTTTTATTTTATGTAAAATTTAACAAATTTAGGGTTACGGCTGTGGCTAAATATTATGTGATAAAACAATGGAACGTAGGCTTTTCAAAGCAACCAATGGCTAAATTTTTACACTAAGTATCGTGATTATGAAAAATCAATTTTCCTTTATAAGGTTCAGGCTATTTTTTAATTTTGTTGAAATGCCCGCTAACAAATTGGGCGTAAACGTTTATAATATGTACTAGATGTTAATAATCGAACTCTTCCATCTACCAAGCAATTAAATTCAAAATTGGGAAAATGAGTGTCTTGTTGAATATTTTATTCATTCTAGCAGTGAAAAAAAGTTATTATTTAAATTAGTTTTGTGCGTTAACTCAGAAAGCGAATTTTACAAAGTTTTACTCTATTTCCATAGAAATTATTTTGAACGATGTTATATATTATGAAATAAAGGGATTCGTGAGGAAATAAATGTAATGGTTATCCAACACGTTTTTAATACAATTTAAATTTTATTCGATTATTTATAGAATGGGCTACCAATATCGCTGACGTGCGGCATTTTGATTTAGAATCGTGTGTATATATTTTGCATAGTATACCGCGTGTTGTGTGTTATGAGTAAAAAGATCATCATGCAAATTGTAAGGGTATATGATGCAGATACTAACAACTACTATACTGTAAATAATAATATATTTGGTGTTGTGAAGTCTTATACGATGTCTTGTTTTTTTGTTGTTAGTTTTTCTTTTTAAGGTTGTCGAGATGTATAATATAATGGGAATGTCGTAACCATCTGCGAACCGTGCGAATTTTTCTTTCATTTGTTGTAATGTCGATCGGCGAAAATGCTACAGGCTACAGCGGGGTTTTCTTTTCATTGAATTTCCAAATGTTTTATAGCTTTTTGCAGTGCCCGCACACATTCCCCAAAAATGGCTTTTCGAAGAAGTTGATCATTCGCATTTATATACGTAATATTGTATAGAAATCAAACGTCGACGGGTGCGTGAGGGGATACTTTTCATGTACGATAAACGAGTCGCGAGGGATCATTGTAATCATTGTATTCGATATTTATATATATATATATAGTTGAAGTTGAGTGACAAACTTTTTTTTCTAACTTACAAATCGATTTTCTCGTTTTTCTGTCCTATAACCGTTTTCCAGACGTGTGGTATGTTAGTAATGTATGTATTTTATTTTATTTTTTACGTTAGGTATATCTAGGTATTAATACCTAAATTATGGTGGCTTCCCACGAACAAACTAAAATGAAATGATTTTCTATAAAAATATTTCACTATACTGCATGAACTCATTTTTGTTTCTTGTAATACTAATTATAGCCAGCTTATGTGTAGTAAAAAAATATGTTTATATATAATATATTTAAAATACAGACCGTCATTGCTACTAATTAGTTTCAACCATTAAGTAGTATAAAAAGACACAAGGTAAAAAAGATCATTGGTGCATACACTTCTAGCTAAAATACTATAGCAGCAAAACTTGCATTGATGATGTTAAATACATTTCAAAAAAGGCGAATAGGTACAATGATATTTCAATTAGTGGGTTTTATTTTATTATAATTTTATCGTATCGTTTTTGTAAATCACATTTCTTTGTAATAGTTGAATTTTCTATTATTTTAACGATTTTGTTATTGTTTTTGTTTTACGAAAAAGGTCGTATATTATTTTTCAAAAAATGTGATGGATATTAAATATATTTTATTTATGACGACACAGTTACATTTGCTGTTCATGTAATTTAAAATAATTCGTTTATCACTGCACTGCGAAGATTCATTTTCTGCAGTGTAAACGTGCAAGTTTCCAAGTTTCTAAGTCGATAATCATGTTTTTGCCTCACTAAAACTACTATTTTAATGTCATGTCACGTAGAATTTATATCCTCTCCTTCGACAAAGTTTCTTTTTTATTTTATTTTCCATCCGTTTCTATGTTCTACACCCACGCGGTATTGATTAAAACAAAAAAAATAAATAAAAAAACCGATATTTAAAGAAAAGTATCTTTCTCCACTTAACTGTTTAGTTTATTATACCAAAAACTGCCGTGGTCGTTTGTCAAGTTCCTATTTTATACTAATCATTCCGTTTGATTGTAGTTCACAATTTTTTTTTTTGAAAATCACACATTTAGGTACTCGCACAATATTGGATGTCGGATAATTTAAAGCAATTAATGTTATAAATTACACACAAAAAAAAAAAAAACGTATAGGTAGTTATAACAGAAATTGCAGTTGCATAAAAATTTTGTTTTTAATTTTGTTTTGTGCGTTTATTGTTTAAATATTATGTAAAATACAAACAAACTATGTATACTATTTCAAAGGAATGTTACATTTACTAAACAATATTATATACTACTTAGTTAATCTATGACCAGTACGGAATAAATGATAAATCAATTTAAATAAAACTAGAAAAATTCTATACATAATATTATTGTGATAGTTGTATTCATACACGTCGTCTCAAATTATTATTTTTTTTTATAGTGGTGTTGGCATGTTTCATCATTGTTATCACTTAGTTGGTATTAATTATTGTAACTGCGTTTGCGTGTTTGCTTATATCGTTTGCGTTTCGAAAACAAAATGGTTATCGATCAGTTGATATCTCCCGGAAATACACGGTTTTAGTTTTGACAGTTTTGTTATACGTTGTTTGAGTTTCATGATGAAAACACCTTCATTTTGGTAGGTAGCTATTGTTTGGCGTGGGACCGAATTGAACCTATACGGGTGAAAATAGTTTTGAAATTTGCTTATGTTAATTTATTTTTTATCGCGAATCATTTAATTTATGAATTGTATTTTGTCCAGAGAGTAAATGAGAGTAACAAAATGAAATAAAACCAAAGTGTAGGTACTAATAATTGTGTATGTACGCAAATCGTCCTTTTTTAGAACTAAATGATAAGGGTGTGTGCTTGGATTTAGTAGGATGGTTTCCGCGCTGTATATATATATTATGCTTGTTTGCAACGAAATTTCAAAGTTAAAGTGGTTTAACAACAAGCGCTTCGTTATACATAATATGTACCACTAGTTTAAGATCGATTACGAATTTAAAATAGATACTTAACTATTATATTGTAAAATGTCAATAATGCTTAGCGAATATTGACTGCACTATGACGTACAGAACTCTTGGTCAGAAAGCGAAAAACGTTTCATGGGCGAACGTTTATAAAGAGATTTCTGAGAAAAAATTAAACGATAGTGAGGGAAGAGGCCAATAAGAATACACTGTTTTTATTAACAGTCTTTCCGGTAGCAAGTGTAACGATGAAATAGGTTGCAAAAAACAAAATTAAAAAAAATAAAATCAATTGGAATGATCTCCCGACGGGAGATGATAACGGGAATCGAATAAACGCAGGTTGTAAATTAGGCAATTTTTTAGTGAACCGCCAAACGTTTTGTGGATTGAATTAAAAATGTTTTATTCTGACCAAAGAGAATCCAGCATCAATGTAATACTTAGCATATTTATACACACCTAGCTGGTTACGCACGAGACACCATACAAAAATAACTTGTTGCTTATAACAAGTATAAAAGTCAATAAAATAAAAACTATGAATTAAGTAGAGAATATTATAGTATAGAAAATAGGTACAAAAAGTGAAAACAATTTATATTTGCTTGGGGTGATCTTTAAACATAACAGTATGTTCAGCTATCGGATACAAATTATTAATTTGATTATTTATGAATTTAAATAATAGTATTAACAAAGTTGTAACCAATAGAGGTTAGATTACAAAATATTGTTGTTTTCTTTTGAACAGTTTGTCTTAGATCACGGTTTTAATAAAATACCGAACGTTGCGTAAATACTTCGATTTGATGGAAAACACGGTTAATATCGTTTTTAATATATACGCTCTACAGCTTAGGTGGCGCGGACGCCTTGGTTTGTAACGGATCATTTCTCAAAATTTGAACCGCTGATAAATTACTTACTCGAATTTAATGTACTTATCTTAGTATTTAGTCGATTTTGCTGCAATTTATTATTCATGTAAAAGTGTAGTAGTTTACAACAAAAACTGTGGACGGTCTTTTTGCATGCGTACGGGATCCATTATTTAAATTTTTAATGTTGGTCCTTATTTTTTTTTTTTTTACTCAAGAGCTACAGACAACGTCAGTTATTTTTGATAAATATTTTTTTCGTTATTAGGATTTTTTTTTTTTTATGAATTATTCATCAATTCCTTTGGATTCTGCTGAACGTTACCACAACCACCCGTGCGCATTAAGTAAATATTCGTCTTGGAGCAAAAATGTGATTAATTATAGTAATATATATATAACGCCTGCCTCAGCCAAAGTGCGTGAAACAAATGTTTTTATCCATGTTTTTATAAGTTTTAAACGCGTAGATCTTTTTTGTTAAATTTACGACCGTATAATTTAGTCTCACAGCTCGCAAACATAATATAGCTTCTACATCTGATTTATTTTAGCAAGTATTTTTGTCGCAACTGTAAAACTTTTACTTGCGCGTAGTAAGTATCAAATTTTGAGTCTTTCAAACACGCGTGTAAGCTATCAAGTTCACACGGCGTATGTTTTTTGATTTTAACAAAACATCGTCTCCCAATCAAACCGTGATCGTATATACTAAGAAGTTGGTTATCGAATATTATTGGATAAATATCGTTTTTTTTTTGTCTAAAATTAAAATTTTATTCGTAGGTATTTAAATCGGTGGCGTGTGGATTGAAATTACAGCGCGCCCTGGGTCGGTACCAAACTGTGCGTCATAAAATTATAGTTTTCTGTGAACATTTTCAGGGCGAGGGAGCCGTATAGCGGATTGATAAATTTGGTGCCCCGGGGCAGACGGTTTATGAATACGAAGTTTTCTTTAAATATTGTACGGAACAATATTTGATTATAAAAAATAGCGTTTTAAAAAAATTGCACATTAACAAAATACGATTTTATCCGTCTCGTATAAACTGTCTCGTTCGGTTATAAAAATTAAATGACGTGTTTGTAGTAAATAATAATAATCAGTATTCAAATAGTCGTACACATAATATGGTGGAGATACCTCAGGATATTATTACCGTCTTCGATCGAGTATTCTGTTTATGGATAGCAAAATAACTATTAACATATTATAATTCCACGCGCTATATTATGATGATATACGAATTATTGTGGTGTCAGATGACGTGCGAGTTCTTTTGCGTTTCACACGATGCGAGTTGTTGACCGATGCGGCGGGGGGATGACTGCGGTGTGTATAGATTATTTTACTACTCGCTTTGCTTGAAATTTTTTCGCGCGAGGGGGTGGACTTTACGTGAACCGAGTGATTCTGGTTTATTTACCACCATATTAGTTTATCGTAGCAAAGAGTTATACTGCAAAAACCAATTGAAAAAAAAAAAAAAATTGTAATAAAATGTTGTAATTTTTCAAAATAACACTTACAGGTCGCTCATACACGTCGTCGCGCGAGATTAATTGCGGTTGTAAAAAATATTTTATCTCTTCGAATAAAGCTTTTTACGTACAACCGCGTGTAAAAGGGTTCTTTCTAGTACGGCTATTTATCATATATACACACCTTGCCCTTGGATCTGCTCTCGGATTATCCAGTGAAATATGCTGTTTTCCGTCGCGCAAAAGTCCGCCGAAATCTCATCGCGAATCGTCCTGTAGATGGAACCGGCGACGACGAGAGAGAGGCGAAGGGATGCACGCAACGCGCACAGTCGGAGTTTGTTTTTTCGGTTCCCACCCTCAAAGTGTTGTATGGTGTCCCTTAGCTCCCGGACATGTCCCAAATGTTTTTTCTAGTTTTTTTTTTTTATATACATTTATTTCGCCTCTTTTACCCGATCGACGCCGTTGTCATCCGCGTGCGTATATTACGAGCCCTTCCGTCACCGAATTATATTGCAGTGTACGGACCGAAATCGGGTTACGTGGGGTGCATCAAACCGTGTATGTAACCACCTCACGCGGCGGCGAGGTCGGTCTAATACGCTCGAAAAAGCGATTCGTTCGTTTTATTTCCGTTATCATCATCATCATCGTTTTTACGTGCCTCCGGGGCTGCGGGCAGCGTTTGGCGTTTTCAACACGTGCGCACAGGGTGTTTTCTGCCGTTTAAACGGACGAATTTTCAACGGAGAAAATGCAACGTTTGTATGATGTACACTATACTTCACTGTAAATTTGGCTCGCTTTCAACTGGTTTTTTTTGGTTTTTATCCGAGCCGGTTTTCTATACTCTGCGGTAACAAACCCCCTCGCACATTTCAATACTACTGCAGATTTCGCGATTTTCAGCTCACATAACAACGCGAGTCTGAGCGCGCGCACCGAATCGTGTTTGACACATCAAACATTATTATACAGATCGTTGGGGTAAATCAGTAAGTTATATACACCCGAGGTATCGTACAGCGTACGCAAAAC
>CM029363.1:10743669-10867408 GCA_017140985.1 Hormaphis cornu | reverse complement strand
ACAAAGTGTGTTCCCTTATTATTAATTCGAGATTGTTTAAAGAAGTTAAATCGTGTTTGACACATCAAACATTATTATACAGATCGTTGGGGTAAATCAGTAAGTTATATACATCCAAGGTATCGTACAGCGTACGCAAAACACAAAGTGTGTTCCCTTATTATTAATTCGAGATTGTTTAAAGAAGTTCGAAAGTACCATCCTGTACGTACGCGTGTATTTCCTTCCATTGTACGCCTTAAAATGACAATCGAGTTTACAGTACACATATACCGTGTTTATATTTTGTTTTTTATTTTGTTTTTTATGTGCATACATATGCTAGCGCGTGGTGCGTTGTTCGTTTTACACATACTTGATGACGCGTATGCACAACGTGTATGCATTCTTTTCGTTTCCCGTGTTCAGTTCAGTTTTTTTCCGTATTCATCCGTATTCAACAGTTCGTGCGATATCTTTTGCATTCGTTTTTAAACTTTTTGCCCTTTAAATGTTTTAAACCGAAGTAGGTAACGACGATTACAGTTTTTCAAAAATTTTATTTTGACGCATCAACGTTTGAGGAGAACACTAAATACTGCAGAACGATTGCCGTGTACGAGCTGCAGTAAAAGGATCGCGTCACTAGCAGCCCGTATTGGCGTGTCAAAAGTTAAACAAATTATAATATTATGTACCTACGTTGTTTGTGCGAGGGAAAAAGATAAACGGTTTTTGTTCTAACGCGTCGATACGATTGTGTTCGTATTACTTAAATAGTCTGATGTTTACTCTTAGCCGTATAAGTCTAACGAAAAACAATATAGTCGAACAACTCGTATATAATAATATATTGGTCCGCGTCGACTTATTATAACGTACGCGTTTTTAGAACAACGTCGGTTGTAGTGTCTTTATTGTATTTCCTGTTATGTAATTTTTATTTTTTTTGCAACGACTCCTCCAAAAATTGTTGAAATTTTAACCACACCGTTAGAACACGAGTTCAAACGTCATAAAAATTTCCAATAATTTTTTGAAGAATTTCGAACCAATTTTGAAATTTTCAATTTTTCGAGCACAATATAATAACGAATATCGACTATGAAAATATAAATCAATGGTTGGTTTCGAAAAATCGTTGTTTTCGGAAACGCGTTATTGTTACTTACAAATTTAGTATAAAAGTACACGAGAAAAAAAGTGACAAAACTGTGACTTTTACTCCATACTTTTTTTTCCGTTGTGTACTCCAACGGACATTACAGAACACTTGTTCGCACGCAAACTTTGCTCGCGGGAATTTGTATTTATTGATTTATGCGTAGGAATGGACAGCGGATACGACGCGTGTGTCTTATGTGTATAAAAGATGCGCGTATAAATACAGTAATATCATATTGTTATATCATCGTGTATTGAGTGTAAAAGTGATATTTACCGTGTGATACATATATTATCTTTTGTTTGGATTTCTTTCCTTTATCGTGTATTTTTTGCGTTAAAACTACGTGTTTGTGTTATTTTAAACGTGACTAATCGACAAAAATAATTAATTTAAATATTACTATAGCTGTCCCGACCCAGCGTTGCCCCCGGGCTGGGTGGGTGCCTTAGTTTTTATATTATTTATATTATTTTTCATTCGCGTGTTTCTCGCGTTTTCGGATAAAAATGAAAATCTCTCCGTGCGTGTTTCAGGATCGATCATGTTCCACGTGCGTCGGAGGCCGGCCGACTACCATCCCAGAAAGCGGAAAAAGAAACCGACACACAAGTGGAACCAGCAAAACAGCACCAGCGAAATGTTAGAGTACCGATACGAGGACGGTTTGGATAGATTGCCGTTCTTTTTAGAGCTCAATGCCGGTCAGTATACTTAAAACATATTGTGTTATGTTGCTAAAATTAATATTTGGCATTGTTGTTGTTATTGTAGGTGTAGGTACTATCTTTAAAAGAAAAAAACAAAACTAAAAAAAGACCTTTCAAATATCACATATACTATTGTGTTGTTATCGATCGCGCGCAAAAGCTTTCCGACGAATTGTTTTGTTAACTCGACCTGTCAATCAATAGTCAAACACTATAATATTAAACGCGGTTTATCAAAATGACCTCGTCCATCCTCTTATCTGGAATAATATTGATAATTTATTACGTGCCTCGTATGAATAACGTACGTTTTTTTATACGTCCTACTCTAAATGTTATTTCGTTAAAAAAATAAACAAAAACTTTAGTCCTCGCTCATTTTTATCTTCAGCATTTTTTCTCACCAATTCCTTTTGCTTCGGTAGTTATTATGTATTTTGTTACGTACGATCTGTGACGATGTTTGGAAATTGCATTTAGCTGAAACGATAGGAACGATGTAGTAGTAGGAACATGTGTACAACACATTTAATATCGTAAAATGTTTTTTTTTAATGCTCGCCATTTATCCGAAACAAACAAATATTTGTATGTAATTATTTTAAATATTCATTATTTGGCCAAAAAACTCAACGTTGCGGAAAACGACGAATAACGTTGTTTTTGACGAAACGCGCATTATTTTATTTCGATAGTGTGTATAGTATTGCTGCATATATTGGTATCTATTTTAATTTTAAAGGAATCTACAATTAAATGTCTCTAAACAATATGAGACGTGTCTCATGTTTATTTATATTAGTTGAATTTTCATTTCGACCTTGGGTGTAGATATATTTTACTATCTTTGTAATACTTTTTTTTCTCTGAATCTTAAAAACTGTTTCTATACACTTCCGCGAACATTCAAAAAGATAGTGCCCCATTTTTCGTGTCGACTATAATATTGTATCTGTACTTGACGAGTTCGTCAAAAGTTTAGGTCATCACTATTATGTCGCAAAAATTTTCTCTTTTCGTCATTTTGGCTCGACTTTCATGAAGGCCACCATTTCGTGAACCGCCATTCGTCAATATTACAAATAGGTTATCAACCAAACTGATTTGACCCTTTTTGAGTGGTATTTGATACGTTACAACACAATATCCTACGTTTTGAAAGTATATTTTTGATGCAGTGGTGGATATTGTTTCTCGGCATATATATATTCTCAAAGTTAAATGTTAGAGTAGTGGTGAGATGTTTGTGTTTCACTACAGTTCATGGGATTAATAGGCGTGATACTCCTGCTCTTTGATTTTGTTTGTTTGAAAAAATATACTCTCGATATAGTCGCATTTCAATTTGAAGAAAATATTTCCCCTCTAAAGATGGGGGGATGATTTTTCTTCCCGTTTGACTGATTTTTAACAGACTTCAAAAAATTCCATTTGTTTGACTGGTGGGTAATTTTTTTTTGTTGAACATATTGTGATGAGTGTTGAACGTCACTAAAAAATTATGAGAAAAAAAAATTTAACAAAAAATTAAAATCGACTTGAAAAGTATAAAATAATTAAACGAGTGTGTGTTGGCCCAACACAATATTAAAAATAAACAGTACACTCAACAATGCGATTCCCTGCTAATTCGGTGATGCACTAAAATTCATATATTCACCAGCGCTGCAGCACTCTGTAATTTCGTTGGTCGCGAAATAGTGTTTCAATTATGGACGGCACCGACAAAAAAAAAAAAAAAAGCGTTAAAAATTTTTTTTTTTTTTTGGTTTTTCTCGGCACTAACTCAGTTTTAATAAGTATATAATCAATTTTATACGTGACGCTCACTTATTCGTATGAACAATGAATAATAAATTAATATTGTATTAGGTACAAGCACTTTATTTTTCACTCATTGCGAGTTTTCGGGGAATTTTTTTTTTTTTTAATTTTCTTAATGTTGTTTTTTTTTATAAATTCGTTTAATTTTTTTTTTTTTTTTTATACACATTTTAGCGGTTTATTTTTTGAAGTCGGTTTTATTTTTTTGTCAACGTTTTTTTTTTGTTTTTTTTACGTTCTTGCTTTGTCGTCCTGTACACCGCAGACGGCATGGAAATGGTGAACCCCAAACGGTACCGGATCCACCCGAACGTGACGGAAGTGGGTTGCGAGAGACAGAACCAGCAGCCCCCCCAGAGCAATAATAACGGGCAATGCCTTCAACTGAACGGGCCCAACATCCAGCCGCGGCACTGCGTTATAGCGCACACCGAGGGCATCGTCACGGTGACGCCGTGCAGTCGGGAGGCCGAAACGTACGTCAACGGGCAGCGGATATTCGAGACGACGATACTTCAGGTGTGTAGTACAACTCGCGAGAGACAAAAAAAAATGGTCATTATATTTTGACAAACGGCAATAATAATACTTAGAAGTAGTATGCGGGTAGAGCTCTCCCCTTGCCGTATTCGTGTTTACAGCGTTTCACTTTTCTTTTTTTTTTTTTCTTTGTTACCGGTTGATTTTTTCGCAAACCTATGACGTACTACGCGTGTGTGAAACGTGTTATTTATATAAAAACCGTCTGTGTGCAGAACGGAGCAATCGTGAAGTTTGGACGGTTGAACAATCTTAGGTTTTTGGATCCGTGTTACGACGAACGACCACCCCGGCCGCGTAACAATTCGCTGCAGAGAAACGTGCAAGACTACTACGACAGGTACGAAAATGTCAATACATATATATGAAGTTGTTTGCACCGCGCAACATTCTCGGTAACGATCAGAGTGCAGTGTGCATCCCCCCATACGGTTTTGTTGTGACCGCTTGATTTTAAGTTTTGCACGTGCTTTTCGCTTTTAGTTTATGTATTTTTTGTTTTGTTTTATCGTAACACCTTTTAACAACCAGCGGGTCGGTAGACAACACCCAGCACACCGCAGTTATGCAACAAAATTTCGAGACGACTTTTGACGTGGACGGTAACATCGAGACGCGGTCCACCTCTAGCCAAGGGAACAAAGACGACACTAGATCACAACGGTCGATCACCAGCAGCCGCGATGGCAACCGGTATATTTCGTTTATTTTTTTTAAAACATAATATCAATACTGTGATTCTGCGCTATCTGCAGCCTGGTGGTGGCTGGTCTGTGTTACGTGGTAAACGTTGTAACGTGCAACGGTGTCCCCCACGTGGCGGCGGCGTATCTTCCACGTACGTAAGGGCCGGAGTGCAACTGATGTTTTATAGGCCCTGCATGCTGTATAAAAATAAAATGTCAGAAAAGGTCGATAGTTTACGGTAGTTTGTCGCTTTCGATGAGACCCGCGCACATTTTCCCCCAAAACTGTGTGGCACAATAACGCGACGAAGGATCAGTTGCACTCTGATTTGCATAAGTATCTCGCACCTAGTAGGCGCCCTGTATTTGAAATTTGACACGAGCTATCCTCCTGTACAACATTTTTTGTGAAATATCTAAAACGATACTTTGTTTGAAAAAGACCTAGCTCAAAACAATGGTTGTTTTGTGTCCCCCCATCCATCCAACAATAAACAGTACAACCGAATGGCAGTTGTGTACAACTTTCGTGTAGCGCCCGATAGATTAACGACGAATGTTCGTTTTCACGTTTCGTAGACTGTCCGCCGTGTACGGCCGCACCGGCAGCGTGGCCCCGGTGGCGGACAACATTTTGCCGTGCGTGCTGGAGGTGCGCGAAGACACCGAAGAAGCGTGGATCCACGCGGTCACCGTGGACGTGGATCCGTCCACATTGACGTTCAAACACGCACCCGCCTATTGTCTGTACCTGTTGGCCAGGTACAGGGCGTCCACGTCGTATCGGCCGGACGTCACGCCCATGGAACGAGCCAACCGTTTGTCGTTGACTTTTGCCAAAGTCGCCACTATACTCTACACCATGATACAGGTGATGGTCAAAACGATCACCCCGTTTTATTTATTGTTTTCGATTTGTAAAGGGTGGTACAGGGTGTGGTGGGGCTTTTTCTATTTGAAGATACGGAAAAAAAAAGAAGGAAGTGCCTACGCACCACCCTGTACCTATTGCCAAGGTGTAGGATGTGTGTGTTGTTAACACGAGTTAACCAGTTAACCAGTTAACATTTTCATTCTTTAATCAACCAACAAAACTTATTTTTAACCGTTACGGACAAGCTAATTCAAAGTGTTTTCACTTAGTCGGAACGTCAGAAAAAACAGTTGTATGAAAAATAAACTAATAACAAATACATGCATACATTTTTATTACCATAAACTATTGATTTTTCTCTCTTTTTTGAGTACAGTTTAAATGACTTGATGCGTTTTATCAAATTTGCATCTTGTCAATCTAATTAAAGTTGAGTTAAAAATAATCTTTAGCGTTTGATTAAAAGTACCTAAAGTACTATTAATCGAAAAACATTTTTTGAAATGAACAATACTCTAGGCATTCAGTGTCATCAACATTTTTAACATGATATTAAACATTTCAAATTCTGATTTACAAATTTTCACAAAACATGAAAAGTTTCAAGATAGGTTTTATATATTTGGATATGATAATAATATCGAATTTTTTAATTATATTTCAAAAAAATCACCAAAGTGTATGATATAACATAGTCTACTCTATGTAACGCGTATACTAATAATATGTACATTTCAATTATAATGGTTCATTAATGATTATAACAAGTCTCATCATTTTAATGCTCAGCTGTTATATGTTTAATTTAACTAATTTTTAACAGTTTATAAATGTTAATTAACCAAGAACATTACTGTTTTCTAGGGAAAACAAAACGATTTAACGCTTTTGTCGTTTTGGCTTGCGATTGTAACCGAATTAAGGCAATTTTTACACAGCGATCGCCATTTGTCCAATTTTCTGACAGAAACCATCGAAATGCTACACGATTCTCAGCAAGCAGCCATGAGGTACTCTAACTTTGTTTACAAGATTTATTTTATTTGTTTATTTTGCTTGTTTTACTTTATATCTGATTATTGTGATTTAGATTTATCGTTGAAAGTATATTGGAAGAACTGATCGCGTTGTTACCTGACCTTTTTGCTGAGAACACGGACGCTGATAATGAACATTTGCCGGCAAACTCGGTACAGTTATTAAAAATAATATTGATTTATGATTTTACTATAAAAAAAAAACATGAATCAATTTATATACACAGTGTTTTTTGCATATTATTATGAGTAGGTTGAAATAAATAACAAATAGTTTTTATTAGACATGATTAATTATTTACACATGAAAACAATAAGTGTGAAATATAAATCATTAGATTTTAAACACAAATTTGTGTACGCCTCATACTAGGTACTCTTTTTTCTTTTAATTCAAGAGTTATTATTATATGATTCACAATCAGCCCTTATTTTGTCACATAACTGTGTGGTTATTTATTTGTATTTTTAATCATTTATTTTATTACCTAACTTTACTCTTTGTAGATTGTGAGTAAGTTAGGTGCGATGATGACGACTCTCCGCGAAGGTCGCGTGAATGCTTCTTTGACCATCCAAATTTATAATCAAGTGTTTCGTTTCATCAACGCTTGGGCGTTTAATCGCCTGATCACATCTGACTCGAATTACTTTACCAGAACGTGGGGTGCACGATTGAAGTCACGTATTGGTCGTCTTCAAGCGTGGGCTGAGAGACAGGGATTAGAAGTGTCAGCCGACTGCCAATTAGCATTGATTTCGCAGGCTGCAGATTTACTTCATGTAAGTTACTAGTAGTTAAACATGTAACGTATAATTATGCTAAAATACAACCGTTTTTGTTAGGCTCCAAAATACACAGGGGAAGATTTAGCCAGTATTACTTCTACATGTTTCAAGCTTAATTCGGTTCAGCTAAGAGCCCTGTTGGTTAAATATCAACCATCTCACGACGAACCAAGACTGCCTCACGAACTAATAGACAACGTCGTACGGGTTTGTGTACTATTTGTTTAGAGTAACCTAAGAATATTGAAAAACAAGTTTTTGAAGAAAAAAAAAAATATGTACATTCTTTATTTTCGTGTTTTCAACAGGTTGCCGAAAATTTGACTGATGAATTGGTCCGTGCAGATTGTCGTGAAATACGGTTAGAAGAAGATGAACAATTAGCAGTAACGTTTGTTCAACCCGAAGAAGGATTTAGTTACGAAGTTGCTAGAGGTGTTCCTCCAGGTCTTATTGAGTTCATTCAACCTCTTCAACAAGCCGGAATGTGTCGCTTAAGCCTTCATTCAAATGCTTCTGGTTTATGGACCGTGTACTTTTTGCCAAATGTAAGTATTTGTTACATTTATGATGGACAAATTGTTTTTTTTTACTAACATAAAATATTTATCAGGCTCGAAGTCCTAGTGTGCTAAGCAACAGAAGTGGTGGTTACGCTATGCAAGCACCCGAACCTGACTTACAAACTATACGATTACATAAATCAAACAATGGAATGGGACTGAGTATTGTAGCTGCAAAAGTAAGTTACTTTTAGAGGACGTACTTAATTAATTTTTTTTTTTATTAGACAATAAGCCTTTAGCTTACTCAGTTGGGTTCATGGTAAATAAATACATACATTTTTTATACTATTTTTTTAATTTAAAAATATATATTATCTATTTGATGTTTATTTAAATATTCTATAGAAAACCATGTTGTTTTGCTATTGTCGTATATATATTTTATTGTTTTATTAAATTGATTGGAAAATGCCCCGATTGGAAAATGATGCTTGTACGCGGAAAAAAATAAAAATAAACTTCTATTATAAAACATTTCTTTATTTGTTTTTAGGGCGCAGGTCAAGAACGATTGGGTATTTACATTAAATCTGTTGTAAAAGGAGGTGCAGCCGATGCAGTAAGTTCCATGATCAATTATGTTTGATGATTTTGTTAAATTTTAAAAAACGATTTTCGTTTTTCTCTTAGGACGGCCGACTTCAAGCTGGCGATCAATTGATAAAAGTGGACGGCCAAAGTCTTGTCGGTATCACACAGGAAAAGTAAGAAGTGTTTCTGTATTGTTATCGTTTCTCTCGCTAACTTTTAAACTGTTAAATCAGGGCAGCGGAATATTTGGTACGTACAGGGCCAATCGTGACGTTAGAAGTGGCCAAACAGGGTGCTATACACCATGGCCTAGCGACGCTGCTCTCTCAACCTTCTCCCGTCATGACTAGAGGTAAGACTTTTTAAACGAAATCGGTAACGTAAGCAATTTTTACCGCCGTAAGAAAGACGTGCGTATAACAACTGGGATGTGGCGGATCTTCTGTTTGTACGTTTTATATAACGAATCAACTAACGTACGTCATACTCATTTAATAATGGCTTATCTAACCGGCTTATTTAACGCGTAAGGTTGCTTCTCTATAGAACGAGGATTTTCGTTCGTTCCAATTTAATAATCAGACCTATGTTATAATTAACGAGATAACCGCCCGTTGTCAGATACCACCGTTCGTAGGGAAAGACCGGTATCCGATTATCAGCCCCGTACGAAAGAAAACACCCCAAAGCAAAGCAGTTTATCGATGCATGACATGCGCGAGTGTAGCGACGAAGAAGTACTAATAACCACTCGGATGACGGACGCGCTATCTCTATCAGGTGATTTGTGTACTCGTGTGTGTGTGTGCTTGGGTTATAGGTGTTGGTGGTAGTATTGGTGTTGGTGGTGGTGTTGGTGGTAGAACATCGGCGACCGTAGTTTGCCGGGATCCCGTGCAACCGCGTTTCGGCCGCATATCCTCCTCCTCGTGGTGTCGGCCCCGTCGGTCCGACGACTGTCATCTGTCGGTACCGGATCACGCGCAGCGCAAAAAGTGTTACAAGATACCGCCAGAAAACGAGCTTTGCCTGTGCGAGGACATTTTTCAACAGCACCAGGCCAAACTAGTGGACTGTGACGTGGAGGACGCCAACGCGGTGGAGTCGTACAAGGGTTCGGACGACAATGTCGCGTGTACCGACGACGACGAGTGTAGACGTTGCGACGAAAACAACCGGTGTTGTTGCGAAGAAGGAGGCAGTTGTAACAGTAGCGAGTCTTCGTGCTCGTCTGCACGTGTGAACTGCTACGTGGACGACGACGGCGGTCGGAAGAGTAGCGCCGTGTTGTCTTCTTCGACAACCGCGGACGACTCGCCGCCGCAAGCTTTGGGATCGGCCGACGAGCGGCGTCTGCCCGCGGACAGATTGACCGCCAGAGAACGGGAAAGAGTGTTGCAGGAGCTCGACGACATCATAACCGGAAACTTTCTGACCAAAGCGCGGCAGTTCGGCCAAGGCGAGAGGCGCGATGATTCGAGCTGTGGTGACTTAAACGACGACAATCGACAACAGCCGCGGCAGTCGGTAGCCTCCGATCTCCTCCTCGGGTGTCCGTCCAGACTTCGGTACAAACGATCGAGTTCGTTGGATACGGATGAAATGATGGTCAACTACGGCAGAGTGGCCGAGCTCACCCGACGGTTCTCGAGGCTCGGCGAGGCCGGAATAATCGCACCGAAACACCACCACTATTGCTCCGAGCCAAACTTCTTCCGCGAGTCGACGACTACCACCGGCGGCGTCGTTCATCACCGGCCGCCGCACCACTATCGCCATCACGACGACGACGACGACGACGACGACGACACTTTGTCTTCCGGCTGTGGTGACGAAGCGGTTCCGCAGCCCATTCGCATGGTTTTTATAAGCCCGTTGTTGAGCGCCAGCGACAACAACCTGCTGAACGGCAAAAACAGCAAAAACAGCGGCGGTGGCGTGGTGTTGACCGAAGTGACGAGCGACGGTGAAGAAAACGTCGATTCGCGTCGCGCGCTGAACGCCGTCGCCGCCACTCACTATCGACGGCGGTCATTCCGCAAGAGTGTGGCGTTTGACAGTTCTTTGAGTTCTGCGGACGGCGGCGGCGGCGGCGGCGATGAAGTCGCGGCAGCGGCACGGTACCTCCGGCTGAAGGGCGGCTCTGGTGGCGGTTGGCAGAGTGGTAATGCGGTCGCCGTGCTGGGTAGCAACCTGCGAAGCACTGACGCGGTGTCCGTCTCGCACGTTGGCCGGACGCACAGGCGTTACTCCAGCGTGGACGTGTACGACCAGGCGGAGGAGACCAAAAACGGCAGTGCCGTCGTGTCGGAGGAGACGACGACGACGACGACGACGACGGCGGTCTTGGACGTGGAAAAAGTGGAAAAAGAATTCCGGGACGGGTTACTCGCGGAAAAGAGTCGACGGCGCGAGGCCGTCCGAGAGTATCTGGCCAACAAGGAGCTGCTGCTGAAGAAAATGAAGTCGGCCAGTGTGGGCGGCGGCGTGCTGCGATGGAACCAGGAACATCAGGACACGCTGCTGGACGACGAGGGACCAGCGGTGTCGCTGCCGCTGTTGCCGCAACAACCGTCGCCGTATCAGTTAGCGCTCCAAAACTGTAACCTCCGTTGTTGGCATTCTGCACAACAGCAGTGTTGTTGTTGGTCGGACGACGACGACACGGATGACGGTTCGCCCAAAGATCGACTTCGACGTGTGCTTCGTACCGGATTAAAAGGCAGGCGGATTAGACGGCTTAGAAAGTTAGCGTCGAGAAGTAGTAGCGGCTTTGCGCTGACGGACGTGTGCCGCGTTAGCGTTGTAGACAACGAACAGCCATCGCCGTTACCACCACCGCACTGCAGCAGTACAGATTGTTCGTCCGCAGAATCACTCGATAATCGTAACAATACGCTGTGAGCACTGAATGAAAAAAAAAAAAAAAACACTTTTAAAGATGTTTGTAAATTTTTGATTTGATGATTCGCTCGCTAGTATTGATTGATGCACGTGTGCTGCTATTTTTATAAATTGCTTGAGTATTTTTGACTGCATCGAGTTTTTGATTTAAAGCTTTAGTGTGTTTTTAAACAATTATTGTTGTGAATTACCTACTAAAATAATCATCAAATACTTTTTGAAATTAAATTCAAACGTTTATAAAATGATTCGCTCTCTGATAGAACATAACTGTAGACTGTAAATAAAGTGTCCTGAGCTTTTTACAGTGTGTGTGTGTGGTTTTCTTAGTATTTCCATCTCTTCTACACTTATAATCTGTTCTATTTTCCTATCAACAATGCAAACATTTCATACATTTTATACACTTACTTCTCTAAATCTATAAACACCGTACATAATATACAGCTTTTGCACCCTTTTACTTTTCTTCAAGCCGTTTCGTTCAAAATAACAGCTTCATCGATAATTTTTCCCCCATAAAACCAAACAATAATTATCATCAGGTGGTGTCATTTCTCTTTTTTCTATAACTATTTCTCAAATCTTCATACTATGGCTAATGCGTTAATCTATAGTGTCCAGATTTTTTTATAAAGTATGATGGAACAATATTTATAAATTACTCAAAACGTCTCAAACATTTAATTGATAAATACGTATAAACATATTAGTTATTACATTACGTGTGATGCATGATATGAGTGTATTGTACTGTAATGTATTGGGTTATAATAATTTCAGTGTTATTGTTAGATTGTGTCTAGATATATTACTTACAAAGTTACTAGTCACAATTTTTTATTTTACTCAAAACACTTGCTATTTTAGTCTGTTTTTTTCTCATAATTATATGTTAAAATATGAAAAGCTTTTTGGTTCTTTGCTACACGCTAATCTATAGTTCTTGAAATTACATGAAAATGAATTTATGTGTTAAATTCATGATAATATAATAAATTTTTCTTATACCATTTGATCAAAAACTTTAAATGTGTTTACAGTTTTTAAAATTACTTTCATTTTAAGCTGGTATTATATTGAATTATAATTCATATAATATCTCAGCTTTCATTATATATTTTGTTAGAAAAGCTTTTGTTTACACACTACTAGTTTGACAAATGTTATTGAATAGAGTTTTTTAATTTCTGTTTTATTTAGACGAATGTTTTGTAGTATATATAATTGTTTTATTAAACTGTTCGTTTAGTTATCAATAACTTTTGTCATAAAATTAGGTCCTCGTCGTATGAGCGAACGGGATCTTCCATCCCGTGTGTCAAGCGAACAACAAAATATCAACTCCAGAGGTCCACCACCTCACCAACTGTCACAAATTCAAAGTTCGAAATCCGTCCCTTCTCTCCACAGTAAGTTATTCGTCATGATGTAATTGTACTTAACACTTAGGTTTTTTAATTATTGTTCTATTGATGATACGCTGATGTATTATACAGGCCCTGAAGGGACTAGCACAACTATGCCTCCTGTAGTGGGTAGACAACCTACTCAACATGAAGTATTTAATCCTGGGTACAATCGCACTTCAACAACTTACAATCTTCAACAGCAAAACACACTTAGGTCTCGGTAATAATTTTTTTTATTCTTATTAAACCAAGGAGTATTTTTTTTTTTTTTTTTTCCAATAAACTTCATAGATTTTCTGAGTATTAGACATAAATATATGATTTTTGATAAAGTATTACAAATGATTACTAATTTGTATTTAATTGAACGCTACACATTCAAGTGTTTTAAAATGCATGATTTGCGTATGTTACTTATTTTGCGGGTTATTTAATCATATTTTTTTGCAATTAGATCTAGCCAAAATCTTAATGATCCTCGTCCACATTCCCAAACGGCTCTTCGTCAACCAACTAATCCAAGTCTCATAAACGGCAACCATCATCCTGAACGAGCACCGTCTGTACACCCAAGTGTGTACCAGCCTCTACAACATCCAGCATATCAACAGCATGTACAGCAGCAGCTATTGATGCAACAACAATACAATAGTCCTACTCTAGAAGTCAATGGTGAACGCTTCTATCAGAACGTTAACCAAATATATAGAAACCAAGAACAAAATGGACACGGACCATCTGGAAAAATGCCTAGTCCATCGGATGAAAGGTAATTTATTATTTTAGTTGAAGCCCTATGTAAATTGTTGAATTGTTAACAATTGTGTGATTTTGTATGCAGAACTCCAAATCACTTGCAAAAGAGTTTTAGAGGGTCGCAATCGTCTTTGCAAAGTCGACAAAGCTCCGATGCTACTCAATATTTAAAAGACAGACCCACGTCGGCATATTTATCCAACAAAGATTCATATAATTTGCAGAATCAAGTATAAATATTAATTTTGAATTATGTTACATTAGTTCTTGTCACAATTATGTTTTTCTTATGTTATTATTAATAGGGAATGACGATGCGATCTCAATCCTCTCGAGACATGTTAAGACAGGATGCGAAACTGCAAGAAATGACAGAAGAAGTGCGTAGACGAGAAATGAGGTCTGGTCCAGTTATGCCTCCTCACCAGTATGCTACACAACAGAGACCACCGCCTAACAGAGCTCAGCCATATCATGGTTACCAAGATTCTAAACCAACTCCATACCTAGCTGACCAAATAAAACCACAGCAAGATATTGTTCGCTCTCAACAATACAATCAACCGATGCGAGCTACTATCCCAGAACCCATACCGCCCTCATACAGGGAATCACCACCACCTCCTCCTCCACCACCAACTTCTACTCATCCACTATACCAAACAAGTCCACTACGAAATGAACCTAATCGATACATGGCTAGTGGTGGTGAACTTCCTAGAGGTGGTTTTTATCAAACGCCAACCGACCAGTCTAAACAGTACTCGTATCAGGGAACTAACCCTTGGCAAAGAGAGGAAAAAGAAAAAGAAGCAGAACGTAGAAGAGAAGCTGCTAGAATGTGGCGTGATCAACAAATGAGTGAACTCATAGCACTTGGTCCCAACAGAACAATCAGCCAAGAAGAACAGTTGCGTGCTTTGAGGTTGGAAAAGGAATTTGAACGTAGAGCTCAAGAAGAAGGAGAAGAGGACGACGATGACGATCAAGTAAGATATAAAATATTTTTAAATGATTACTTACAACTTTATTTTGATTATTATGTATCACAACGAATGCATTTTTTAGGAAGCGAATGAAAGAGTTCAACAGCTAATGAAAAGTGCTCAACAACAAAATGATAGGAGACCACCTGCAAATACAGTTCGCACTCCACAGAACAATAATTATAATTATATGAATGGTATACAGTCAGCAACATCCAACGGGTGAGTTTTTTCGTATCTAACAAATTTTTTGAACTCAAACTTACCTTTCTTAATTATTAGAATTAGTAGTGACGAAAAAGAAAGATTAAGAAGACTAAAAGAAATGAAATCAAAACAAGTTGAAATGGAAGCCATGAGAGAAGCCGAATTGAAACTAAAAAGAAAGGTTTGTTTTATTTTCTTTATTTAGTTGTAATAGAACTGCTAAAATTTTTACGTACTGGTACTTGAAATATCACATACCTACTCTATACTCTACTATACTATGACCTACTCTAATGCAAAATTGTTGTTACTTTTCATATTTATTTTTATAAATTTTAGGAGGAAGAAATAAAGTATCAACAACAACAACAATTTTTGAACCAATCATACACTAACAACACAACATCCAGTCGTCATAACCGTTCTGTAAATCCACCCAATAATCTATCTCTGGATAATTCTGGTTATGGATATAGTCCTTCATCTCAAGGAACCCTACCATCTCAACGATTGGATAATTTGTTGGGCGGGCCCAACAATAATGATCCACCTCTGCCACCCGAACGTGGATCATCATTTGCAATTATGAGTCAGGTAGAGACAAAAGCTACACCACCTAGACCACCCGTGCTCTCTTCCACACCAAATGGAATTGTGACGACACCTAATGCGAACACTACACCCAAACGTGTTTCATTTCAAGATCCAGCTTCTATGCCTCCTTCTCCTCCGTCACCGACTTTAGAAAAAATCATTGAAGATCCTGACGTAAGAATTGGGTTGTATGATTTTTCAATTGGTTATGTTGTTTGTTCTCACCTACAATTTGTATGCTTTACAGAACTTTATCACCCAAGCTGAAACAATGTTAGCATCACCGCGCAGTCCTGATGTGCAGTTCAACACTAGTGGTAATACACCAGGAGTCATAGGAGCACAGGAAGTGTACAGGTAATAACCAATATTGATTTATATCATAAAATTAAAATACAACTTTTGTGTATGTATATTATCGTTATCTTATGACTGTAGAGATCCAAGACAGCGTTTACTTGCTGAACAACAACAAAAACAAATGTCAAACAAAGTAGGTAGTACGGTGCCAGAAAAATTAAGTTTCAAAGAGAAAATGAAAATGTTTGCTATGGAGACTGGTGAAGATGGTACACCTAAGGATAAAGTAAAAATATCTAAAGCCCAGCGCGAGATTGATAGTTTAGGTGCAGCTGGTTCACCCTTGACTAACTAATAATGTTAATGATAATCATACTTAACACTCGAATACACATTTTTAGGTACGCACTTAAACATCCCATCTAAGCATATTTTTCTTTTAAGATTTGTTGTGATCTTAAATTTTAATTATTGATTCGTATTGACTCATTTAATATTTTATTCTCAATTCATCATCATATTATATTTAATAAGTACCTGCGGTACATTTGTGATTTATTATAGTTGAATATTAAACTATTGTTTACTTTCTATCAAATTGTGTCGTTATATTGTTTAAAGTATAATGTTTGAATAATTAATCGTTGAATAGTTGTATCTTTTCGTTTTTTTTTTTTATTATGATTGTTTAATGCTATAAGTAATAGCATACTGTTGTCTTTTTTTGATAAAGAGTTTTGAACAATATTATTTAGTAAATTTTGACATAAATTATTCAAAAAAAACCTACTTAGAGCAATATATTTTTTTTATTATACATTTATAATATCAATAATGTGTTATGTAAACAATCAAATATTTCATTTTATAATAATTATTCTTATTATGGTTATTATCGATATTATATATTTTTTCTCTTAGTTAAATTTTTTTATTGTGTTTTGAAAAATTTATTTGAGTTAAAAAAGTATTAAAAAAAATTATTTAAACAAAAAGGTTATATTATTATATTTTTTTAATATTATATATGTATATCAGTGTATATAAAATTAAACATTTATACACATTTACAACATGTATACATGTATTTATAAAATTTTGTTTTTACATTTTCGTGTAAAACGTACATAATTTTGACTTCAAAAAGTATTTGATAATATTGTATTTATTATATTATTATATTTATTACTCATTTTTTTTTTTCCCATTATTATTATTATTGTAATTACATTATTATTATTATTATTATTATTATTGTACTATATTATTATCATTCATTGTAAAAAATAAAGAAAAAATGATATACTTTATGTATATTATATATATTTTTAAATAATACAACTTTATAGAGTTAATTTTATTTTCTAGTTAGAAACATTGATTTGCTTAGCATTTGTGTGATACATACATGCAATTTTACAGAAACTATTAAAATTTTAAGAACCTAGGAATTTCAAGTAGTTTGATTGAATTTTTTTGTTTTGTAACTTTGGTTGATTTTTGTAGTAGCGCGTTTTTGTACAATAACTAAAAAAAAATATACAATCTTTATGAATCTATACTTCCTGTAAAAGTCTTATACAGCAAGCAATGTTAAACTTATAACAAACACAATTTAGCATTATATAAGTACAATTTTTTATTTTATAAAAACGCTGGTTGGTTTTGACAGACGCATTAGGTATAGAATAAGTTGATAAATAATCGAATTCAAATGGATTATACACGAAAACTGTTTACATCATGTGTTTTTTGAAACTTAACTTACTGTAATAATATAATATATACCAATACGTTTATCTGTCTTAAAATACAATGCACAGTCGTACCTATCTATTTATATTAAATATTTAAAAGACAACGATGCGCGTATTAGAATCACAAAATATAAAATGTACAATCAGTGAATATTCTTATAAATATCTACTATAGGTAGGTACTTTTATAATAATAATAATAATATATAAGTATCTGAAATCTTGGAGACAAAAAATAGTGAAAAAATAAGAACATAAAACAACAGTGTGTAGCATTGGCCGTCTAGTAAACAACAGTGTGTTTATCCGACAATTAAGACAATTAAGTAAAAAAATAAATAATAACGTAGGTAGCGAAGAATCATTATTATTTTTTTTTTTTTTTTTATACACGTATTATTCAATAAATTAAAACAAATTTCTATAGACATTAAAAAAATGACACAGAAAAAAAAAAGAAGAAAAAAAATTGTTCGTATGACGTGCATATTTTTACAGTAGTGTGAGTATTTATAGTTTTATAAGACAATTCATGTTATGCAATATTTACAATATTGAAAAACAAAATAAAATGTCAGCGAAAAGCAACATTTGCTCTACTTGATACAAAAGTTGTTCATTGAATCGGTTATATACTTATATACTAGAAACATGGTATTATTTCACATTGGTTATTGCATTTATAAATTTTACTTTCTTAAGTGATTTATTCCAATTGAATCACAATTGCTCTCATACTACCCACAGGCCACAGCGGACAACACTCCGATTGCATAAATTACAACAGTTATTTTATCAAGTATATACTGTTATTTTCTCTCGAGGGTTTGTTTTGACCAGCACAAAATTTGTTTCAAAAAAATTATGTACAATAATATAACATAATTTATTTTACAATACGATTTCTTAGGCATTCACTTTGAAATTGAACAAAATATCTGTGTAAAAACATTATTAATTACGATAAAATACAAGACATTATTTCTATAATATACACCTACGTAATTATTAGCTACCACTGGTTAAAAAACATAAATGTTTTCGTTATTGTTTACTATATTGGTAGGTACTTCAAGAAACTATATGTTTTAACATTCACTTTTGACATTTGAAACCTAAACACATTGGCGAATAATAGCTGGGGGGCATTATGTTTTTAATATTTATTTACAAAACTTAGGTCTAAAATCAAATGTAGGTACAATAACGGTTGATTAAATTATATTAATAAGAATTCCATTAAATCGATAACTCTTTTTTCGGTTTACGTTACTTAGTATTTTAATTCAGTACCTACTTAAATACGAGCCGGGGACACCTTTAAAGGTATTATCATATCATCTGAGGTATAGAGATTTGTTTTAATTACATACTTAAAATAGTGTGTGTACACGCAAAATATTTGGTAAGGTACCTATCTAAAATAAATCTTGAAAATATATCTTTAAGTGACCATTACAATTAAGTAATCGTCCACTACCTATTAGCGTACACGTATAAGAGCATATTAAAATTAAAAACACATTTTAAAAGTGCCAATGGCACCGAATGAGAAAAAATTGTACGATTACAATAATTTGGAAAATATGGGTTGGCTAAGTTCACTTCTTAAGGAAATAATATTTAGGGCTAGTTGTCGATCACCTTTTGTATTTTATAAAGTTATTTAGATGAATGAATAATTTTCACTTTGAGCCTGTTTATGTTTGTGTACAACAAAAGTTTTTAGAAAATATTTGAAGCCAAACGAAACTCGATAAAATCGAACAACTCTTAATAGTTATTACCTCATTCGTTATAATAGTGTTTGGTTTTAATTTTTTACGTGTGTTCGTGGAATATCTAAAGTACAGTGTGTAACATTACCAATTAGCAGTTGTTACTTATTATATCGTGCGTTAACTCGATACTTAAAAATACAGAAAATATACACATACAATTAGATATATATATAAATCTTGTTAACGTAACATTGAATATTTTTACTATACTTGTAAAGCAGGTATTAAGAGTATTACGCATATTCGTCTAAAACACATAATGTATCTGATTTACAATAACGTAGTTTATCGTTTTTTTTTTTCTGTACTCCGTCGCCATGGACTATATCTTTGAACTACTTACTACTTTTAAAAGCGCCGCGTCAAAACGATTAGCGAATAGAGAGTGAAATACACTGAAATCTAAAACACGAAATCTCCAAACGATCGTAATATTTTTACCTTAGAAATATTATGTCACTTCTTGATTTGTATTCTCGGTTATATTGTCGCGGGCTCGTCTTGCAATTGGGCGAACATTTTTAAAAATCGTATCGAAGATACTTGGGGTACGTATTCAAACGAGAAATATTGCGCTCGGGGGACCCCCCGTAAACTGGTGTCATAATTTGTTGAGTTTGAGTAATCAGTATGATCTATACTGCGTGGCTCAAGGATGCACGGCGTGTAGTCGTCAGTCGATTCTCCTCGTTCAGTACCTGCAGCCTGCACAATATTGAAATACGAACGGTGTCGTGACGAAGTCGACAAGTCGAACGGTTTTTTTCTTTCCAGTTCAGTTTCGTATAAAAACAAAGACAAAACCTGACGAAAAGTCGGTAAAACAACAAGTCTTTGTGTCTACGGATAAAACTCGGCACCAATTAGAGACGTGGTTGGGCCCGTTTCTTTGAACGATCCGTCACTGCACCAACGATAAAAACTAAAAATTTTGCGCCGTGCCGAAGAGTACGCGGTTTGTGAGGGGCCATCTGCAGAATATGCGACCACTAGCGTGCCACTACATATGTCAGTGGCAGCGAACGGGACCACAGGGTATATAATTAATTAGGTATTAATGTAGCCCATTTCGAACGAAATTCTAAAATCGGAGGCATAAAAAATTCGAACGGAACCCGCGGTCGTGTTTTCCACCCGGGTTATTGTTGGGTTGGGCCCATGTAATACCGAAGAAATAAAACGAATTGTAAGATTAATTTTCCACAATAATTTAATAGCGACGTCGTTTTTTTTTTTGACGTACAGTTTGATAGAAAAACTTTTTTTTTTTCTCTGTCCCTTCCGTCTCCGCGTTAGGAGACAGCCGCGGAACACGATTTGACGACGAGTTTTTTTTTCACAATGAACGGCTGTTCTCGGGACGACAATATTATTTTCGCGTCGCTCTTTCCAGAATGTGACATCGCGGTACGTAATAATCGCGTATTATATTTTCGCGGTTAGAAAAATTTACAAATTTTACACACTGACACGACAATCGTATTTGTAACACGTAAAACGCGAGTTTTTCGCCCGACGTGGTCCGGTCTTGTAAAGAATGATACTTTTACTTTGATACACGGAATAAATCTACTGGAAAACGTGCGTAGAACGTACTTTCAATCGTAAACCGCGTTAATTTTGAAACGGTTAATTGTTTCAAAATCAACACGTCGCGGCGAAACTCCCGCAGAAGGACATCGAAAAAACACCGCCGTCGTCACGACCATCGAAACGGTTCTGAAAACGTACGAGTTTGAAGTTGATTTTTGAGTTGAAAAAACGTTCAGAACACGTACGTGACCGAATTTTTCATTATCATAAGACTTGTGTAGAATTATATTATACGGTGTCCGTATGCGAAAAAACCCGACCTATACGATAAACTCTTTTTCAAAGTAACTTTACAAGACTGTGTTTTATAATACATAGCCGGTACCTATTATTATTATTACTATAGGTATTATTATTTTACAAATAATATAATATTTTTCTTTTTCTCGCTAATAATAATTAGCGAAGAAGACCGCTAGAGCGAACGGTACCGGCCAACGAATGCACAGCTGCATCGCGGCGGACGACTTGTTGGACTCCCAGAGGACGCGGTCCGAGTTCTGAGCGGCGTCCGGCGCGCCGCCGCCGCCGCCGTGGCCGTCCACCGCCGGCCGTCGTTCCTTCCCCGGACACGTGTCGTCGTCCATCGTGTTCACGCCGACCAGCCGCGACTCGTCCACGTACGGTCTAACGTACAAGTCGTCCGCCGACTTCGGTCCGATCTCGTCGTCCGCGCGTCCGGAGCTGCCGCCGGCGTCCGTCTTCGACCCGATCGCGCCGACCCGGTCTCGATTCGACCCGATCGCGCCGACGCTGTCCGCCGACGTGCCGTTGTCCATCAGACACTGGACGTCGGACAGCGCGGCGCTCACCTGTTCGTTGACCGTCTCCTCTGCCATCCGGTTCATCCACAGCAGACTGCAGTCGCAAACGAACGCGTTACCTGCAGCAAACGGATATAAAACTAAAAATATTGAAAAAAAAAAACAGTCTAAAGGGTCGGCGTGGGTAGTTGAGACGCGGGGTGTGTGTGAGACGGGACAGTTAAAGTGAAAACAAACTCATCAGTTTGTCTAACAATTCCGTTTTGACTACCGTCGTATAAGTACAATAACATATCAGTGCTATATAGATAAGTAAGTATACGAATACTGTACAAAATCGCATTGAAATTCGTATTAGAACAGAAAATCTGTACACAGCAAATAGTGCGTAGGATGTGGAGAAACCGATAGCGAAAAATTCAATATTTATAAATCTTAACCGTGGAAAACGTGCGCGTTGCACATTACAACTATAGAATCGGCACGAACAAATAGATTCGTTTGCAAAACACGAAGAGATTGTGAATTCGAAATTCACTGAAACTACGTAAACGGAAACTTTGCTCTGGCTTCAAACTTTTCCCACTACGGCTGTATTATCATTATGTTTCGCCAAAGTACGCCGAGTTAATAATATAAGTAATATACGTTTAATGAACGTGTAACGTAATATTACTATACTATTGTTATTGGCAGGCGAAACAACATTCGTCTAATTAATGTTGTTGATACAAAGCTAATTCGTCTCCGTAATCGATATTAGCTTAAGAATAGAGGTAGGTAATTTCGAATAGAATTTCGTCCCGAAAGCATTTAGACATTTTTCGGAAAAACGGTGATAGTAAATATACTATTTGTATTTTTAAATACGTAAATGCATTTAATTCGTATACAATTTTGCACCGTATTCATCAAAGCGTATATGAAGTGAAACAACAAATCTTGTGACGGCATAACGTTTACTTATAGTTATTATAAAAAATTTTACTATACATTCACATTATAATGATCTACACTTTAGAGAACAGTTAGGTACAACAGTTATGTAGGATGAATTAAGATTTTGAGCGAAAACGTTCATCTATGGAAATATGATTGTAATAATAAATTGGTAATCACACCCAACATAGTCTCTTAGTCTAGTTGTCCAAATTACATTTATTTAAATTACATATTTCTGGCTATGTTATTGTCTACAAACACATTGGCTTATAAATCGTAGATCAGTGAGAGCAGGTTTTCGAAAACATTTTCGTAACAATATTGGATTATAGTTTAATTACCATAAATATCAAGTTAGAGTTTTAAATTGTAAGATTTTTCGTAAATTACATGCAAACATCAAATATTTAATACAGTTGTTGATTTAAAATGCTATTGAAAGAATGTGGAATTTTTTATGGGAATATATTTCAATCGCCTTGAGATGCCAGTGTTTCGAGTAGGTACAAGAAGAAATGAACAGTGCAGAAATAGCCGACTTAAAAATGTTGTTTTTCACAGGATTCGCAAAATTTACATTCTATTTGGTTCTTTTTGTTTGTTTATTTAATCGATTTATTTTTAACCTGCAGTATTTTTATCATGTTGTACAGAACTTTTTATTCGTCACGGTATATTTTTTGTTTACATTTTAAAAATAATTTTGTAGAGTTCCCATACTCGAACTTGAATAGTAGGTACTCGTATTTCTTAGTGGTTCTGATTTTTTTAAATATTAAAATTTAGTCGTCATGGGTAGAAAAATCCTTTTGTCTGCGTTAAATATCAGTTAAGTGTACATTACAATTAAATACTATGATTCTAAAATTGAATCTATATAAAATTGAATTGGAGTAGTTTTAATTTCACGTTTCCGCAACCGTCTTTCACTATGTTTCGTCTCTTTTATAAAAATAATTAACATTTACAGGTATTACGGTGGCACACGTCTGTCAAAAGCTATATACACAAAACTTATTGTAGTCAATTCTTTTTCTCTCCGTCGTCTCCACGCTCTTCTCACGACTGAAAAATGTATGTGATGTTTGAATTCTGCCATCCGTCTGAAAGAGCTTTTCTCTCTTGACGAAGGGTATTCAAAGTTATTGGAGGACACAAGGACACTTAAATTAGAGCGCTATACGTATTGTACATTAAATCGCGTTAATAGATTTAAATCGACCTCGTTTCAATGGTACTACTGCCGTTCAATCCGATCCCGAGGAGTGAAACTTGTTGAACGTTTTAAGACACGTCTTGCCGTGAAACACTTGAAGACGCCTCATACTTTATTCAAGTATAATTTATCATTCGGAATTTTTAGGTAGATTTCTTTTACTATAATATTGACTACGCCTATTAAGTGATATAATTTAAACCCTATTTTCACACCGTGTGAGTGCCGTATTGTGTGTTAACACTAAAGTACATATTTTATACAGTATAAGCAATGCCAGTTACTAAGTCACATCTAATTTTTCATAAAACAATTAAACATCAAGTTTTTTTTGTTTTCAACTCTAAGCGACCATTTTTTCAACTCGTACGTATATGTGTACTGTTCATAGTTTATTAATGTGGTTCAATAAAATCTATGATGTTCGTCACATTCGTTTTCCCGGTGTTTCCGCATCCACTTTACATAAATTACGCATTTTGGAGTAAAATCACCCCCATATTAACTCGCCTGCTCGTTCGCTATCACCACCCTGTTGCTAGCAATAAGTACGATATACACGTTAAGCCACTTTTAGCGAAAACGTGAACAATGTAGAGGTACGTCTTTGATCATAAAATTATTCAGTCGCCCCTCGCAAAAAAAAAAATATAAATAAACACAATGTTCATAAAAGTATCAAAAAAACACGCTTTCATACAATGTCCTGTCGATCACCCCTCGTTTTGATTATCCCTCGGGACATCTTGCACACACGACACCCGTATTGTGTCCGGAAGTGCACACTGTTAGGTAAACACAGGCCTTTTTTGAAAAATGTCGGTACCTACTGTCTGAAACGTAGAGAGTTTTGTTAAAAATTTCAGTCGAACATCGTGTTACGAGTTTTACTGTGGTTTTTATTATATTTACACGTGGTTATTTTGTAAGCACAAATGTGGTCCAAACGAAATAAAACACACGAAAATATGGATCGCACTAAAATAATAACGTACGAGCGCGGTACATTATATTTTCACTTAGTGATCGCGATGAGTCACGTCGTGATTAGCTGTCGCGTTTGTTTTTCATCACTGGTTGCCGCGTCGGTATCGCACACAACTTAGGGTGGAACTAACCCCCCAAACGCCCGCCGATACGGACACTTTTGATCGTCCCCCTCGTGAGCGCGAAACGATCACCGGTCTCCTTTTGATCTTTGGCAAACAAACGCACGCCGTGTGTGGGTGGGCAGAAATGTTAATACGATATTACGTATATGCAACAGTAATTGCGCGCAGATAATTTCACACGAATAGCCGGGAGATTTGGGAAAAGTTTCCTAATTTCTGTACGGTACATTCGCGTTTTGTGTGACGCCTAAGGATTTCGGTTGACCAGAACAGCGACCATCGAAAAATTACGAATTCGGGTACCGTTTTCATCAACCGGATCGTATTGTACGTAGGACCGTTTTCCAGGGTTCCGTAAATTTTTAGGAGGTTAGTGGTCGCAAAAAATTACAGATTATTAACTATACCGAGTGTTTAAATCGAGCCGCAGTTGAAATTCCGATTTCCGGGCGTCGCCCGACAACGAGCCGAGTATGCGACTAATATTGTAGAATAGACCGTTTGGAACGAGTTGGCGTTCAAAATTTGATTCCGAGCACTAATCGCGATGACGAGACGTGTAGAAAAAAATTGACGAACGAATCACTAAAAGAGATTTGTTCAGAACTGACTTATAATGTACCGAAACAAATGTGTCATGGGTTGTTACGGTCCTTGGTTGATATTTTTACGTTTCACCATTTATACCGCGTTCCGCATAAACTGCACCGACACGGGTAATTTTTTCTTCCCCGTTTGATACACAAAGACCGAAGTAGATTCACTGAAATGCTCCCGGCGTAAATTCGTTCGGTCATTTTGTTTATTTTGTACCTAAAATTTTGTCAATTAAAATAGTTTTTGTTCATATCAATAGAAAACCACTACTGTGCTTCATACCTATCTACACTTGTACAAATCAAAACGTAAGAAGTTTTCCTGTCGAGTAAATTCTCTATCGTTTAAATCTGTACGTTTTCAACCTTTTTTTGCTGACTCGAAATGTAGGACTATTCCTATAGTAGAATTAACGAGTCGAAATTTGTTTATTAGTTAATTACAACGGTTGTGGTTTATTTTACTGCACGAGAATAAACAAATAATACGTCAGAAATTCTTATTTGCGAGGTTTTGCGTTTAAACAACGCGACGATTTTATTTTTAACGACGGTTCTAATCGAACGAAATATCACTTGTCCAATTTTTATGACGAAACCATAATAGTTCTTGGGGCGGGTAATCTACTTGCCGACGTACTCAAAGATAACACAAACGTTTGATTTTTTTTATTTAGAAAAAAAAATGTCCGTCTCGTTTTTTCACTGTCGTCAGTTCTTCGCCAAAATCACGCTTTGCGGTCCATCGTACTTAAATCGTTCGTTTTCAAAAACGAGCCGCGCGTTAATTTTTCAACACTTTGAAATAACGTTGTTTGGTATTCAAATGAAAATTTTAAGACGCGATTTTTTAGGCAGACAAAGCGCGTATTCAAAAACTATATTGTCTATCAATTGCGCGAAAAAAAAAAAATTATTCTTTGACTCTGCGTGACGTTTTAAATGCGCCGACACTTCAGCAAAATAGACAGCGCGCGGCGTCCTCAACAACGATTCGGTTTTTCCAATTATCGTTTACTCGGATAAATTTCTATACAGTTACATCGGATAAACGCAATTTATCGATAAAAATCGTCCGGACGAGCCACCACCACACGGTTCGCGCCGCGGCGTTTGGGTCGAAAGCGCCGCCAAAGTTTATCGCTTTCCGTCGGCGAAACGGACACGACACGTTCGGCCCTGCGGAAAAAGGTTCGCGCGGTGCCGTTGAGATAAGACTCGAGGAGACCGGATTGTTTATTCAAATCGTGCGGATAAGACGTGCGGCCGCTGCAGCAGGTCGTATCGGTTCGCGTCACCTCGTGCACAAACGCGTTATTTAGTCGCACGATAAACTCGATTCGAGAACAACATTATTTATTACCCTTTTCGTTCGACAACAACGTTTGACACGTAATAATATTGAAAAAAAACGCGCAAAAAATAATCTGTGTTCTGTATACGTGCCTGAATTGAATGTATTAAAGGTTCTTCCGCGGTAAACATGTACACGTCGTATCGCATTTGATTGTTTCGCATATAGATAACACTATGATATGATACGTTTATGTCTTAATTATGAAAATTAAAAAAAGAAATTTTACTATCCGAAAACTTGTTGACAGTGGTATTTGGTGTGCGCCAAATCGATGGTTCGTTCGAAATCGATTTTACAAATAACTTATCGCTCTTTCGGCGTACGTTTTTATTCGAAGAGTGTTAAAATTGACATTGTACATTTGAACGTTTGACGACGAATCTAATGCGTCTTACGCTGTTAAACTGCTGCGTTTCGAGCGATCCGAAGCGTCTGGAATAAAACGCGGGATTAGAAAAGTTTGAGAAATGTTTTTTTTTCGGAATTTCGAATTAACGCGAAAACAACGTGAAACGTGTTCGCGCAAACAATAATTGTTTTGGGGGAAAAACGAAAACCGTACATACGTATGTATAAAAACGGGCAGCGAGCTGATAATGTTGTCGAGACACCGTCCTGGCGACAACATTTTAGAGGTATATACACACAAGTTTAGCGAACATTTGGACCGACCTGAATGAAATAACAATCGCACGCGGAGCACATAGTTTTGTGTGCCGCGCGAAAGTGGATGATCTTGGAGAAGGCGCGAGGTGTTCGTGGTCACTTCGTTCTATTCGAAATGCGTTTCCTCGAGGTCCTCGTGTAATCGTTGAATCCCCTTTGGTACTCGATAAGGGTACAATATCCGTGTAACGACTGGTATACACTACGTACAAGTTGTTAGGATATCCCTTCGTTGACCGACCACCGGGGTCGTCGACATTCCGGTGTGGATGGTCCAAACTTACGTTCGAGAGTGTGTAAATATACCGCGGACTTACGCGTATGGAGATAATAATATGAGCGTATTTCGTGTAATTTTAACTTGCCATACAAAGTAGAGGGACGCGTTCAAATGCACAAAACGGGGTTGTACGAAACACTAGTCCCTGACCGGTTTCCGAAACGAAGATGATAGTTTGTGTCGAAACTATCATCGGCTTGGTTACGACAATATTAGTATAAAAAGATTTTGACCTATAATGATCGTATATTATAAAAGTGCCTTTTACCACTTTTTTCTTTCAGTGATTTTGTCTCAAACGCGCATAAACTGGCTTTCAAAACATATTTTTTAATCACTCGCTGACGGCCGCTCGTAAATTCTGTACTTCATTTACCATCAACGAACTCGTTGAGCCCGTCTTTGATACGTAACAAACAACCATTTTAGCGCGACCTATTCATCGTTTGTTCTCGCCGACAACGGACCGATTCTTCTCGCGGAATTCAATATCTCGTTTGAGCATACAGTCTAATCTGACGAAAGCGTCCGCGAAAACACAACGGGGCTTTTGTCATTTCAAGTTGAAGACGAGTTAAAAAAAAAGTTTTTTTTTCCGTCAAAAATCACTTGTATCGAAAAAAACAGTAGAAGTAACGAAAGGTACGTGTTTTTTCCCCGGTTAAAAAATCGAAATGGGGGGAAATCGAGCGCCCGAAATCTCCGTGTACCTCCTAAAGTACAGGTTTTGCAGTTTTTTATACGTAGTTTGCATAATTTTTCTGATGCAAGACGTTCTTCTTGGCCGTCTTCGATTCGTTTTTTTTTTTTTTCACCATTTATCCTAATAAAATAAGTTACGAGCTGCTCTTATTCGTTGTTCGGGACGTGACCGTCTTAGCGTTGATCTTCTTTCCGGTTTCATTCACGCTCCCGATTCGTTCGCTCCTTCCCGTCACAACTCTCGAACAGTACGATCCGGAGCGTTACTGCGGATCGAAAAAATGTTTGTAGCAGAAACAAAAAAACGTTGCAGTTTTTTGGCCGTTACATTGTTACACACACACGTCTGTACATAAATGTATATTTATTCGTGTACGTTACCCGCCCGGCCCCGTCAGCTTTTCGCGCTCCGCAGATACGATAATTATTAACACCTCTATCTCTCCAACACCTCATCGTCGTCGTCGTCGAGCGACCGGTACTACTACGGTTTTCGGACGATTTATGCGCAGCGACGAGAAAACCCTCGTGTTTCGTTGAATAACGCTGCGCACCGTATGATAAAGAGGTGTGCGCGAAAAGTCCTCGTCCAGCCCCGGCCGGGTAACGCGGTTAAATAAATCGTTTTTGATTACTACATACTGCAAAGTTCTGGTATAGGTGTACTCAACACGTACAAGCGAAATGGTGTTCTTCAGACGAGGTACATAGTCGATGAATAAATCTACCGCGACCGCGCGTTATCGGGCGTTTTTCATCGCCGGTTGTTGTACTCGTATTATTATACGTTGTTTGTCCGTTCGCGGTGCAGCGCAAACAACGTTGCAATAAACTCGCCTATCTGAAACGTACAAAGATCGTGTGCGAACATCGCCCGGACGGACGAAAACAGCTGAGCTCTCGAGATGATCTCGAAGGCCCGATCGAGCCGACTCGTTGACCGACTTGTATGGAAAAAATTGTGGTTGTACATCCTCGTATGTATTTTTTTAACGTAGTGTTTAGTGACAGGTATTTCAAACACTCCTACGCCGGGTCCGTCGCGTTGAAACGGGCCTGCGGTAAAGCCGGAAGGACCGAATTTCTCGGATCAGTTTTTGAAGGTTCGTCGAATAACCCTCCAACGGTTCCGAAGACTCGTTACGTCTAACGTTGTTGATAATTTTTTTTGCACTTACCGAAGTGATTCGGATCAAACTGTAACAAAAAAAAAAAAACAGCCGATCCGCTGTGCCCAAGTATCCTGTTCCGTCATCTCGGAGAACAGCGCACGGATCGTTAAAATTTCAGGCGTAGGCATACTACGTGGCCGGCCGACGAGCCAGACCGGTACGTACGATCGATTTTGAATTTGTAAAATACACCCGATTCACGGCTAACGCGTCTTCTAGGGAACAGAGTTACGTCGCCGCTCATATGGTTTTTAAAAATCTAATTTTTTTTGAGCGATCGAAATTTCGTTTCCAACGAAAAATCCTTTTTTTTTTCGAAAACCGGCGGATTCGGATCGATCCAATGAATATCAATAATTTAATAACATCCGATAATGCAATAATATCATCACTCGGTGCGCACGTTCGGCCGGTGAACACAATAATTATGCCGATGCATTTATAATTCATTGTAAAACACCGTCTAGCGAATACTCGAAACGCTCGGCAATTGACACGTGCTGTCAGAACGAACTTATCGCGCGAATACAATCTAACGCCGGCCATTAAACACTACATTGGATACGGCTGAAACGTTTCAATAATAAAATAATGAACCGAATAAGGAAAAAGCGATGCCACACCAATGTTTGTTCGAATACGCCTGCGAGCGCACCAGTATTCTGGAGAAGTCATTTTCTTTTTCGTGCAAACTTGCGGTTCGCGGCATTTACTTCAAAACACACCGAATTTTCGTATTTTTTTTATATTATTAATCATCTTGCCGCGGCGTTTTCGACATTTTTCACTCTCTACACGTCGTCGTCGCACGTTACACAGCGTGGATCGCGATATCGTGCCGTAACGATACGAAACACCGCAGAGTACGGAGAGCTGAGAAACAAAAGATTGAAAATACTTAATATGTTTTTTCCCCAATTTGTTGTTGTGCGGTAGATGAAAAATATTTAATTTTCCAGAAATTTCGGGAGACGGCTTCAGCCCCCCCCCCCATAAGTACACCCTGTCTGAAACGAAATGACGTTCACGTTTATAATATTCGATCGCATTCACACTACTATTAGGTACACGATTACAAACATTTCGAAACAATGACGTAAAATAACATTGATGATTGTTTCTGTAAGCAACTGTTATAGGTTATATTCAATGGCTGTGACACGCTTTTCTAACTGATGGTAGAATCACTGAAATTGTAAAAAAAAAAAAAAATGTACGAATAGACGTCGCAGGGTGTACATACACGGAGTTCGAGATGTCGAATCAATTTTTCCATACATCGTCGATACTGCTGTTTACAAACGTTATTTGAAAATAAAAAATCTACAACATATTTCGGATGGTTGGAATGGAAATCTGCGGTTGAAATTGGAACTGGAGTGTTACTTGTACGCGTCTGCCCTTATACGCACAATGCGTACTATGGGTACGTTATAGTACGTTTCAAAGTGGATCGATATGGACATGTACGTCGTGTTTACGATTTTACGTTTGCACAATTAATAATCTCGCGGTTGAATATTTCAAAAGCGCCAGTTATTATGATTTACAGGTCACAGCGGATGAGTTTACGCGCGCTCGCCGGCGTTCAGTGCGAACTGTGTAATCAAACATGCAGCGCTCGACCCGACATGTACAACAATAAAGCGATAATCTGTGTCTGTTTACACAAATCGTTGATTTTCGTTTTTCATTTTATAAGATTTCAAAGATTTTCTATTGCAACTGCTGCAGTACCGTCCTCGAATCGGCCATCTCACCACGAATTTCAAATATTCTTGCGAGTAAAATAAATTTGCCCAAAAGACTTTTTGTTTTTCGCTCGACTGTATATTTTCATTCGGAACTCCTCGACGTCTACCTATTCTGGTTTTGTCCAATCTCACTACGATACACATTAATGGTTGCTGTCGTTTTGCTAAATTCAACACTATGAGTATAAAAAAATTAATAACAAAACCAATACGGATATCGGAAAAAGATTGGACGAACAATAATTAACACATAATATAATAAACATCATAAAAAAACTAGCCGACTTAATAATTCTTGCGACCATAAAGTTATAATAACAGAAATCACATTTGTTTCATTATGAAATGACTGTAAAAAATGTGCGAGTTTTTTATTTCATAATTTGATACGTAGGTAATACACATTCGTGAATCGTGACTTTTTACCCGTTTGATGTTCAAATAATAGCGGTTTTGGTTCGTTCGCTTGTGAATGATTAGTCAAATAGTAATAATTCACGGTTAAACGTTCTGCCGGGCGTGGCTTGGCCAGTTTCTACTAAAAAAAAGAAAAAAATATGAATAATATTATTACTGTACTATCGTATATCGCGTACGATTTACTAGGTACTGGCATGATAATTATATAATAACAGTGCGATAATAATAATCATAAAAACGATTTGTTTCGAAAAAATAAAAAACACATTTGATCTAGGTCCCAAGCCAAATCGTTAACGCGTGCGTTCGCGTAATGAGCGTTCGGCGCCGTTTTTTGAACATATTATACTGTTAACTGAGTAGTAAGTATCGTGAGTTAAGTTCTATTTTTTTCTTCTAAATTAATCATTTTTCTTATATTTTTTTTTTTTTTTCTATAAATTCCATAATATTTCAAAGTGTAAAAAAAACAATTAGGCATGTTTTATAACGTAAAAGTATATGTTTGAAATCAACATTATAATTACGTTTTAGAATACTTAGGGTTACAATAATAATAAAAATGCCGTGACAATTGTTTGCTGCGTAAAATTTACGCAGGGTTTTTTGACGTACCTAATAATATTATGACACCGATCTAAAAATTATGTGTCTATATACAACACATTATATTACTTTTTACCATCTGTCATATTCTTTTGAAAATGTTGTAACATTTCATTATAAAGACATGTTGTATAGCCTAACAAGTAGGCGTAAAATGATATACTCGTACCTACTGGAGCATTCATATGGAAACATACATTTTTATTCCAGTAAATGTGACGTAAGGTTTTTATAAATGTACTCTTATACTACTATATATACTTCTTGTATTATATACAGTGTTCATCGAACATTATAATATATTGCTCAAATAGAACACAACAGTAACAATCTAACGAAAACAAATTAAACTACCATTATAATTTGTTTGCCCGGTCACAAAATGCTAGTGATGTTTTACAATAAACGTGTTGTGGGAAAATATTAAATTATAAACTCCAGTTTTAGAAATTTCTTAAGTACTTCATAAAGATTGAATTTTTCAACGAATGTCTGAAAAAACCGTACAAAACATTATCGTATTAATTTAAACGTATACAAACAAAAGAAACACCGAACAACCAAAAATGTTTGTAGATATTTTTGTTAAATATGCTTAGCTAATATTTTAGGACTTACGAAATTTGATTGATATTCAATGACCACAAGGATCTGCGTTTTTAAAAACAGAAAACTTTGACCATAACGTTCTATAATCCCTAAAAGTATGGCTGTGTAACTTGTTGTAAAAACTGTTTTGTTTTCTTCGGCAAACATAATTCTTCGAAAGATTAATGATTACGAACCCTCGTTTACTGTTTGCTTTTTTGATTTCGGTTTCTACCGTAATCTCGCAGAATCACACATTCAGCGACGACCTAAAGTCAAAAACTTTCTCGAACGTAAAACTCTTCATTTTGTCTTTGTGTTACGAGTTTATCGTAATATCAACTGGGATTTGTCTTTGATTTTTCATACTTACGTGACCATCGACTATAATTTCAACCCAGTGTTGTAATTAGATTTGAGTAAAATATGATCAGTGTTTGTCACTCGATTTGAAATTTACTGTATTGCCAGCAAAAATTTATAATCCAAATAAATGAAAAAACATTAATTTGCAATTGACCAATGTAAAATATAATTAATTGACATTTACATGCAATGTCCAAATACTGAGTTGAAATATATAGAGACCTTCGATGTTAAATTATTTTGGAACACTCGAATATTGAAAGATATTGACGAGTTATGATGTATGGTTGAATTCCTATACTACACGAATCATTGATAAATCCGATTATGTACGTAGTTCAATTGTATCCATTGATCGATTTCCATTTTATATTGAAATTATAAAATGTTTTATAAAATATAATCGACAAATCGTTTAAAATAGAAAGAAAAAATAATAAGTAGATAGGTCACCTGTTTCTAACTATACGGATGGAGTAAGCGTGATTAGACTTAAACTATTGTTAACTATGAATAGCGAAATATGAGTTTAAATTTAAAATTTGAACAAACAATTTTCTGGTGATATTTTATTGGTTCTGAAATTTTTTAACTTTTAAAACGTCCAAGCAAAATGTGTAAACAATTTTTACTTATTCTAGTTTAAAAATGTAATTAAAAATATTAATTCGTATAGTGTCGTAAAAGCATCTGATTAATTTTTCCAAGCGAAACGTATGAAAAAATGTAAAACTATACGGTAAGCAAATAAAACAACACAAAACGTGTTTAATACGCTCTGATAACCGATGAATTAAGTTAGATTGTGTTTAACTCCGAAAATTAAAGGCCTCTATTATACCGTTGTACCGCCGCATTCACGACTGTAATTAAATATTAATTTGCGTTGTGTCGTAAAAGCTCCCGATTAATTATTCACACGAAAGTGTTTCCGAACGCACGCGATCAATAAATCATCTACGGTATACAAAACAATAATTTTTAACAGAACTATAAATAATACAGCTATTGCCGTGTAAGACCGATGTGTGTTTTTTGATTTCAATTTTGCGTCTTTTTCCGCATTTTATTTACGTTTGTACTATATACGTACACTTTACGCGACGTCATAAATCCTGCGTTATCTCGGCAACAAGAGTTTATTCGTATCTTTTGTCAAGCATCTACGTCACGTAAATCATTAGAAACACGTAGGTGTAATATTATTATTGTTGTGTTTTCTTTGTGTCACTTTATTGAAAAAAAAAAAAACAAACGCGATAAGTTTCCGCGAACGACGAGAAAAATATAATAACAATATCTGAGTAAAAAATCGTTTTTGCCAAGTGTATACACACAGCTGTATTCGAACGCTTCCCGTTGCAGTCAAACAATAAAGCTGAGATTGTTCTCGTATGTTCAAAGTTTTGTTTATAAAATACATTTCTTTTCAGTAACCATAGATTTGCTTTGAGGAGCTGAAAATAAAACTGTCTACTAACAAACACACATACGTTACGCACTCGAGTAGGTTAGCTGGTATTATGTGTACCCACAAGGCGTACAATGTTCTTGTGACGTCGCACGTCGTTCTTAGATAAAACTCGGCGTAAAACAAGACGAACTTCGTATTAATGTATTTTAATCACCTTTTAAAAAATATCGTTTAATTTAATTCGCATTTACTGGATCATCTATGTAGGTACTTTTTTTTTGTAACCCAAGCATCAACTTGATCTTCTCAAAATAGAACAGTTTGGCCACCTATCCGTGGCACGCAGCAGGAAATGAACACCTGAAATTTATAACGCCGGTATCGTAATACTCAAAGCTCGATTTCGAAAATACGTAGTTAATTAAAAAACCCTATTTAAGGTAAGTTGAAAAACTTAATGTCATTTGACGCATGGTTAATTTTGTTTAACTGTCGATTTTTTCCACGGGAAACACACGTTACATATTTAAACAATTCGTATTTTAATTGTTAACTACGAGTACGTTTCCTAGTGTTATCCGTGCCGCAAGAGTTTCAATACCGGAGATATCGCAAAGTTATTCTAAGCTCGCGAAATATAAAAACACCGCTATTGAAATATGGCCCGCTCTCCTACAACGCGTTGTGTAAAACGTTTTTAGCGGTTTCGTAACTAAAATTCAGCATCGTCGTCATATCGTTACGGGCGGAGATTTTATTGAATTTTTCCGATATTTTTTACAATTGGATAATGTTGAAAAAAATATTTTTTTTTTTCGGAGGGAAGCTTTTAATTTCGCCCCCCCCGTATCATCCCCAAATATTCGCCTACGGTTTCGGGAATACTGCGCGTGTGCGGCAACGCGGATTGAAAGGGACGTAAATTCGCGCGCCCATGTAGTACTCGCAGAGACTCGTGTTTCCCACGAGAAAAAGTTTTTATCAATTTTCGGAAACGCTATTTTTTTTTTTTTTTGTCTCGTATTACTCCTCACACGTTTAGCGCCGTTTGGTTACGACGACGGAGCGAAAAAACCAATATCGAAACACAACATTATTTCGACAAAACAGGATATCCAAGACGGGCCCCCGCCCTGAGACCCTGAGAGACCCTGAGACTCCTTCGAGTCCGAGTGCTGCTACGTCGACCGTAGAACGAGGGGAACGGTACGGCAGAACGGTTGTGCCGGAGAGAAAACTCGGTTCGACGGGAGAGAGATGGGGTCCAGCAGACCGACAGTGATTCGGCGTAATCGACCGTGCCGACGACACCGTTTTTCCAATCGCCGTCGTCGTCTCCGTTCGAGGGAAATCGAAATCTAATACAATAATAATAATAATAATAATAATAATAATAATAATACGTTTACATACACGCTTAATAAATTACAAATGCCATTCACGTGTCGCTGGAGCGTATTAAATATTGTAAATATTTCGCAAAACTAGCGGGCCAATCTACGCCCCAACGTGATTTCTTATAAATTTTTTTTCACGCGTGAAGACGTATTCACGTAAATAAATAAATACCGCGACGGTCGCTCGAGTACTTCAAGAGAGTTCGTACTCCGGATCGCGGCGCGTCTGCGCTCCGGGCCGTTACTACAGAGGTTGCGGTTCTCGTCGCCGTGCCGCCGTAGCTGTAAAAACGAACGAGAATTTCGTCGGATTCGGAAAATTCGGTAACCGAAAAGAAAGAAAAAGGCTCACGGTACACACGCATCGAGTACGCGTTTTATAATAATCTATACGCACGAATAAGGAACGTAGACTGTAACGCACTTTTGAATTTTGTTCGGTTTTTTCTAACTGTGTTGCCAAATCATAACTTTTTTTTTTTGATTCTTTTCTAACGCGCGTATTTGTTAGTGACGGTCGAATCCGTGTATTCTAATAGGCGGCGCATCGTATATTTGGGCGAATTGGGTACACGACGCGGTTTTATTTAATTTTAACGGACAGACCACCGCAAATCACAGCGTATCATTATTTAGTGCGAACAAGTTTTGTAACGTTTTGCTTAGAACTTTAGCCGAATTGTGGCCTTTTGGTGAGTTCATTTAAAAAAAAAAAGCATACGTTTACATGGTTTTCAAACAGAAAGTTAGAAGTATAATTATTTTGATTGTTCATGTGCCGATGACGTTTTAAAAGTGTTTCATTAAGTTCGATTACGATTAACGTACCTAAATGTTGTTCATTATTTCGTATAATTGATACGCTCTATCATACATTCGTGTAGCACCTGTATCTTTTATAGACCTTTCCTTGTTGATGTAATTACATTGATGCAGGGATTCTCAAACTTTCGTGAACACTGTACCCCTTTCATTTTTTTTTTGGGTACCCCTTCAAAGTTCCTAACTAAAATATGTATAAAAAAATTTAAAGACTTACATAAATTTCATTAAGATTAATTTATTAATACTCAAAAAATTTTTAAAAAGCGCTCACTTTAAAAGAAACTAGTGAGAAGTGTGAGTTTTTTCCTTTATTTAATTCAAAAGTTCTTTGGCCAGACTAGCACCCCTTAAAAAATTTCGAGTACCCCAAGAGGTGCGCGTACCACAGTTTGAGAACCGCTGTATTAATGTATAAATGTTAATAGCATTATAGAAATATGTATAAAATAACCAATATGTTATGATAAAAATTATAAATACGTTTATAAAAATCTTTTCGTTTTTTGAGAACTTAGGTAGGTCCTTTAAGTATAATTTTCTTATTAAATATTTGTCGGTTTATAACGTACGTAAAAAAGGAAACAAGATAATAAAAGGGGAATTTTCAGGGAATTTTCACTTAAGTATTACAACAAGAAAGTTATTTTTGTCATAAAATCAATCGCCCGTTTTTATCTGAATCAATTTTTCACTGTAAGACATTTTTGACACAGTAAGAAATTTTTTCACGTGTATTGTATTAACACGAAAACTTTCTTGGGTTAGTCCATTTAAATTCTCGTGATTATTAACATAATGAGAAAAAAATTAAATCAACATCCATCATTGAAGTACCTATACACCAAATACCGTGAAAAACACGAACAAAAAGTACGAAATCACAATAAATAAATACAATGAAAATTCGCAGAAACGCAAAAACCTATCGATCCCGAGTGTAATTTATGATTATAAACTACACGTTTTCTGAGTTTTTGTTTTTATTTTGATCTTATTTAATATTAAAAAACCAACTGAATTTCTACCAACCTTTTTTCTCATATTGTAAAATATTATAAGTATTATTATACTATAAATTCAAAAACTTCCTGACTGAAATTGTTTGAAATATTTTATGTTCCGCGAAATATTCAGTAAAACGGATGGTATATAACCACTAAACCCGATTGTTTAACTTGTTTTGTTTAATTTAATCGGTCGAACGGTTTCATAAATTGTTGATATTTTAAATTTACGAGACGAGTGCACCGAAACTCTAATTAAACTTTACACACAAGATATATTTATGATTCGGGTATGCCTAACCATCCAATTTACTTTCCAAAATTAAAATAATTAACGAATAATTAACATTAGTATAATTGTAGATTAATGCTTCCAAAGTAAAATAGAGTTTTTGATACTTGTCAACATTTGGTGTCCGTCATTCAAAACTTTTCGATGGTGTTCTCTTTCAACTTTTAAAGTACTCGGGGAAATGAGCCTTTAAAAGTGTTAAAAGTGTTTGATTTAAAAAAAATCAGAGGAAAAAACTTTCAGAAGTGTCCCTAAAAATACTTTGGATGCCTCGTTTTATTTCTTCAAAAGTTAAAATTTCATTTTTGAAACTTGAGCAACGGTAAATCTTTTATTAGATCAAGTTAGCTTCCAGAATGCGTATGAATAATTATTATTATTATCAAAGACAGTAGCGGGATTGGAATTCTTAGCGGTGTTTCTCGTAATTCAAACGGCTGTTTTGAATTCCTTAGCTGACTTAATTAATTTTAAAAGTCTGCAGTATAAAATTTCCAAAATAACATAGTTCTGGTACCGAAAATAACGTAATATTTATTTGTGATTTTGCTGCTGAAATTGCAACTAATGTTGTTGTAAATTTGTTGACTAAAATTTTTAACGAATTGGTTGGCAATTGAATCGAAAAAAAAAAAATTCCTTTATGACTTTAATAAATCATTTTAAAACTGTTTTCCACATACAACTAACACAAATAGAATTTAAAAAATATTATATTCATTCAGAGGCTGCACGTCAGTAAAAAACTTAACGTGATGCTTCAAAATTGTTCAACTTTAATACATGTATACATTTTGTCTTTGTGAGCTCGCTTTATATTTAACCAAATTGGTTGATACCATAAAATTGCCCATAAACTGTACACTAAACTATTAACAATGATGTTTGAAATAAACAAAGCGCAACCAATTTTTATAACGTCATTTTAGAATCTTATCATAAATATTTTATTTATTGTAATTTACAATTTGTCCTTATAAAATAAAGATCCGACTTGTATACAATTTTTAAAGTTTAAATATCTACATTATGGTTCATTTCATTTCAAACATCTCATCATAACTCTTAAAACATTCTGCCAAAGGTTTTATTATATTCATCATACGTAGACACATACGTAGTACGCGTTTAACGCTTATATTATACGCTATTTTATATTTTCTGTAACTGAAATCTGTCAACGTTACGTGGACAAAAGATGTTTAATGTTTTCTATTCTGCATGGAAATTTAATGATAAAAAAAATAACAATAACTACGTTTGTAATACTATTATAAATACGCGCCCTCACGTTTATTTTAGATGACAAGACGCGTGGTACTCAGATAACTGAGATAACTTTGAGATTTTTAGCGGTTGCAATAATAATGGCGCGAGTTTGTGTGTTCCTGTCAGATTCAAAAGTTGTTCGAACCTTCTAAAAGTTTCAAATACACTGCGTTAAAAACACATACGAAAAATTGCCGGTAACGAGCAACACAGTAGCTGTTTGAAGTTGGTGGACTGCTTTGGATAGGTATTTGAAAGTTTTAATGGTTTATAACTAAAATAAAGGACTGTAACGAATTTCAAAATCATTCATTAACTTAATTCGACTTTTTGAGTAAAAAAAAATAGAACTTTAGAATGCGGCAAAAATTCGTCGTCTTTCGTAGTTTTGTTTGACAAAAACTCTGTCTTTTAGTGTTATGTTTCAAGTATACAGAACAAACTCAAAGTTTTATCTGTAAGTAAAAAATTTTGAACATCAGCGTACATAATTCGTTTTTATAAACGTTAAAATGTTTAAAATACTTCTTGCGAGTTTCTACTATTCATTTGGTAAAGGGCAATAGTTATATAGGATATAATTAACATATTAATCTACAAATATATTTTTTTTTTTTCAACGCAAACTCTTATGACTTTTTATTGCGTTATACGAGTAGTTTACAACTAAATGACTAGAATAACTATTATCATCATGGATCCTTAAGTTGTACCCGTGTCCCATAATCGTACTATGTATTCTGGCAATATTTTTCAGTAAAAAATGATAATATAACTACTAAGAACTCAAAACAAAAGCAAAATACATAATTAGGGATATTTGGTAAACGTTTAGGAATGTTCTTGGTAACACATTATTAACATATAAAACATGTTAAAAAACCTGGGAAAAGTGTACATAAAACACAATTTATACGTATCTGAAACAGTGAAAATCAAGATGAACCGATTAAAATAAAATTCATTTAATTAGTTAAATGTTCTATTCAATTGAATTAAGTTCACTGCGAAATTCAATTCAGCTATCTAAATTCATATCCATTTTTATACATTCGTATAGGTTTGATTTTATACACGAAACATGCAAAACAGAAGTTCTATATGGTTTATTTTATGGTGTATGTGAACTGTATGCTACTGACTGGCAATGGTGTGATTTCAATATTAGGTACGTATAAATATCATTATGATTTTTCCACGAAACTAAATTAAAACTTACTCAACTTTACGTTTTAAAATAATAGTAAAAAACGACGCATAATGGGCTAACATGGTATTTGACACTTATTTCTCATAAAACCACCACGAGAGTTACTCGCCGCACACGGAAACATCTACCTAATGTACGAATTATGTTTATGCGCTTTTTGCCCCCAAGTTACAGCTACTCGAGTTGACATATATTAGTCAAAATAATTATTGTAATAATTTCATGTACTGCGTCATTAACGTTGGTTTTCACATGAAATTAATTTTCTTTTTACTCTGTTTATTATTAATATTATCGTTTTATTATTAAATTTGTCATTTTGTTAATTTATATTATCATTCTATCTAATGAATGACACGCGCGTAAAATACCTATTATCTACTTGAAATAAAATATATTGTTACTTGGTACTGTGTCAATGATGGAAAGAAATCAATAAACACAGATTATTTTAGAATAATATAAACATATTAGGCATATTTATATATAAATCGCCATGATGTAATGGTGTTAATTTTTTTTATACCAAAAAAAAACGGACAATTTATTTTTTAAATTACTACTCTTTAATTCAAATTTATATAATTTATGTAAACACTTTTGTTGGATGTCGATGTCTCGATGAAATATCCCAAGTTCTAATATTCTGTTTCAGAAGGGTAATTTATGTTGGTTTTAATGTTTCGTACCCTCATTTTGCAAAAAAAATAAATTATTCAATATACACTAGTAGTATTAGTTATGTAAATATAATATAAATTTTATAAACTACAAAAACATCATAAGAGAACGACATAGTAATGATCAATGGTAAAATGTTTCGTTAGATATTCACGACCGTAAAAATATTATCTAAATAATTAAACTTAATACGGCGAAGTGGAAAATTCTCTGGCTAAAAAGTGTAGAAGCGACAGCTCATCCACACAAAAAAATTATGTATAATAATACATAATTTTTTTCAAAACGAATGTATAAAACATTAAAACAAACACTAACGTTGTACAAGTTTAATTCAAATATCGACTTTTGCTATTGAATAGTAACTATGTGCTTTGTTAAAAATTGGTTTTCTTCAATTCACGGAATGCACGAAAATAAAAATAAGACTTTGAATGCGATTTTTCTAATCGCCCATAAACTGCAGAGGACGGCCCATAACCCGACAAAAGCATCGGACAGAAGTTTTTTTGTAACTACTGCGTCAGCACCTTTGTGACAGTCAAATTTATAAGTCAAATCGAATTAGTTCTTGAAATTTTTATTCGACTTGGGAAAATAATTCTATACTTCGCCTATTTTGGACTTGAAAATGTCATTGAAAATTTTACTCTGTTCTGACTGTACTGCATACTTATGTTTTTACACTGTTTTTCTTTGTTAGTTTTCCATCGTTATAAATACATAACACATCTTATAAATAATTTATATCAACCGTTGTTTCTTTATTTTTTGTATAAGCTACAGACATAACGAATTGTGTGTGTAAGCCAACCGTCTTTCCAAGTGACTTGTAACAAGAAATCAAATTATTTAAAATGGGTACGACTTAATACTTTGTTTATTTTCGGTTCGTATTCCGTAAAATGTAGTAGTTATCGATAAAATAATTTATCTTTCAACGACGAATGGATTGCGTTTTGTGAAAGACATTTTAATGTCATGGCGTGTGCGTGCGATGTAAATACACGCGCAACGTATAAATATACATTTTTTTTATTGGTACATATTTTTTTTTCCATAAATTTTATACTACACACCAACTCTGTAGTCGTAGAACAATTAATTAAATGTTATTTTTGCCGTGAGACATCTGACATGGTAAACGCCATAGAATTTTTTATTTTTTTATTCAGCACAACATAAATGACCCACGACGAACTCATGATAATAATATTTAAAACTGTTGTACGCATTATCGTGTTTGCGGTGCAGTACCAGGCGTGCGTTTCAGAAACTTGACCTGCAGGCTAGTGTTGTGCTGAATCGTACAATATCGAAATTACTTTTTAAGTTAATAATAAATAACAATTTATCATAGTTTACGTAGTTTGTTCCAAAAGTAATAGGTCGTAGTTTTTTTTCCAGCTAATAGTGTTATATGCGTTCCTCAGACCGAGCAAAAATCGATTAGCTCATAATCGTCTGTTCCAGATGTGTGTGTATAGCCGTTTTATTATTAATTTCGTCGCGCGTAGAATTCGGGCGAAATATAATCGTAGGATCATACACTACGGTCATGATTCATTTTGTTACGAAATAATTTTTAGAAGAATATAAGTAAAAAAATTCATGGATGGGTTTATTCATCCGTACAATACGAAACTTTTATTTGATATACGGTTTTTTGAAATCACCGTGAGCTAGGTAAATATCCAAAACGGCGTAGGTATAATAAAAACACGCGTTCGTGTAGTAACGAGTTGAACATTTTAGTAGAAAAAACATCTCGTACACGTTTTTACCCAGTAATATAAATGTGATTTTGAATAGGTCGGAACGTCATGAAAATTTGACGAATGAATATAAATTGCTATTTCACTATTTTGATTTATGTTCAAGCGTAATGGGAAATTACTTTACGCGTATACTACATAACTTAAACGCTATAATAATTTCAAATTTATGAAACGAAAATCTGCGTTTTCATATGGGCCACATTCATGAACAATATACATAGTATTATTAACTACTGAAATGTATTTGAAAAGAAATCGTATTTATACATATGTACGTATAAATGTTTTAGATTGACGTAATATTCATCACTACCGGTTAGGTACTATAACTAGACGTTATTAAAAATGATCGCTTTTTGACACCATTACGCTTATTGTTTTCGTTTGAATTTAATAAAATCATAAATTTTCATTCATAAAACGTTTGGATGAACCTAATGCGATAAATATTACTTAATTATAGCTAACGTTTCAACTTTTTTATGTGTGTATTAATATCATTTTTTATTTGAATATATGACAAACAAAATAACTCTATGTTATGGAATTTGTATACGGTTTTTATAAATGTTACAATAATGATCCAATGTATCAATCTTAAATATTTTAAATATTTAATATTGAATTAAATATTTATTTAATCTTAAATATTTTTGAATTAAGAATTTTAATTTAAATTCAATGAGAATGTCTTAAAATCGATCTACAAAAAGCACCAAGAAACTACTAATTGCGTAAAGCCGCATATAAACGATAAAAATTATTCATCAAAATTTCTCCTTAAGTAAAAGTGCATAAACGTCCATATCATATTGTATAGACGTCTCTAAATCTGTGTAGAGTTAAATATACTTTGAAGTTTCGAGCATTAAGCCCCATTTGTTGTATTTTTAGAAACAATATATGAGAAATTAACTCATAATATTTAGTGACCGTTTGCAAAATCGTAAAAACATTTAACGAGAGTGTGCAACATCGTGTTAACTTTTTATTTTTATCCTTAGTGACTAGTTTACTTGTTTGCGAATGTCCATTAATGGTTATAGTAGTCACCACGCAATTTATTTTCATTAAACTCTATCACGCATCTTTTAAACGTTGACATAAATAATAGTTATTGTTCTCAATTGAAAATTGAGTCCCCGAAAAACATTAAAACTAATAGAAAATACTGTTTTACGACGTTTTTTTTATAGTTTTATTTTTTAATATCATGATGTTTAAAATTGCTGTACATAGATCTCGGTATTCCACACACAAGGATAAATGTTTATGGAATATTTTTTTTTTTTAGAATCTAATAATGTTGACTTAAATACACACATAATTTTCTTAGTTATAATGAATGATTTTCGGGTCGACGTATCATTGCATCAGTATGTTCAATTTTCAAGATGATTCTTTATGATATAGTTCGAGCGTTTACGATTCTAAATAAACACGCGCAAATGTAGAGGAAAGAAGAAAAGGGCTTGTTAAATATTGTTATCATTTTACAAATGTATAGTAAAAAAGGGTTCAATTTATGTATCTATTAAAAAACAGAGAGCGTTGTTATTAAATTCATATAGTTGAACAAGATGTAATTCAGACAAGTTTGGCAATCTATACCTACTTCATATTACAGAAAGTTATAAATTCAGTTACTTATTTCCTAATTAGAAAAAAATGTATATTGTTATCAAATGAACTATTATACTCCATTAGTATAATTATGTTGTACATTCGTTAAATTTATTTTAACATGCGTGAATTTATTGTACTTATATGAATTAGAGATGAAAATGAGAAAAAAAATTAAGAAAATAAATACCACAGTGGAAGGTCAGAATGGGTCTCTCGAGTTTCAATAATGTTTACGATTATTGGCACTGTTGCACCGAGAAAAGGTACAAAACCTACCTACTGAGCGAAATAGAGACGACGAAAAGAGAAATAAAACTAAAACAAAAATAATTGTTACACAAAACGTTCTCAAGGGAGTGTAACCCAATTTCGTAACAAATAACGTGCAATAAAAAGTACCTGATTTTTTTAAAAGCACAATTTTCGACTTATTTAGGTTACTATACTGTGTAAAAATCAACAATAAACCGGATACGATAACTAATTATTGACTAATATTGCTCAAATCCATAAATATTGCTTTCAAAGTTCAAAATTGTTCAAACAATGGGGGTACCTACTAACTGTAGCACAAAGTATTAGTTTACAAAACAAAAGTTGTAATGATTTACAAAAAAACTTGCTTTAAAAGTAGAAAATATAGGTTATAAACATTTAAATGGGTTTTGGATGGTATTTTGGTGTATTAAAAACTCGTTATACTTGAAAGCAGAGCATAAATAATGATATTGCGTACTATACATACATTCGAAAAAAGGTCGGTGAAATTTGTGTTGGAAATTTGTATCACGTTCGCACTTTACCAATACTACAAAAGTGTGTAGAAATTACAATTGATTCGTATTTTAGAGGAGTTATAGTAGAAAAAAAAAAAGACGCAAATAACAAACCGATATACCGATTAACGTGTCTACAAACGAACGATTGCGTGGTTTTTATCGATTAAAAATCGTGAACATTTAATAGAATACGGTCAAAATCGATTAAAATTTTTTTCGCACAAGCGTTTCACCATACTTTCCAATGATGTGTGAACGTATTCAGTTCTATTTAAAGCACTTAATAATAAAAAATGACCAAAAAGACAGCTCCAGGGTGCTGCTGCAGCTGACGCGTCGCGTTCGAATATCGTTGAAAATTCTGTTCCGTCGTCAAAAGTTTATTAAAACGGCGACGGCGAGGTTAATAAAATTTTTATTACACTCGTGTATACCTTTTGGTAGTCTGTGCCGGCGGTTTACGATACGACGAATGTTTTGTATAATACAACATTCTATGCACACGAAAGGAGGGTGTAAAAGAAGAAAAACTGCAAAAAAAAAAAATTAAAAAAAATAGGAACCCCCAGACAGGTATTATCGTGCCGTGGTATATAGTGGCATACATAGCAAAAAGTGCACGCAATGTCAGCTGCGATTTTTTCTCGTTTTTTACGGTTATTTTATTTTTCATGTTGTTTTTACCTACGTACTGTAACGCTACCGATATTACACAACAAACAAAACAAAGTATTCTTTTTTTTTTTTTTTGGAGTGAACTGTGGTGGACAAACTGTTATCGTTAATGCAGTTCATATTATACGTATTTCAATAAAGAATTTTATATTTGATAGACATTTGTAGTAATAATGTACATATATTATTGTATCGATTTAACTGTACACAAGTTTAAGCCATAACTATATCATAATCAAACTATACATTTAAAGAGTACATCCCCATTGTTCAATAATCAATGAAAACAGAAAAGTCAATTCATATACCAAAATGAAACTTTATGATAAAGAGAATCTAAAATGATGACACGCAATTGCGTTTTAATAAACTGTTTAGATTAATTTAACGTTGTGTCAAACATTATTGGAAATGTTTTTCGCTTCTCGCGACGACAAGTTTCCGAAATCTTAGAAAAAAAATGGTTGGATAAATGCAGAATCTGAATGTGCTTGTTTGCCATTTTGCATTTTCATTGATTTTGTTATATTATTTTTCAGAATAAAATATTATGAAACGCCATCTTTGATTATATGGATATGATATTCTTTTGAAATAACTTAGATTTGATATTTCTAAGTACACTGAACTGTTGAACGCTCTCAACACTGAATCGTAGACATTGCAAACTTCAAAAGTTCAATATACCCTATAGCATCGGTGTAAAAACAGTGACCTATCCTTACTCCACTCGGAGTCTGAAAAGTTAGGGGAATTCAAAACAAAAACCTTCTACATCTGCTCATCTTTCATTTAAAGCCTCGTTTCATCCGAAAACCACTCTGTGTGAAATTCGAATTATTACTATCCGAGGGAATCATTTTTGTAATCCGCCGTATTGCGTCGCATCACAAACAACTATTTACGTTCAAAAGCGAGTTATTACACGCCTTTGATGATCTTTGAAGAGACGGAGAGAGGACCGTAACGCATTTAGTAATACTATACGTTTCGACCAGAAGGCTGGAGTGGAATGGAGACGTGGGAAGTGCACTGTGCTTACGCGATACGAATTTCTCTGGGGAAAAAAAAAAAAATGCGAGTTGTGACAGAGGTGAAGAAAAAATGCGTTGACAGCTGTTAAATTCATCGAAATTTGACAAAATCAAACAACACATTTTATTCGAGTCGATCATGTTGGTGTATTGGAAGCACAGAAAATATTACTGTTAAAATCAGCATAATAATATTATGCGAACGGAATAAGGCATTTGTTTTAAAATTCATCTACCTTCACTTGTAAGGCCTACCGAATGAGTTTTTTTTTTTTTTATCAAACCTAGTTGTATTAATATTTATTTTATATATTATATATTATTATTAATATTGTTAAATATTCGTAAGGCTATGCAAGTTAACAACTGTTTTTAACTCGTTAACTCTAAATATAAATCGTAATCTCTTTAACTATTTTAATCTATCAAACTAAATGTTAACAAACAAATAATGTACGTCCATTATCAAAATGAAGATGATAGTTTCACACTTACATCATTCACACGGTTTTGTATCGAGTGTGAGACATTTCCTCCCGTAAAATTTTTTTTTTTTTTTTTGTAGTTTTTTTCTCAGGTACTAATAATTTTTTTTTTTTTTTAGAAGTTTTAAAATTTTTTTTTTTTATATATTCTTACAGATTAACAATTTAAATGGCAAAAACTCTACATATCAATTTAAAAGTTAACGATAAAAGAAAACAAGTTCAAACGACCTAATTAACTTAACTTTTTAGCTTTTAACGAGTACATTAACGCCTTGAATGTTGGTAAAAATTAAAATAGCGCCCAAAAATATTGACCCGGGGCTGTCAAATAGTGAGCGCATTGAACGCAGCGAGAAAATATGGGAAAAAAAAGTCGAATTCTATGGGCTAAAAAAAAAAAAAAAAAAATTATTAACCGGAGAAAACGCGAAAAAGAAACGTGTGAACGATATAGGTGTGAAATCGTTATCTATATTCTAACAGCTAGTGTAATTAGAACGTATCGTACTGTATTTTGTTTCTGTTAAAAAAAAATTAACTCTTCTTAACCCGGCCGTTTCTTCAACCGACTCGTTAAAAACAGGTACCCAGTGGTCGACTCAAACTCCAGGCCGTCGCAAATCTCTTACGATACAGTAGTGGCGCGAGTTACACGTAACCGGAGGGGTGGGTGTCGTCTCGAGCAGTCCGACAATCGCCGGCGAAAACGGCACCGTCGCGGCCGGGAACCGTCGTTCCTGTGGAAGGCGGCCGCCTATATCTATAGGATCCCTTCTAATTGGCCATAATCTAATCGGTGTTTACCTTTGTGAATGCACTGCGTACTATACCATAATATCGTCTCAGCAGTGTGACGCGCGAGTCGAATTCGATTAGGTCCGCCACCGTATTATCGCTCGACCGCGTTTCACTCGAGCGCATCCCCGACGGGATCTCTCGCCGTACCCTCTCCGCCGCGGGCGTTTACTCAATCTTACCCCTTACGTCCAGACCCTCGGAACCGTCTCGCCGACTCGGGAAACGCTCGGGAAATTTTCACGATGGTATTTTACAATCAGAAAAATACAAACGCGTCGTTTGAAACCGTCTGACGAGACCGGCGCGTGTCTTTCCTTAGATAGCGCGTTTTTTCGCGCGTCCGGAAAAACGGTCGAGACGGACGACCATTGTCGCGAACCAGGCCGACGCACGAGTATTTTGGATTCTCCGGAGCCGTACGAGCCATCCTTTGTGGGTCGTGCTAACCCGACCCGGCGAGTTGGTTGACCAGCGAAACGAGCGAGCGAAATTCGACCAGCACGGTTCGACCAGTGCGCCGCGGTTTAAGAAGAAAAAAAATACCAATACAATCGAATAGGTTTCAGGGTTCTTGCGCAGACCTTCTCGATTACGTTTGGTGTTCTTTTCTAAGTCCCTTCCTGCTCGTCAAACATAATCGATCGTCGCCCAGGTCTTGATTGCGTACCAGCACTGCACTCGCCTGCAAATATCGTCCTAGCGGCGCCCGTGCCGCGCAGTTTCGTCGGATACTCATCAAACCAACAGCTTGTTGGCAAGTTTATGTGATGATCCAACACGTAGGTCGATCAGGAAAACTCAGCGCGGAGTATTTTAAACAACACGTTTTCCCTAAACTCAAATCTAAGGTTATATTACGTCAAAGTTAGGAAAAACGTCTTTGGAGTTAACCTGACCGAACAACACGTCATTTTTTCTTTTTTTTTTCGACGCTTACGTACGCTTATGTACCCGAGAGATTCCGAGCGGAGGCGAAACATGATTTTTATTGTTTTTCTCCGTGGAGCGATTTCCTCGGGGGCTGATTTATACGCATCGCTCGGCCTAATATACGGCTTAATGGGCCGATTTGGCAAAGCGTGTCTCGGGCTATTACCGCGGAGAACGTCGTTGTCGGTAAAAAAAAATTTTATTTTTCCTCGCGTAATAGGCCTCCCCGCGCGTTTTTGTCCGTTTTATTTACGGCGCGCGCAAATAAATTTGGCGCAGAGACGGTTACACCGCGACGACTGAAACCAAAAGCCATAACAATTATTTCGTCCGTCAAAAAACACGGTTTTCGAGGGCCGGTGACGACGGGGTAAAGGCGGTTGTCCGCGGAGAATTTCCGCAGTGAAGGAGGTACCGACTAATTTATAAATCACGACGAATCGCTAACTGCAGTTAAATTGGGCAGCGAATTCCTTAAAAAAAACTCTATCCACGAGGGCGGTAGGAACCCCGTTCTACAATGCTTCCGAAAATTCTGCGAGTTGGCTTCGGTTAGGGCTGAGCTGAGCTTCGAAGACGATATCGATTCTCTTCTTTCGACCCCGTCCACGACTATCGACGCACGACCGGCTCGACAGCGTGTCGTGAAGAAACCGTGTCGTACAACAGCTACTTTTCGTAGTGTTACACGATGGCGGCGTTACATTTTCGGAATAAACGAAGATACACGTAATAGGTACCGACCATAAAAATGCAACACTCTCTTTTAAATTCAGAGCATGAGTAACCGTCAATAACGTCTTGACGACACGCTGGCTCGTGCTATTCGAGCTGCCAAACATTCGTTGATCTTTCCATCCCTCCGGAGTTGTCACCATCGACACCACGCAGTCGCGCGCGATGAATCTAGCAGAGACGGCAAAACCCTCAATATGATGCACTGATAGCATTCAAAAGTTGTAGGTACAACAACAAAGACGAAATGTCGTGCTAGAGACAGAGGGAAAGAGAGAGAGAAGAATATCGAGGTAGAAAATGTGCCTGCCTCGCTCTAACGTGTAGTAACAATTTCACGTGGAAAAGTCGTCCACGCGTAAACTAGTACCGACTGCCAAAACTTATTTTTAAAACGCGTAAAGTTGAATTTATTACTTTTCATTTAAATACTACACGCCGCTTTAATAATTGCGCTTGAAATCGTTGGCATTTCCAGTTTTTTTCGCGTCACGAATCAATTTTAAACGCGATCCGATTGTGACGGGGGTAGTATTTTATGATGGCACCTAACCTATTGACAATAACTACTATTCATCCGTACGTTTAAAGAAAAACGTTTGAAAAGTGCGTGTGTACAAAATAAATGCAAAATGAACTGTACTTTACAACGAGGACATAAGAAAGCAGAAAATTTTTAAAAATCAATTACCACCTCATGGAGCGTAGTTATGTTGGAGTTTAAAGACAATGCCAACAATAGAGCCGTCACTAGTGCCCAATGCCGAACAGTTGAAGAAACTACCCGTTGCAAACACACAAATTTCTGGGAAATAAACAACAAGTACATACTATATTATTAAAGTTTAAAACGTGTTACAGTGTGCGTGTGATCCAAAAGTTTTGTAAATAATCGTAAATTGTGTCGCAAGCACATTAAACGCTTAACGCTATTTGCCCTCTGCAGCGGCCTACACGGAAGTTTAACGCTGTATACAGAAAAAAAAAAAATCCTAAAAAATGATCAAGGAGTTTTCAATGAATTAACAAGCCTAAATCGTCGCAGTTTGTTTTAAATTTTAGCTCGACGAGTATTTATTTTTATTGCCGGAAAATGTTTATTACGTCGCCAAAATATTTTTTTTCGTATGCGCATTTTGAAAAATAGAACGGTAGAATGTTTTTCCTAAGAGATACTTAAAGAATACTTTAGAACCATAACATGTTACAGAAATCATTGTTTTAACTAAAAAACTTGTTTTGAAAATCATTGAAGCATAAGTTTTAATTTTTCTTTTGTTTAAGTTGTTTGTTAAAAATTTACGCTTGATCTGACGAAGTTCAAGAAGTGCAGTGGTAAAATATTATCAAGTTCCCCTCTAGTTGAAAACTTAAATTATTTAAAATATACTTTGAACACTGCCCTTGGGGGTTTTCAAGGTACATTAATTAAACATTGCATAATATATACTTTTCGTGCGAATTAACTTTTCAGAACTAAATCGTTTGAATCTTTCCGAGCCCTTTAATAATCAAAATCATACTTCATTTTCAAACACCATCGTAGTTATTTTTTCGCTCGTATGTTTTCTTTTACAGTTGTGAAAATTATGGCAGTTGCAGAAATATAAATACCCGAAAAATGCATGGATTGACATAACGTAACGTCACAACAAACTATTACTGGTATGCATTATTTATTTTGTTATACACTGTTTTCTCCACATTCTATACAACAATGAAAGACTAAAAATGTTGAATTTTCTTAGTAATTATTCATAAAATTGTCAATTAATAATATTTAAAAACAATTAACCGATTCAGTTTTGTATGGATCCCAGTATGATGATGGGCAACGGAAGGGAGAGAATATATGATAGGAAAAATATAATTTGTAATATACAATTTGTATGACATAATCGATATTATTACTTTTTTTTTTTTATATATACGTTTTTATCAAACTCAATCAATATCAACTCATCATGAGGGAAAATATCAAAAAGACAAAACCGCATAAATTATAATAATATTGACGTAAAAACTTACCAATTCACAATCTCGTCAATAAAAATTCACTTTAAAAATGATTATTTAGTAGTTTCGAATTCACTTACCTAGAAACAAAAAAATAAAAATAAATAAATAATAATACAAATTAATTAAATCATTAATCTAGTGTTAATTTCCTGACAGTTGTATAATATATGTATACATGTATATAACTATTTATAAACTTTATACTGAAAATCTTGTTCAATCGTTCGTCAAAAATAAACCTAAATTATGGTATCGTCACAACGTTAAAATTCCTATTCTTCTTCTGTAGATTCTTTTCAATAAATTTGTGTGCAAAAAATGTGACTTTTTCAAATCAAATATAATTATTTTGCGGTAAATTGTGTTTTTACAACTTTTTAAAATATCGTTCATCAAATGAATGAAAACAAGTGTAACGTTAAAATTTTTTTTCCGCCGAACGGGGCCACTAAACCAAATATTCCTATCACGTCTGAACGAACGAAAAATCTAATAAATTACCTACACGTTATCGATTCCGATACTAATTTTACGTAGAACGTAAATAAGACTTAGCTTTTTAAATTATCTTGCAGCCACCCTGTACGATTGTTTTTGAACATCGTATTATACCTCAGAATCCAGGGTTAACGTGCTCCAATTTCCCGTGAATTCCCTTTTCCTGACGCGATATCGCATAATATACACTGTTTGTGTAATATCAAACTCGCCTCTAGCCAGTGAATATTGCAGGAGATGAGCCCTGATATTCCCGTCGTGGAAACGATGGAGATTGTATACAAGGTTCTCGGAACACGCAAAAGCCATTCTTACGTCGCGTATTTATCATAATGTATGATCAAGTAGCCCAATATTCACTCAGTTTCTGATAAGTTACGGTAAAAACAACGTACCTACGTACACATTGTTTGCTCTGCTGAGAATCTAAAAGTACCCGTATATATTTTATCGAATTACTACGCATAAACGTTAAAAAAATACGCATTTTATCCAATAATCGAACGTCTCGATATTTTAATACGTACGAGACGGAATTCGTAATAACATTTCGCGTTTACAATATTTGCAAATGTTACACGTCTATGTTGTTCATTTTACAACAGCGCTATTTTATCTACACAAACTGTATCGATCCTCGTAGTCGATTTTTTTGCTTTTTTAACATTACGGTATTGCGAAACGTTCCCCCCTCGTTAACATTATGGTTTTTTTTTTACTAAAGTTCTGCACGACGTAAAGTATGCGATGAATATTTGCGATGAAAAATTGTGGTGCCTACATCCGCAAATCATCTCGAAAACGTTATCGCGCCGTCGACTTCTCGCCGGGGTCTTTCCTCCTCACCACCCGTCAGACCCGTGGAACGCGCAGAATCCGCCGGAGACCCGCAGCAATTTGTCCGTCCCTCCGGGAGCATCGGAAATTGACCTGGCCGCCGGCGACGTCGTTTTCGGGCCCGCTAACTGGATTACGTCGAATACTACGATAAATTATTTAACCGTTTTATTTCTGTATAAAATATCGTTTCGGTTATTTATTTATAATACTCGCCGCGATGATGATTCGTATTTATCTATATATATATATATCGCTCTTTTAGGGGGAGTCTGTTCTCCCGCTTCAGGCCGCAGTGTCTGGAAGACGGTCGTAAAGCTCATCGATTCCAGCCGCTAAATAAATACGTATAAAAGATCCGGCGAAACGTAATGGAAATATATAAAAAATATTCGTTTTATAGTTTATTCCATAACTTAGAACGGCGATTCCGTTAGCTATGCGAGTAACGTCGAAGATTTCAATCGCGTTTGATACGATTAAATCGATCTTTTCAAATACTTAAATTTGTTTCGTCGAACAGTTTCTGAGAAGCGTGACGACGTTAATAATATGCACGAGGTAGAGGACTTTAAGTACCCAGGATCGTTCGTTTGTACAACGGGACGGAGGTTTCGTGAGAGATGTGAAACGTATAGAATCAATGGATGAAACGGAGAGAAGCGTCCGGTGTTTTGTGCGACAAAAGAGAATTCCAATAGGGCTAGAAGGTAAGTTTTACAGGAGCGTGGCGATACCGACCATGTTTTACGGTTCGGAGTGTTGACAGGAACATAGTAGAACAGACAGTGTGAGTGTAGCGGAAATGAGGATGCTTAGACGGACGAGTGGAGTAAGTGACTCAAAAGAAACTGCGGAGGGACGCCCTATAATTCAGATTTCACGCTCTAATAACCTTGAATATACATATAAAGTCCAAGCTAAAAAAATACTGTATCGTTGTAAAATAATACGAAACAATTTCAACAATATAACCGATTCTCCAACAGTTGTGTTTAGGTACACAGTTTAAAAATCTCAGGGGGGCGCGTCAATATGGTCAAAGCAAGTGGAGGGATGAAAAATGTAAGTTTATAAAAGTAGAGGGATACCTTCCCTCTGGATATCTCCCCGTTCCGCCCGTTGAGTATTGTAAACAAGTATAAATAAGTATTTTTTCACTCTCAAAAATGAAAAATAATACATCCTCTAGACTCTAGTCAGTAATGAGTATGACACGTCGTCATACGAATGTTGTCTAAGCGTCATAAACTAAAAACGTTTTTGTGTTCCACACGTGTAACGTTTTGTAGAGAAACACTAGAAAATATCTATTCGAAATAATTCCTGCGTAAAATAAGAATTGTAATTATTCGAATAGTTTTACGATCGATGGTGACATTTCTAAAATTTTTCCCAATTTTGGCTCAGATTGGTCGTACATATTTTTCGTAGGCACACAAACATTATGATGTATGTCCCTCATAGTTTACCAGTTTGTCGGTTGCTTCTACCGAATCGCCGTGTATTGATTGCGCTCGCAAAAGATAAAAATTTTAATCAAGATTTTAATTTTAAGCTGTACCAAGTAACCGTCGCGACTGTTTCATTCACCCCATTCGAGCGATATGATAATATAATTTATTGTAAAACTTATTACCGGGCAGCGGCGACAACTCACGTAGGGTTGAACGGCAACGCGCGTTATTCGAAAATTAATATTAATATGTTATTTATTTATACACACAGAAGGCAGTGAAAAACATATTGATTTTACAATTATCATCGTTTTTTTTTTTTATTAAATCTCACAAAAATACTCATCTACGTACACTTTATCGGCACAAGTACACTCAAATCACTCCGTGTGGACAAATCTATCGTTTTCAAGTTTGAAAATCACACGTGATCTTAACAGGTTTCGAAATTTCTAACAAGTAGGCAGATATTTTCACCAAGCATTTACTAATAATAAAATTAAGATTCTGATGTTTCTAAGAACTATTGTGTTATGTCGCGTCGAAATTCACGAGCACCGTAATTTTTCGTTATACATTTAGAACGTTTAAGAAACAAATCATATTTGCTCAGTACAAAAAAAAATGAAATGAAATCCTGCTAAACAAAATACAGAGTGTGAGATGTACTGAAAAATGAATACTTAATGTGTATCCGTAGTTATAAATATAACAATTTCTTCGGGCGTATTAAAAAGTAAACTTAAAATATTTACGTCTTTATTTTTTTATTCTCGGTGTTAACATACAAAATGTTGTTTACGTCACTTATTGTAACACAATAGATAGAGGAGAAAATATTTTTATTTTTTTTTTTACGATTACGAGAAAAAAAAACTTCAGGAAAAATGAGCGGTGATAAAATTCATTAAATAAATTAGGTACGTTAAACGAAAACAAAACTACCTTTTCATAGTAGTTTTTCAAAAAAATTACAAAAGAGAAAAAATATTTTGTTCATATAATATTTTACCAGTGCAGTTTTATTTAAACAACAAATTAAATTCCTAGTCAACAATCTCAGTAAATACTAGACGGAATATTGAAAATATTCAAATAAAAAAAATGTTCAAATCGAAGAATTTTGTAAACGAAAAATAAGTTTTTTCACTTATTTCGTATATTTCAAAAAACGTAAGAAATGTATAGGTGCCGATGCAATTATATTTTTTTATTAAGTTCAATGAGCCACTCTCAAACACTGCGAATACTTTTAACACAATATGAAGCACAATATTTAACGCTAAACTTTTATTATTAGGGATTTTAACGTAACACGAAACACAAAAGCACCAAGAACTTTCCCAAGTGTTTAATACCAATGACCAGTTTTTTTTTTTTAAATTAATATTTATAATTTATACAGTTGCTAACGGACATTTTTTTTCAACCTATATGCCATTTCCTCCGTCGTGGGTCACTAAAACAACTCGGTAACATGACGCGAACTTCCCCTAGGGTACGCATTCCGGGTTTTAGTACCGTACAAAATATATTTGCGAAAAGTACGAGGGTCGACAAAAAACAAAAAACAAAACTAAACAAAACACAAAAAAAAAAATACAAATAAAAAAAACAAAAACTAAAATGTAAAAACGAACGTTTCTGGATCATTTATAAGCGTTATATACACTTCGGCTGTCCAACACAAGCGTTCTTACTCGCGCGTTTTCAACAGCAACTGCATTTGAACAGTTCATTTTTTCAGAACTACCGCACGTATAACTCTAAACTCGGAATCAAAAAACTGGCACTCGAGTGTTATAACCCTAGTAGATTTTACGGTTATATTTATGTGAGGTATTGCCCCGTCTGAGAGTATTGGAGTGTTATTTATGTATGTGAATATTGTATAACAAAAAAACTCGGGACGCAAAATAACGGACGTAAAAAATAAAAACCGCCCTAAATCGTAAGTGTGTAAGTTATAACCGTACCTACTCGTTTAATACGAACACACATGTAGAAAAATTTCGTTCAAACATTTACGTACCGTGAAATTTAATTCTGATGATGGATACTATAATACTATGTTTGTTTAACGAATTACTGTTAATAATTTTAATTTGTTTTTCCCAAATAAAACATACATTTTTTCTCTTCTAACACATTGTAATCATATTATGTAACTCAGACCTCCGCATTCACCACAAACGAATTGTGTTTTATAATTATATATTGTGTTTCAATATGAAAGTGCTATAATTAAGAAAGTTTGTTGGTCGTCATGGCCTTTATAGAGTAAAAGAACGTTCCCAACATTCACTGGAATCTCTTAATTTAATTATTTATTAGACGCAGTGGCGCAGCCAGGAATAGGGGAAGAATTCGGGAGTTTAAGCATCCATGCCCCGCAGCAGAAATATTCAAAAATTCAACTTGCATATAATACACCCGCGATCGCAAAATATTCGATTTAATTTAACCGTCACGTTTTGTAGACAGTCTAACAACCCTCATAAAATAAATACTGGTCGGGCCACTGATAAAACTTTGATTTTTTTTTTAAAGTAATTCGTCACACGGGCAATATTCTATTATTATATCGTGTTTCTATGTATAAAACAAATAAATAATAATACAAATAAAAATATCAATATTTTTGGCTTTGTGTAGTTCTCAATCTTCTGATTGAGTAATATACCACGTACGAATACTATTAATAATAATAATGTTCACAATTTCTATACATACTGGCCGAAATAATTCAAATTTGTACATATTTTAATCCGATTGGAACGTTATAAACGTTGCTCCAGGAGTTTGGAATCCGGTTAACTGTATGCAAAACTTCATAACTCTGAAATTTTCTGAACATTTATTAATAATTCACAGCTTTTATTAAAAACACTCAGTTTCTAGTATTAAGACTCAACATTTCTGTATGTATAACTAACAATATAATCGACTATGTCAGATTAACCTTTGAAAATTCTTTACTGATATTTGTATATAAAAGACTTAACGTTTTAAATACTATAAATGTCTTACGAAACATGACTTTGCTTTAGGAATTAATTTGTATTGATCCCTATTTTTAATATAAACTTCAGTTTTTAGTTTTTTTAAAAAAAATGTTGTACTCCAAGTTTCAAATAAACGCTTTGAAGAACGATTTTGCTGAGAAAATTCGTAAAACATTGTCATCGATGTAATTTAAATTTTGTTTTTGTCATTTTTTTATGCATCAATTTTTAAATAAAATGTTTTATTCACTTTGTGCTCTATAAATTCAAATTTTTTTTTTAGGGAAAGTAGAAAATATGAACGATACCTACCAATTTTTGTTTACCCAACACGCACGATATCAAATAACAGATATTAATAACTTAACAAATATTTAGTTTTCGTTGATTAAATGCTTACGTAGGCGTGACGCGGAAACTTGTAATTTAATTTATTTTTAATTTTAAAATCATTATTCAAATTATAAGCCCAACACCTGCTACTGCAGCAGTCTGCAGGGTGAAATCGGTACTTATGTACATTATACAGTGTACGCTATTATGTAAATTGCTAGACATAAAAACAAGTTAAAGTCGCACTGCGTATAAACAAAAGTTTTTTACGTACATAAAATATGGAAAATACAAATTGTTTTTTTTTTTTATTAAACTTAAAAACCTGCCTAAGTACCCATGATGATGATATTCGGTGTATATTATTTCATAAATTTATAAATCATGTTAGACACGCCGTTTGTGATATTTAGGTATATTACTTACTACAAAACTATTTTTTTACTTAAAACAACAATATTATTCGCTAGGTAATCTGTCTAAGTTGCGTTATCATCTACATGTCAAAACCCACGCGGAAATTCATAAAACGGTCCGATAGATCTTTTTTGTAAAGCAACTACTAATCAATAACGAGTTGATTTTTAACAACTGACTTTGAGTGAGTCCAGCATTTCTGAAAATTTTAGAAAGAAAATTTTATAAAAAATGAAAAGCAATCGGTATATCGTCACGGAAGAATCATCGCTTAAAATTGATTTTAGCGAACTCTTTTTTTTTTTTTTTGTAGTTTTCGGATCCGCGTACTTTAAAAAAATATATAAAAACTGTTTACGATTGGAAAATCTTTACTGTCGCCCGGAAAATGTGTACTCGGTGTTTTAGCGGCAGTAAAATTGATTAATCTTTGTGCGGAACAATATGCGTATAAAAACGTCGTTTATATCCACAGAATCGAAACGCGTTTTCCGAGGATAGAAGAATATCTCACGAAAGTTCGTATTTTTTTTTTATTTTTTAAGACCATCGTTCAACAAATTGTCAAAAGTTGTGTATACAAATAAATATATATACATTATTTCTCCACTCCGCTCGTTCTTATATATACACACACACAATTTTATGTATCGTAAAATCTCCAGCATACGGGAATTGTATAGGTATCTCCTACACTGAGATAAGCCCCGTCCGACCGGCACTGAAAAAATGCATTATATATATATATATGTACTGAATACCGTTGTCTTTTTACGGTCTCATAAAGTGCACTTCATTACGTTTTACAATCCAAAGGAATAAAAACTTCTTTTTTTGTTTTTACGCCGGAAAACGGGAAATGGAATCTCCAAAAAGGTAAAACGAAAAGAAAATCGTCGTTTAAACGGCGAACTCGTCCGAATTTCGTCTTCTGTACGATACGTGTACGTTTCTTTCATCGTTTTTCCGTCAGAGACGTCAAAACGGTAAAAAAAACTGCAGCGTCCGAGTAGTAATTTTTTCGACTCGCGAGACCAAAAATATTAGTGCGGACGGTTTGTTATTACATCGTTCGTGTCGCGTTGTTGAACTTACTGTTTTTCACTTTCCATATTACCCACCTATAGTATCCTGCAGTACGTCATTCGTATACATAAAACTTGATTGGCGAAAAAGGATTCCTGTAAAACGTACGTACGTCGAGTAGTTTTAATGATTATACCGCAGTACCGTATAATCGTCGTAATATTCGTATTTCCAATGAGATGTTTGTCGGATCGTTCGAAAAAAATCGCTCGTGAAACACGATTGGTTTGTTTTGCTGTCGAAAGTAGTAAGTTTTCGTCTGTAATACAACTCGCGTAAGTAATGGACCGCGATAATTTTTTTTTGTTAGCAAATAACGCAGAGAAACGCGGTGTCGTTTCGGTGCGAATAGTTGTTGCGAATAATAATCATCGTAACGTGCAACATAATTTTTAAAGCTCGGTGTTTTTCGCTGCTGCTGCACACGATTTCCCGAGACGTTTGTTACAGATATCAGATATCGTTGGTTCACCCGAGAAAAGACCTTTTTTGTTTCTTGTTTTTCCGCTCTCTGCCGTGCGCAAAAACGCTTTCTGCGTGGAAATCGGAGGTCGTAAAATTAAGTTTGCGACTCGCGTCGCGTTTTCGTACACGGTAACAATTATTGTCGTTACACGGGCCGCGCACACCGACGAAATATTAAAATGTTGCGGCGAGTAAACTCGAATAAGATCGGACGTGTCGTCGTTGTTTTGTGCGAGAAACGTTTGGTCGTAAAACGGTTTTATCTTCTTCTTCTAATTATCAATATTATGTTTCGATTGACGGTGTTGAATTAAGTGTGTAAAAATCACAGACAGCGGATGTGAATTGCGGAGTGTTTATACGCCAACGGACGTGAAAAATTAATTAGTTTATACGATTTTCTAAAAGATATTATCTATATCACACTGTAACGAATCTCTCGAGGGGAAAAACGACGACTTGATAATCGTTTAAAGATTCCGTCCGTTTTGCGCCATGTTGTGGTTAGGTGGTTTCTGGCCGCAGCAGTCGTCAACGGTTCGATACCGCGTTGTACACATCGTCATTGTGCAAAAGTAATCGTCCGGCTGAACGACGACGCCGGGAAAATCGACGAAATTAATTTCTAGTGGTCGACCGATTTCCTCCATCGCGTTGTCATGATCGTTGGCGCGTCTTACTCGAGTTTACGGCGTGGGACGAAAAAAAAAAACAGTCAAGGAGAGATCGGGGATAATCTTTAAGACCACCCAGACACCAAAAGCGTTTGTCGAAGACATAAAAATGCGCTCGCGACAATCCGTTTTTTTCGGTAATTCGTAACGAAACTTTTCGCTCTAGCCGCGCCAACGGGATTCGAAAGCGATACGCCTCGTCACGGACGTTCGCTTTTTAAATTGTTTATCGAAAGAAGAAGCCTCCCCCATTAAAAAAAAACCGGTAGGTACACAGAGAGAGTGTATGACATTCGTATGGCCACCATAATATTGTCTACAATGACGATATCGAGGGAGAAAAAAATAGGAAAAAACATTCGTTATGTTACGCGGAATGTCGCGGATGACGTTTTTCGTAAAGAGTTCAACACGATCCGACGGAAAAAATTAAATTTTCGCGATTTCGTCCGAACGAGCGAGAATAATGCCAGCGCGCGTTACGACGTTGCCGAGACGGCGGCGAGTTTTATTAAAATACGTTCCGAGGTTCGCGATTTCGGACGGCGATGAATCGCCGAACGCAACAATAATAATTCTCGGACGTTTTCTCGGGTTGTTCGGTTCGCGTCTCCGCCGAGTTATGAAAATAATTTCGTACGCTGCATTAATCGTTCGCGAAATCTTATGGAAACGTTATTGAAAAAGTTCAACGTTTGCGCGGGATCCGTTAAAAAGTTGCGCGGGCTCTCGTCCAAACAGTACGAATATCGATTATAGGATTGTGAGAAACGCGTTTGAAAACGGTTTTTAGTCGATTGACATCTTTCTCTATCATTCCATTGTATTGGACAAAAAGATATAAAAAAAAAAAAATGAAGATTTCAGTGTTCTAGCTGAAAATAATCGTTGTTGAATTTTCTCGTCAGCCTATCGTGTCTTACCTGTATTTTTAAACACCGAGAGTCTTTTCGATCGTCGTCGTGGTTTGGACGTGACCGTGTATTTTTGTCGAAAACGAAACGTTTTGCTATTGCCGTTTTTATCTTTTGTACGTGTTGACTTGTTAAAACTGTTGGAAGATTTATACTAAAAGAGCGCTCGCCAAGCACCTCGCGAACAATACGCGCTACCCAAAAGTTATGATTTTTCGAAGAAGACAACATCTCGAAAATAAAGAAACCCGTCATATTAAAACTGCGCCACAATCTAAAACAGTACACCTACAAATAACACGCTGTTTGTTAACTTGTTTGTTTAATACAACATTTTTTTACTTTTGGTTAGGTCAACTAACACAGTTTCTTCGTATCTCCAGGGCGGTTCGCCTGCATTCATAACAACCGCGATAGAACGAGATGTAAAATTAGCCAACTATATTGATGAAAATATTGGGAATGGACAAAAAAACGTGTATTTTAAATACGAATGTCCCTGTGCCGTCGAAAAATTACAAGAAATCACTCCACCGATCGAACTTTCGACTATATTTTCCGGTACGCTGTTATTATCCGTGTTGTACGAACTTCGGTAATATTATACAACCCCGAGAGAAAATCGTGACTTTTCTCGACTTTGGTGGCTTTTATGCTTTCAATAATTGTTTGCATATTATAATGATATAATTGGTAGGCACGCGGCAATCGATTCGTCAAAAAGTTTTCTCCACTCAACCGTATCCGTGTAATAATACGTAATTTAATATTCTCGCCGTCCGTTCGCTCGTGATTGAAGCGGTTTTACAATATTTAAAAAATTTTTTTCTTAATCATGCACACAATTTGCTACCGTCGCGTAAATTTCCATTTAAAGCGAACGAGTAGAGCAACAATAGTCGCGTCACGTACTATTTTTTAATTTTATTTATACTAATTTCGATACGATTACATAACTTTGGAAAATAAAAATGTATGACGAACACGATTTAACAACACGGGTACAAATATTAGCTATGAGCTAAAATATTAGAAATACATTTTTACTTTTATAACGATAGATAATAACTAACAAGTGTTTTTACGATTTCTGTGGTAACATTATAAACGTTAAAAAAACATCCATCTTTTCCTCTGATTTATTTGTTGTTTTCAGCACCCTTAATTAGTGATGCGAGCAGTATTAAATATTGGTGGTTTGTTGATGGAAACTATTTAGTATTTAGAATCAGTTCTCGGTATCCATACGTAAACGCTGTCAAAGGGATAAAGGAAACTGAAAGTATTATTCGCAATCGTTTTTTCCGAGCAACAAGTGGTTTTATGAATGTCCCAAGGTACCGTTTGCAGTAACGATAGAAAACCAAAGGACATCTTCTACGAACTTTTATCGTTTAAAACGAAGATTAAACGTCGATCAATTAGAAATAGTTCTAGGTGTGTATGGAATTATTGCATTTTTTAAAATAGAAAAATCGGTGTCTAATATAGAAACATAAAAAACGTAAAAATTAAAAATGAATCGATTGGTCGAATGAAACTGATAACGAAGAGCCCACTTTATAAACGTGCTGAAAATCTTTGGGTTATCAACGACGAACATACAATATCAACGGTAAAACTTATGGGAGACTTAAAAAGCAAGTTAGCCATATATTAACACAAGAGCAGTTATAATACTGAATCTTTTGTTGTAACCGAAAAAAATCGGCTTAAAATATTAAAAACAAAATCGGTAGCCGATGTTTAAGTTTTTATAATATTCAAATTTTCTCTCAAAAGACGGGAAATTATAATTTAAGTTGGAAGTTAAAATCATAAAACGGTGAAAACAGTGACGGTTATAATACAACAATAAAAATTATGCTCTGCATAATATTCTAAAAAAACCAATATCGGAGCACAGACATAATTTTATGGGCTACTACAGTGCTTCGGAACACGAAAGTTTCTTTTCGACCGATCGATTCGTGAAATATCATGGACTACAACTTTTCTGGAATTAAAAATATTAATGTAGTGTAACGATCAAACGTTTTCAAGGAAAAAGCAATATCAAAAACTCTTTATAACGTTATTGCTTTTGCGTTCACTGCGTTTTGCCAATTCGGGTTTATATTTATAGGATACTCATTCGTGTCTCTTTTCGTGTTTAGTTTTTTGTTAAGGTATGAAGCGTTTAAAAACTGTTAAAAAAAAAAAAATTTTTTTTCAACTTTTTCGTTTACAAGTTTGAACTATTCCATGTGAAGGAAAAGTCAGGGGACGATCATTATTTTGGACGTTTTGGAAGGAAAAAGTGTCATAAACGTATATGATTGATAAATCATTAATTACAATGATGGCGGAGTTCGAATGCTCAATAAATGAACGAATTTAAAATTCTATATTTAGCTGAAAATTACCAAAACCGTTTGAAACTTTCCACTTGAATTGTTCAACTATGGATCGTAAATTCTTTAACTTCTAGGAGGAAGTATATGAAAAAATTTAAATATCAAATCAAAATTGTTTAATCAATAAATCCTGCGGTATAAGATCCGCAGATCATACAATAATTCTCTGTTAGACTATTTGTTGCAAACAACTATTAAAGCCAACTCTCAATATCAATTACATTTGTAATTGAACTCAGAGAATCGCAGAGGATTTCAGTTAAATGATACTTAATAGTATCATCAGTATTCCTAATATCGACATGGCCCATAGGTAATTAAATATTGAACGGTCTCTATTCGTGGACAATAATAATAAAACGTACACAATAACTGGGTTATTTTAATTACGTCTCTGATGTGATCGGACTCCAAACCGAGTAAATTTGATGGCTATAGAAATATACAATTGGCAGTCGAATCGCGTTAAATGAATTTGGAGCGTTGTTTGGAAATTATTTCACTATAGAATCTAGATTATTTCGCACCTACGTTTGATGTTAATGTTATAAATAATAATCGGATAGTGCGATAAACCTTTTTGTTTTTAAAAAAATTTCAAATTAATCACAAGTCTCTATGTTTAATCGTAAAAATGATTAAAAGTTAAATCGATGAAATCAAAATTGTCATTATGAAAAACACTCTTTTATGTTTACTAGAGTGTTCATTTTAATACTAATAACGTATAATATGATAAGCTATATCGTGTTAATTTTTCATCAATTAATCGACCGCAGAGTTCAACCAAAAGTGGTTTATTCACATTTGAATTCATTCTATGCATTTGACTAACGGTATTATATTTATTATTCTATAAACAAAATGTAAACTTTTATTATAAAAAAAAAAAGGTTCTGAAAATTTTCACAATAAACTGTACCGTTTTACAATACATATTTATTTTCGTATTCACCGTTTACCGAGTAATTATTTTCGTGATTTTTTTAATGATGATGTTTTATCTTAAATTTATATTTCGGCTCGAATCACCGTACCTACGCATATCGTTCGGAGGAGAATACCCGATCTAATTTCGAAGAATCCGAAACATTGACTGAGATTCTGAGCGCAGCGAACGTGTATCGTTTTTACGAATGGTGTTTTTTCGTTGTTTTTACTGTGAACATCTTTAAGGGTACAAGAAACGCTCCGGTTTTCGAAGTCAGTACCTCTCACGGAAGGTCTATAAGGTCTGATGGCACTTCGAGGAGGTCTCAAAATTGAAAGTCGTTGAAAAATCGCAAAAGTTGTGACGGCGATGAAACTAGGGTGGTTAACATTGATTACGTGTTTTTGACGAAAACAACGATCGGAACAAGCGGAAACTTTTACGTGACACTGAAACGGATGCATGTCCGACAGGAGTTTCAAGCGTTTTCGAAAACGTTTGAGCTTCGAAACGCCTGCGTACACTATATAGACGACTGCAGAGCTCGCTCAGAACCGTTTTTACGAAGGCGCGTCTATCGGACAGTCGACGGCACGTTTGAAGCGCAACTTCCGAACCGGTGACCGATGCGTCGTTACTCCGTCAGTTAAACCATATATACAGATTGATTTTTTTTTGATACAAAATATATGATATCCTGTTCGTGCTAAGCAGAAGGTCTAACCCGCGTAACCGCAGGTCCGCTACGTCAGAACTTCAAGAATTATTCGGACGGATTATGCAAATTTTAACGACCATGCGTCGTAAAATAATCGGAAATAAGTTATGATCCGAGCCGGGTGTATAAGATAATATTTTACGATCCTTTCAGCCGTGTATTATGAACGCATTAGCGGTCACTTTCGAGCACGCGCTTGATTCGGATGGCGTGCTCGACTTTGCGCAACTTAAAAACCTGCAAGACCGTTCCGTTATCGGGGCCCCCGGGGAAATTTATTGCCCACGAGGATTGTTATAGTTTTAACATGACGTTGTACGTACCATTATAATAAAACATTTTGTTATTATTATTATTGATATATTATTATTACCCGTGAGTAATCGCGCGAGCCGCAGGGTCAACGCGTCGCCGGTACAAAAAGGTCTCTCGTTCTAAAATTTCGGCCGACTGTAATTTTTGGGGGACGCGCTTGAAACAGTTGGCAGAACATCGTCCGTTTCAGTCGAGAAGTTTTTTTACACCCCGAGAAACGGCGCGGACAGGAAATTTTTTTCGGTCGAAACGCGTGTTTTAACAGAAAATAAACCGTCCGATCGTATTTTCGTTGGGTTCTTTGAAATATTAGGTGGGCGTTAGGTCCTTCGACCAAATTACTTTTCCGCTGAAATATTTTTCTGAACACGGTTCGAACAAATTATTCTTCCGCGTTAAAACACACGGTTTGACGCTGATATTTTCGACGCTGATATTTCCGGATAAAATATTTTCGTCCGTTACACTTTCGCGCCCAACTCCTTTACGGTTCGTATTTACGCCACCTATTACGCGGTGTAAATCAACAACAATATGCGTGTATTTTTCCACTAAAAAAAAATTGCTCATTATTCGTCACATTCTTTTACAAAATCGTACAGGCACGTTCCTCCGCCAGCGCAATACAATATTATAAGTATTGCACCGTACGAGGAAATGTACCGCCCGTTTAACCTCGACAAAAATATTATATTTATTTCTATCGAATCCATGGTTTCGCGCAATAATACCTACGCTAAAATATCATACTATTGCTACCGGTGTACACGTAGTTTATGGACGTATTTTTTTTTATCATTCGTTTTTATTAGGATTTTTAATTTTAATTGGTCGTTTAATGCGCGCGTTATTATACCCGTTATTATGTACGTATAGTTTTTGCGAGAGTCGTAAAAATATACTGACGTCGAAACACAACTACAATAAAGCCGCTTTTACTACGCTAATCCTTGTCCGACTGGTACCGTATAAAGGGCGATAAGTATCTGCGTTTGCAGAGTGCGTTAAATTGTATAGACGTACGTAATAAAAATTCCGTGGATACAGTGTGCACAAGTTTTTTTTTTCGGCGATATACTCAAAACAATCGTATTTATAAAAAATTACTTTTGAACGAGTTCTTAAAAAATTTTATCGATAGTTTGCACGATTTAAAAACTGCATTTCGTATTGATCGTCGTATTATTACGCCGTTTTCCTTTTTAATTTGTCGGTATGATTATTATATTCTTTTTTTAACACGATGGGTGCGCATACATCTACGAACAGTCGAACGTAAAACAAAAAAACGCGCAAAAACAGTGCTCGGAAATTTAACGCAATCCGGAATAAAACGACGATAAAGATAAACTTTATGGACAAAAATTATGGGAATTCAGGTCACGCCGGTGCAAATAACTCGGTTTCGCGAACAATGTAACATCAAAGTGATAAACAGTCGCGAGTTGCATTCAGCGGCGATGGAGCTACACAAAGACCTCCCAGTTTTAGATCCCGAACGAAGGGATTCCTGTACGGTCACAATGGGTTTAAATTAAATTTTTTTGATTCGAAAATTATTTTTCCTCTTAAAGTAGACGATACGTTTTACGCGCTGTGCGATTATTTCAAAACTAACTGTTTGTCGCCAGTGTTCGTGCGGAATGATCTTCACAGATCAACAACCGATTTAAAATACCGTACTCAGCTTGGGGGATTGTTTCATGGGAAATAAATTTGTGTAACGCGTGTATCTATTAGTTGTAATCAATCGCCTAAGACGTAAAAAAAATATATCAGATGTTACCATACGACTTATGGGACGATTGTAAGTCATGAAAATACACCAAAAGTTATTTTTGTCTTTTGAAGAGCTACATGTTCAATACCCCGAGTTGAGTTTTTTATTCACGCTTGTGCCCAAATTCGTTTAAATTTTATTTTTATGAATCATTTATTCTTGCGCGAGAAGGCTCCATTTCGTTCCTCCAACCACACATAACTAACACATCATCGTGTGATTTTTTGTTCGTATGACCAAATCAGATTACGGTGAACGCAGTTAAACAAGCGAAATGACTTGGATCTGACGAGAACAAGTTTCACGCGAAACGTTGTCAAAGAATAGACGTAATAAACGAACAGAAGTGACCCAAAACGACGACGTGAACACCGTTAAAAAGTACGTCATGCGAATACTTTAAAATTAGTTCGCCCGATTTTAATCTATGGGGGAGAGAGAATATCACACTCGAGCCCCAAAAAAATCGCCCTCTTTAAAGACGCTCTTTTGCTTCCGTTGTTGTCGCCACCCCAAAGGTCCAAAAATGCCACTGATAACGCAAATCCTTTGTGTCTCGTCTTCCTTCCGGCGCGTTGAATCCCGGTGTCCAAAAGCGGACGACGAGTTTGCCCGAACTACGGTTCTCGTTTGTGGACAAACAGTTTGTCCGTGGCATTCGCTCGTTCGATTATCACAACGCGACGGCCTGATGCGCTTGTGGAACTATCGCGTTAAAAATATGCTTTCGAACGTTAATTTAATAATTAGTAATTTCTTCGTGCTCGTGTTTCGCGCACAGTCCAATGTTATTGACAAAATACGTTGTTGCGCCACAGATTTACCATACTTAGAAAAGTCATAAATAGTAATAGAGAAAGAAAAAACAGTTCTAATACGTTTATTTTTAATATTAAAAAAATAAAAAAACCCGATCGAATTTCAACGTTTGTAAACACGCAGTATTTGCTTAAAGAAATCGCACGTTTACAGCCCATCAATAAAATATACGCGCTCAACTTACGAACATATTTACCGTGGCGATAAAGCATAATATATAATAACGGTGGCACACAAGCCGACAAAACGAAACGTTTCTATAATCGACAGTTCCTTCTTCGTTTTTAAATTTCAAAGCAGCTTTATTGCTTGAAACCGTTGATTTCAATATTATTATAATTCGTCGTATTCATACACTATCGCACGGTCGATGGCTGTAGATATGGTTGTGGGCCAGTGTATTTTTCTGGGTGAAATCGTCAAACTTTACTGATCAATGTGAACTGTTGAGTTTTCGGAACACGGCTTAAGCGGGTCTAAATTTTAACTTAGTTTTATCCCCTAACCCCACGTGTATATTGATCAACTTAACATTTTTTTTCGAGCGACCGTTAACACAAGTGTTGTACGGTTTAATTATGCAGTGCCGGTTTTGTCGAACAATCGTTGCTATTGAAAAACTGTTACAAAGATAGATTTTACCGTCGCAAAATCGAATTCGAATGTGTGTCGCAGAGCCGCGCGTTTGTCCACGTACGAACCCAATAGTTATCGCGTTGCTGTAGTCAAAATAAACCAAAACAAATCCGTATGAATCAAAACAATACGCGTTTTACACACTGCTCGTGATTTCCCCGTGGAGCCCGACGACCGCGACTTTTCGGCGATTTATCACTTTCGATGTTGGCTTTCAATGTTTGGCGTAAAAAGCGAATGAAAAAAAGTCGGGGACGTCTAAAAAAACGCGACCGGCAGTCTGTGAACACCGAAGAAATCGACCGACGGAGATAATGCACCTCTCCGAATTTAAAATTAATACGACAGTATTGTAAACGTATGCAAACAATAATATATTTTACTTGAATCGCGGGACGGAGGAAAAAATTCGTTTTAAGATCGTGTTTTTTATTTTCTCTCTTTTACACACGTGAGTAACGATCGCGTCATACGTTATAAACTTTTAATGCGATTATACTGGAGCGCAAAGTCGCATCTTTTTTAAACCGGCCGCAAAAAGACGACGTCGGCGTTGTTATTTACTCTGCAGAGTTTGAGAATAAAAAAAACCGGTAGTATAATACTACGGACGAAAATAACGCGATAAACTACGTTTTAATCTAGAAAATATCACACGTGTTTCGCGGCGTGTTAAGTTTCTGGACAATATAAACAATTATCGTTATTAGTTGACATTATCACGTTACTTTATTAGTTTTACCGACACGGATATTACGATGATATTTTTTAGGAAGTCATCACCTTACTTTGTATTTATTCGCTGTACTATTTTTTTTTTTTAAATTCAATTTTTCGTGATATGACGTAGACATAGACGTTCACTTACACACCCGTCAAAAGTCGTTCAACGTTGCTGCGCGTTTCGTAACACGTTATTTATATTATATTGTTTATTTGAATTCGATGTGACGAGTTTAATAAGATTTAATAAAAACAATATACAATTATAATACATTTTAAAAAGTAGCGTGTCCATTCAAATACGGCCAGTCTAACTTATTTTAGAAAATTATCATAAACAATTCCGAACCGTTGTAGGTATATGTTTTTCTTTTAAGCCCGAGCGAGGGCAAGAAACAGCTAGTTTTTTTTTTTCACAATAAACGATTATGAAATTATTTAAACCGGTGTTTTTTTTTTCTTCAGTGTTCCACTCTTTATATCGTAAACGGTTTGAAATGACTGCACACTATAAGATTTTATAATGCAGAAAACAACACAACACATGGATTGTTAAACAGCGCTTCATCAAACACCAACAAGGTTTTCCAAAAAAAAAAAAAACGCGAAAACAAAAATATTCGATATGGTGTTGATCAACGACGTTTCTCAAAGTTGAATACGGGTATAATCAACCAACTTTTTTGGCGTGTGAATCATCATCATCTTATCAGGTCACGACGATTGAATTGTTTTTATTTTTTTTTTCACCCACGAACCCCGACGGACGGCCTGGATTCGGAATCGGTTTTTTCTACAACACAATTTAGTTCGTTTGCTCTCGTTTCACCACCTCCCGATCAGAGCGCATAATGGATTCATTCCGAAAGGTCGTAAGCTTTTATTTCTTTCCTCTCTGTGTATAGACGGACGTCGCGACCGTTTAAATGAGACTCGCTTTTTGCGCTGCGAGATGTGTCGTGAACACGCAACGCCCAGCTATGAAACGGTCGACCTTTGACGACAACTTTCCGGCAGTCGCCGCGTACGATAAATCATTATCGCCGTTTTTAAGTCTCCTCTCGTTTCTATCGTATTAACCGGGGCATGCAAACGGCCTTTACACAATCGTCCGATCTCCGTAGACGGGAGAAACTGCTTAAGATTGCTGTCAAAATGTATACATATTTTGTGCGGATTATTTTTAGATAACGCCGTGAGGGAAAAATCACGTTTTAAATCGCAAACGCTTTGGCGCGCGTCACTGCACGCTAACGAATCTCACGGTTCTTTCACGTGTAACTCGACGCCTATGAGATTTATCATGACGCGATTGAATATCGTTTGGACGCCGCATGAGCGGAAAACTGTAACGTTTTTTGAACGCGACACGATTTCGAATAAAATGAAAACACTTTGTTTTTTAGTTAAGAAAAAACTCTTTCTCCCGAGTCCGTTATACGTCACACCCAACACACACAAACGAACGCATATTTCCTTTTTGCCGCGAACGATGAAACAAAATAAACGCCAAAATTTATGAAACCGCCAATTTTTAAAACGTAACACGTACAATATATTAAAATTGTTGTTTCGACTCTTAAAAATATCAATATTCGTTTCGTCGGTGTTCACGAAAATCAATAACTATCACTAAAAATTTATGCGATTGATTTGTAACTGGCCCGAAACGTGTGTTTAACTCACATTTGACGTGTACGAGTCGTAAAAAAATTCGGCCGTGATAGACCATCTTAAGACTATCAACATGGTTTGCTGGTTTACACTGGATTAAACGTGTCTTTGGTCCAAATAATAATTTTGCAAGTAATAAAAAAAAATTCCGTGAAATAATTATGAATTCTCACGCTCGTAAAGCTAGTTAGATCTGTTAGTCCCTTTAACGTGTTGGGCTCAAACACAAATAAGAAACAAAAATTAACTCGAGTTGTTAGATAAAACAAACTTGTAGGATTAATCCGTAATTATTTTACGTTTGTACGGAACGGTTGATATAATAAAAATGTCGATACAAATAGGTCATAACGATTTAATGCACCGACCCTCGAGAAAGAATTTTTTCGTTGTTTTTGTTTTACGATTTGTATTACTGATCGCATGTCCTTGTTAAACAACGGTATATTAGGAATCAATTATCGTCGTAAAATATGTTACCTATTACTTGTTTTGTATAGAATCGAATAGTTTACGTAAAATGTTTTTTTTAATTTTCAAACGATGAAAACAAACACGTTCGAATCATTGACCTACGTCACGTATAGCATTGTCAAGCATATCGTGTTACGACGGGAGAAGACTGTATTTTTAAATACGCAACATTTGTTTTTGTATAAATTGTTGAAAACATACTTTTGTACTGAAACAATATAAAATTAGGTTAACATCCGAATTGAGTTTTTAAACAACTAAATAATATGGTTAGTGATAATGCGTCGTTGAGGAAATACTTTTTCTTAGATTACTTTCAATTAAAGTATTACTGATAATTTTATACTGATTTGACGTACGAACTTGTTACGTTTAAAACGATTCTTCGATTGGTTTTTATTATCTGTTACAATTTTTACGTCGGTTTTCTAAGTCGTAAAACGAACGAAATACATCCCCACTCACGAGAGAATTATTCTTTACAATTTGAAATAGGTATTTTAACCGATTTGTATAACCGATTATTGTTTTATAATCCCTTATGTTTGTGAACGAAACTCAAAAAACATGTCGTACATTTTAAATCGCACATAATTCTATAGGTTTTTTTTTTTTTTTTACAACAACTTTTGATGTATTTTATTATGAAGAAAAGTTTTTTTTTAAACAATATAGTGCTAACACTTCACTCAAAATTCGATTGTTATTTTTGTCGCGACACAAAAAAAAAAAAAAAACACTATTTTCGTTCAAACTATGGAACAAACTAAGCATATCGTGCAAGTTTTTTTAGAAAAACTATAAACCGAAACCCTGCCTATTATGTATACTGTCAACTCAAATGAGAAATCATAAATTTCCATATCTATTTCAACATACGTTTATTTACACACGTACTAATAACGCGTTAAAAACACAAGACTAATAAAAATGGAACATTGCTTTTGAACTGAAGGTTACGACTGAAGTATACTAGGTATATATAGTTTTCAACCATAATTCATATTTCGTGTTTTGGTGACGAATAAAGTTTTTCGTTTATTTCCATTTGGAAGAAAAAAAAAAAAACCCCCGTTCGTTCACAATAACATTATTTCATAGTACGTTTGAATATTTGCGCATAACCACCTGACCGTGAACACAATTATATATTATTATTAAGATCCGACACTTCCATATTGTTATTTTCCCTATAAAATATGCAGGTACACTATTCCGAGTGCCTGGAGGGTAAAAGTAATTTTTTATAATTTCACTTCGAGCCCGCCATCTCTATTAATGGGCATCAACAATTCATAATCCAATCGTTCTCGTGAAATATATTTTACGACTCGGCTCTATGCCCGACAAATTGCTTGTAATAATAAAAAAAAAAAATAATAACAGTTTCGGCATACAACCCCCCGATAATCAATATACGCGTTTGGGCAAAACTTCGTTCTGTCTTCTGCAGATAATACAGAATCATACTACGAGTGTACAAAAGCGTAAGTAATAGTTGTACAGGAAAACCGCGGTAATACAATGGAAAATCGAATAAAAATGTACACTTATCATGACAAAGTATAATCGACCTCCAATCCCTCCGAATTTGACGAATATTTCAGTGTAAAAAATGAAAAATAAACGAAAATCAAGACATCTTCTACAGACTCATTTGTGATACGGTAAAATAATAAGCCAAAACTTTACTATGCGAATGAATATTGTGATGTAGTAGAAGCGATTCGGTCTGAAAATTGGCCTTTTGAAATACGTCTTCAGTCTGATTTTTTTCAAGCGTTTTTTTAAGCCGTTCAACGAATTATTTCGCGACTATCTCAGTAACTATATTGCCCGAACTTACACACGCGATACGGTGATTTTACGTGCATACTTAAGGGCAGCTCGACAATTACTAAATTCATTTTGTACCACCGCGCCCTCGGACCGTCGTTCTACGACCACGCATATTTAGTTTGACTTATTATTTTATAAATATCTGAAAAAAAAAAATGTAATAATATTATTGCTGTTGGCTTCTCGCCGATCCGCGGTCGTCGCATTCGATTTGGCGCGAGTCGCACAAACGTCATCTGACGGGAGATATAATGAAAAATCAAAAAATCAATCTGTCTCCTTCGATTTGTATTTAACGTTCGGCGCGTTTCGTATCCCATAACGGATGACGAAATAATACGTCTATACACACGCACACCGCAGGGTATACGGTGGCGCGTTCATAAAGATTTGTGCTGTTTGTACACCCTCGTAAGGGTCTCAAATATATTTCCTAAACTGGTCGTGTTAGTCTTGGCTGACGTGGCCGGTCGGTCGGTCTCACGTGAAACCCTGCCGTAGGTATACGGGGTTTCAAAGGACTGTTGCTGGTGGCGCAGAAAGGGTCGGAACAGTATTATATATTATTGTTTTCGTATGCGAGGCGAAGAACCGAACACCGATTTGTACCGAAACGGCATATTGCGTCACGTAAAAAATATCGACACTTCAATTGTCGATAGTGGACCTGTACACCCCGCAGGATTCTGCGGGTGAAAGAGAGCGACACGGGAAACCGTATTGTTGTTACGAGTATACGGATTAATGTTCGGCTGTCACTTTGAGTAATTTTTTTCGGACGAATGCCGATCGGTTCATAAAGCGTGTACAAATGTTACAAACTTTCGCTATGAATTTAAATCCAGGCCGTTGTAGTCTACTTTTAAAATGAAAACTGTGACGGATGCGATCGTGGTCGTGTTCAACCCGACTTAAATCCAATTCCTACGTGTCGTACTAAGACGAGAACAGGTTTTGTGCAACCGAATATAAATGTATTCAATTTTGCGCGTCACTCGTACGTTAATTACTTCAAAAATGTCCGTACGTACAAAAAAAAAATTATACAATCGTCTTGTTTACTCATCACGTTACTTGTGTTGTTGATCCAAATTAACGCCTAACCGCATGTTTGTGTAATTATTAAATTAATCTTGTTCGAGCTCGCTCTTCATTCACAGACTTTGACTTTTGAGGCGATACATCTCTACATATTTTAATAGTTAAATTTGATGCGATTAATATTACTGTTATTAATATTATTTTTAAACGCTTTTGCGCGCGTGAAAATTATATAAATATCGAATCTGGAAGAACAAACAGTCGTATTGTTCAATCACGGGTTTCTAAGTACGCGTTTTTCGCGCACATAACTGGAGATACTACACTCGACGACGTTTCTGCTCCTACGCGTAACTTCTTATAAATGATTCAACTTGATTTAGTTTCAGTCTCTCGGGCGAAATAATTTTTAGAAAAGATTTCAAAAATTTAATGCAACTACAAAAAAAGGGACCTATATTTGAAAAAAGATTGTGTCAGAGTAATTCAGAAGTTCATCGTTAATGCGAGATAAAAATAAAAAAGTGCGTTTTCAAATCTAAGAAACTTTTGAAACGCTTAAAGCTATTTACACCACAACATAATTAATATTGTTTAGTATAAATTATCTTCGGGTTGATTATGCGCTGTAATGCGGCGTTATTATTATTTGTTATTATAAAACTAATATTTTTGTTCGAAATTAATTAAATTTTTTACCATCACTCGACACTACACCGTTTTATTTGCATACACAAATATTTTTCAACACTTCATACAGATGAATATTATTAGATTTATTATCGAATAATTAAAATATTATTATTATAAATGAACAAAATTCTTTATTCGTTGAAGGCGAAAAAAATTATTATGTTTGTAATTTCGTACGAAAAAATGGACTGAAGGGATTTTCGTAAGACTTACAAAATACCATAAGCTTCGTGGAATTCGGCTTAAGTACAGCCCGCGTTTGTATTACACTATACAAACTTAATTCACTCGCCACTTGATTGCACGCTTTAAGTTAAAAATACGTTCGTGTTTACCAGACAGCGTGAATTGTTCGTGGATAATATGAGCGTATATTTTTTTATTCCAAACTTACCAGCTACACTGCGGTAGATTGCATTTTTTAACAACCCTTCGCTAAAAAACAAAAAAAAAACGTGTTTATTCAACGCGTAAACAATTCTCCGCTATTTTTATTCGTCGAATCTATAAACAATATATTTTGAAGGATACGGTAAGCACGCGGCCTGTAAGACACACGTATTGCCAAATTTCAGTGCGCAATATTTTTTGCACTCTGGTTTTAATCTAGTTTTAGTTATTATGTTTTTCGAAAAATTCTAATTTAACAGAATTAGTTTTCCTTTTTTCTCTACTGACTTTAGTTTTAACGAAACAATAATTTTTCGTGAAAATTGATGGGTTTAGGATGAATGATTCGAACTTAATTTTAATGAGGGATTTATTGTTGTTTAATGATCAAACTATGTCATGAAGAATGAATAATAAACTAGATTACGATAGTTACGACAAAAGTAATACCTAAAAAAAAAACAAAAATTTTCAATAACGTTTCACTTTTAATTATAAGTTCATAAAATATCATTGTACACTTGTCGCATATCTCAGAATCAAAAAATAAAACTCGTACTATATATGTATGTAATTAACTGCAGTTACTTTCATTTTTCAGAACAAACCACAATTTTCATAATATTCTGAATTTGTAAGACCTTCACAAATCACAAAATAAGCTGGTATAAACTTGTCTACTGTGTTAAAATATGCTTTCAATAATATTTTTGTTCCTTTAAAAAACCTTTTTGCTTAATTTGACTTTTTTTTTATTACTAATACTGAGAATCTTTCAATAATATGTATTACATTGCTAAAAATATACATATTGTTTAAAAAAATTCTAATAAAGCCCTTTCTGCACTACAATGATTACCACGTCTTAAATTTAAAAAAGCCAACAAATTACTAAAAGCCTAAAATTACATTTGAATGGGGTCGTTTGTTTCCAATAGATTTCATTGTTATTACGATGAACGCATTTGTTTCATTGCCGAATGTACACATTTTTAATTACCATCTGTTTTTCTTTTTATAATATCTTTTGAAGCAGTTGTGTTGTAAATAAATAAATGCGTAACATACAAACACGTCAAATCGACATAAAAAGAAACTATACAGTTATTTTTACAACATTGATGTACTACGCTATCAAGTTTTCTGATCGGACTCTGCAAATAATAATAAACCTTGTTCTTGTCCATAGAAGTAGACGTATTTTGAAATATAAATTTTAAAAAATCACAAATAAATAATTTTTTTTTTTTTAATGTAGGTACTGCGAACAGACATATGAATGCTATGCATTCAAAAACTACCTACACATAAATACTATAGAAGGAAAATTGATTCACGATCATACAATTACTATTAGTACGCACGTAAACGAAACAAATACTATTATATACATCACAAATTTCACTACAGATTAGTGTAATTATTATTCTATTAGTATTGTGACGTGGAATTCTCTGAACTGTGTTTGTGCACCACTATATCGGCATCACGCGATTCAATAGTTTTGGCTATAAAAATAGGAATTTCATATTTTCAGCTCAAACAACGGTTATCGTAAATTATAATCAAACTTAAGCTGTTTCAGCTCGAACAAGTATAAACTATACTTTTTCAAAGTGCCAAAATAATCCATTGGTGCTAACTTTTAACACAACTTTTTGAAATCGCATTAAATTTTATTTGTATTTTTTTTTTCTGAAATAAAAAAAGATTAACAGAATGGCACTGAATTCTCAAAATGATTATGATTTCCGCTATAGCTGGAACACTCACAACAGCCTATCGACTTTTTTTATTTTATTATATTATAATTGCAGTTTCATTTTTTATCAACAAGTACGTCATAAAGAGAATCGCAGTACTATAAATTTTCCCTGCTTTATAAACATTATTTTTTAAAAATTATTGAGTACGAAAAAAATATTGTTATTTAATGTTTAAAGTATATAAGTTCCATATTTATCTATCTTACACCTAGGATCGAACGACATGAAGACTACCTTTCTGGTGTTCGAGATCAAATTTTAACACTGTTCGCAGCGCGAAGTTTAGTTAGGTACATATATTAACAATAACTCCGAAGGCATTTTAAACGAGAGTGTTTGAACTGTTTATAAATGTTTAAAACAAAGAATTCTTCGGTACACTATCAAAAAGTACTGAACGTTTCACGAAAATACGAATACGGTCACAGAAAAAATGGTTCTCGTGAAATTACGCGATTCCGAATACGAAAGAAAAGCGGGAAAATAATTTTGAATTTTGTAAAAACACTATGGGGTCCGTCATACGGGTTATAGGGCTTATGACAAACGAACATCAGCTGTAACGCAAATATATCGCGTTATGTGTACGTTTTGTGGTATACGTTTGTCAGATGAAGAATAATATGTTTCTGAAATGGCGCGTGTCATAAAAACGACGAGAATTTTGCGCGATATGTGACGGCACAAAAAAAAAAAAAGAGTTTTGATCAATAGGACGCGTAGAACGAAGTTTTTCTTCGCTATTGATTTCAACACTCTGTTGTAATATAGCTAAATCAGAAATGGATATTGTTTTTTTTTACACTTGTTTTCAGTTGATTTTCTATTTCGATCACTATGCAGCGTTGAAACATAATTACTGTAACACAATATCGTATCGTTTAGTATAATATTCAATGGTCAGAACGACGCAGCACTCGAACTGTAGTGTCATAATAGTATACGGTCAAATATTTTTTTTCGCGATCCGAGACACAAAAGCGTAGGTATCGTTAACTTATCATAAAAAAACACGTTCGTACAACGGCTATGCTTCTTACTTGCTGTAAAACAAAATGTATAGGTTTAACGAAAGCGAACGTTACGGTGATATTTTATTCATATTTTATTATTCGACGTCTTTGTTTTTGACGATGTGTTATTTTTAGACGGAATTTTTTTTTTTTCAGACAGTCGAAAACGACCGAGCTAAGTTGTTAGAAACTTTCAACGCGTATAGGATTTCAAAACGTTAAAACTCTACCGTTATTATACTGTTCAGTGTAAAACACACCTGCAACCGGAAAAATAAACGTTTCGTTCAAATTGTACGTCGTCATAAACTTTTTTTTTAAACTATTTATTTTATTTCTGGACGATAGTTTATTATTATTATTTTTTATTCGCTATTCGTTGTAAACAATTTTGATTCCGCTTGCTTTGTATGTATAACGATAATGTCCCGACGACATTTTTGCGATCTTTCATATTAAAAGACCGGCGCGACCTCGTGCGTTATGAAAAATCATTACCCATATTAAATACGTAATAGTGTGTGCACTGCGAGTTTAAGTACGTTGTTTATCCACCCCAGTGTGTGCGGCTTTGCTCTCAGAATTTTACCGCCGTAATATTAATGCGAGTCGTATATGTTTAGTGCACTTATAACACACACACACACACACATAATTACGCAATATAGATATATCATATTTATACATATAAATTGTTTTCCATCGCGAAATGGAAAAATGGGTGGAAATCTTCGTGCCTTTTATAGCCGAAACGGCTTGAAAAACGGAAGGCGTAAAATACGAAACAAAAAAAATCTTGACCCAGTTTCCGCGTGCGTGTAATTTTTGCCGCCACACGCACCGCGGGATGACCCGCAAGTCTCTAATAAAACGCAATCAAAAGCGTGGCCAGTCGTAGGGTTTCAATTGTTTTTCGACTCGAAACACTGCGGTCGATCGGTACGCGAAAACGTTGATTCGGTAAAAATTATTAAATTTGTTTAGAACTCGATATTTTATTATACTTTGCGGACGGCGGCGAAACCAGACGAATCCTCGGATAACCAGACTATAAAACATTTAAAACACAACGAACTTCTTGTTTGAGATTTTTCTCTCTCAATTAACACGATTCTTATAAAGCGGTTATTCCAATGCGCTATCGTTTTATTATTTTCCGATAATGTCGTACTGCGCGTGTAACAAGGTTAAATTAGAATGCAAAATATTACGGGAACGAACTTTTGTTGAACTCGTTTTCCCAAATTTGTTCCCAGTTCTGCAGGGAATATAATAGTCCTTATTACACATTTTTTAAAAAAAAGAGTGATTCTAGGGAGTGACGGGAAGCTTATGCGGAGCAGAGACTTTGTTTCGATCAGTGTTTTTGGAATTATATAATGTGATTTTTGTAATGGGTCGCTTACAAAAATCACGATTCAGAACGGTCAACCACCCGACGAGTTTTCTTAAATTTTAAAGTCTACACAGCAACTGTGACTGAAACAATTCACGGTGAATTAAAAATAAAATCAAATTTTTACATACGTATACTGTCGGTTGTTGATGGTATTTTGGTTGAATTAGCTACACCCCGAAAAAAAAAATTTTTTTATCACACTAATACAATAATAGCAGTTTGCTTTTGATAAGGTAAATTTTATTTTGATAAATCATTTTAGAAAATACCGGTTAAACCTGTATAGTGAAAATAATCCTAAAAACGTTTATAGAAAATGTGTTGAATTAAAACTGTGCAAACACTTGACACAAAAAAACTGATGAACACGGTGATTTTAATGCAGTAATAATCGTTGTAAAATTGTATTCGGACGAGAAAACTATTTAAAAAGTACCATCGATCATGGAATTATTGCGAAAAATTTGTTTCAGTCGAATTTCAAAACACCAAATACACACGTAACACGCCAATGGTAAATAAAAGATTACCTAGTATTATTATGGCCCGTAAAATCTTCGTATCACGTAATCTCAATCACATTCCAAAACCGTTCAAATCACGTACATAACATATATATTAGGTACTGTTACCGTGATTCACAGGTATGTCGGAAAGTATTGAGCTTTTTTATTTTTTTATAAAGAATCAAGAATGTTGGCGCGAATCTGCTCGAGTTAAAGTTACAAAAACTAAAATGTAGAAAAAGAATACGAAAAACGTATTTTTACTTAGCACAAAGTCATAGGCGCAAACTGTGTTGTAATGTAATTGAACGTTTCAGCGAGGGCGCAATAAAGTTTACTTTTGATATTTGCTTAAACGGACAAGGAAGATAAGATTCGATTAGTTCGACAAAGAACTACCTACTTCAACAACTTGAAATGAAACAACTAAAATTTTCACATTTCATGAATCACAAATGCGAAATATACTCAAAGAATAAATAGATCATCCAGGTGAAAGAATTGTAAGTAATGTAATTATAAGTTTTATGTACGGAAGACATTTCGGATACGAAAGAATTAAAATTAGCTTTCTTCGAAAAACTATAGATATTTTTTCCATTTTCAACCATTTAATTTCAAAATATAATTTTTAATCTTATACGAAAAATTGTCCGATTATAAGACGATTGAAATTAGATCCCAAAACTTTCCCGAAATCTACAGTTTAAAGAAACATCTTAAAAAGTCAAGGGTAATTTGAACGATTTAATTTCGTCAAACGCGTGTATAGTTTTAAATTACGGTGAAAAAAAATAAGACAATTTTTAGAATTTTCAGAGAAACGATTTAAGTGTAAAAATATCTATTGCGCAGTATGAATTTTCTCGCATACAGGTGGCTGGACCGAATCAGGGTAATTATTTACTTTTCTTTATACAGGTAACCTACGAAGAATGAAATTAATTTCCGTCTGGTTTGAAATGTCATCGTGAACGTATCTCCTAACTCCTAAGTTTCGGAAAAAGTGACAGGATTTATAACCGCTAGCGATTCCGGGCGTATATGTATATTATATTCTTTTTCCAGCCGCACAAGCCTTCTCTCGTTTACCGCGTGTCAGCACTCTCTATACAGTGGGCGCCCCCCACGACTTATTCGAACAACAGATGTTTCGGATTCCACGACCTTTTTGACAATAAAAACCGTTGCTGCAGAATTAATTTTTCCTTCTCTCCGCTTTTCCAGCTCTTTCTGAGACTCGTTCTATACGTATAGTAATTACCTCGGCGCGAAAACCGACCGTGCCATTGTTTTTGTGAAAACGTTCGATAACGCTCTTTCCGCGATCTACTTTATACTCCTTTCGCGATTGTTATTCGTACAATATTATCATCATTGTTATTGCTTATATGTATACACAAAACGAACCTATGTAATTGCCCCCCGTAACAGGTGCGAGACGTTTCTCACGCAGCGCGAGTTCGTCAAAATAAAAAGAATTCATTGTTGCGGTCATTAGAATAAACAACGCGGGGGACACATCCGATCGCTGTCAAAAGCTCTCGCGGTTCTCTTTCACGCCGAACAAAACGGAAAAATCCACCGAGTTCCTCCACACCGAGAATAACAAAAAAAACATAGCGTTCTAATGAGGTACAATATTTCGTAAAAGCACGAAAAACTTTTCGATATCGAAACAATAATATTTTCTATCGTTTAAGATCTAGTTTGCAACTGACACGGACGAATGTGTACCGATCGATATACACGAGACGAATATCGTGTTACGATCATAAGCAATCAATCCACGATTTATAAACTAAAAATTGAGAAAACGTTGAACGTTACAGTCGGTACAATGTAGTAGTGAATTTTACAAGAACAAGATAAATTTATGATCGGAATTTCATATAACGTTTGCAAAGTTAACACCTACACAACACTGAATCGATCTGGATTTTTGAAAGGAAATCTACCCAAAAGTATTTGAGCGACTGAACGGTTTTATTTCTCTATTTCTAGCACATTACTTTTAGTGAAGCGGTACAAAAAGACAATGTTTTAAAACTATGTAATACCAAACATTAATACTTAGCTATTTTTTAGTAAATATCCACAACGTTCGCTCACTTATAATCAACCGAAACAACAAAAATAATTCAGCTTAAATACTAAACACGACGTAGGTATTCTCTTAAAAGAAAAATTCATTTTAAACTAGAAATTAATCGCTATAGGTTAGACGAATCATTCCTAGGTATTTATTTGACTTTTCATCTAATAACCAAACCAAATTAAAACAACAGAAAGATCTTTACCTAAATAAAAACGCCATTACATAAATATTATTGTCACGCCAAAAAAATCACAATATAATGTAAAAGAAGCTCAGAGATATGTGTTACCGCGTAAGAGAAACACTTGATACTGTTATAAAACTCCCAAACGGCCGTTTTCACGTGATATACACATAAACGAATGTTTTATAGTTTTGTTATTTTACCTCGCAACATCTGTACACGAACAAATAATAACTGTTGTACGAATTGTATTTTAGCAACGAGTCATTAATCATCCTAATGTATGATTAAATTATAATAATAATTTCCATACGAATTTAAAAAAAAAATTACCTTTGCAATACGAATGAACTCACGTGATTCAATTTTATATAGGTGGTGTTTCAATTGTTCCGAGCACGAGCAAATGTAATAAAATCAAATTAGAGTCGGTAAGTTATACTGGTAATAAAATGAAAACGAAACAACGACGAAATATTGAAATGGAATTTATATTGTAAAAACGTAATGCGAAACGGAAATTCGTATAATAATAGATAATGTACTAAACTTTTTGACTGCAAAAATGTATATATTTGTGAACTGAATATATGTTGTGTAAGTTAATAACAAAATTAGCGCCCAAGACAGACTAATTATCTTCATCGTATCAACATATTAGAAAAAAAAAACAGGAATCGTTTATTCATCGTATGATTGACGTTACAATATTTAGATGCCTCGAACGGGCAAACTTTTGGTGTTTTCTACGTTTAGGTTGGTTGAAAATGTTATTTAATTGCAATTGATGTTTAAAGACGAATAGAATTTTACGCGATGTAAATTTTATTGAAAAAATCACACGATCGATCGGATCGAAATAACCAACGGACGTTTACATTTCGTATGTTAAACAATTTTAAGTCAGAAGTGCGCGTGTGACGCGTGTTCCAGAAAAATTTATCTCCAATTTTTTTTTTTTTTTTTTTTACAATAATTCATAACACAGTACGGTGCAGGTTGTCGGTTTAAACAAAGGTTATTGTGATATCGATAATATTAAAACGGAACAAATACAACAAAACCTGAACGAGAGATATCGATCTCAGTTCGAGAAACGCCCGTAGCGCGTGTTCAAAGGTACTCGGGAAGCATGATGTGTTTGCCGACTACGTCGTTCTTCTTTTGTGCACGTTTCCACTGGGAAATAGTATAAACGTGGTCCGAAACTCGCCGCGTCGCCAACACGTTCTTTTCTTCTGTCGCGCCACGTTTGCACGCGCAAAAGTAGTAACGACTAAAAATACTTATAACGGTCGCAGACGGTTTTCCAAGTATTCAAAAATAATGCCAAAACACACAGCATAAATAAAAACAATTGCAATAATAAAAAAAAAACCCGGAAAGGTTACGCGTAAACAGTATAGCGCACATTAGCATACTTATTAAGAACTGCCAAGATAACGCTGGCGATGTTTAGTTCATCTCGCTTAGAGCGTGAACTGCGAAAATTAAATCACAGCACGTTTTTGAAAAATCGATTCACGTTTGTAAAAGTACTTGGTCGCGACACGATTAATTCGTTTACGCAAAATGTAAGAATGAAAAAATGAAACCTACGATTGGTTATGTTTTAGAGATTTCGTGAACCGAACAAATTTATTTATGAAAAATAAATTTCATAGTGAACAATTTAAATAGAACAGTGTATGAACAACCGTAAATGTTTCAAAATCATACACATTTAAACACGGTAAATGTGAAAACATTTTTTTTTCGTCACTAAATACTATAGAATACATCCGATGGCGCCGATATTGGTTCGGACATTACTTTCTCGGTATTGTACAATATTAATAATGCAGGAAATCGTAGTGATCTTTGAATTCTGTTCGTTTAAATAATATAATATTATGATACCTTTTATAGTTACCCGAGCAAACAGCAGTGTCCCCGTTGTTTTCACAAACAGTTTGCACAAGAAATATGTTTTTTAAAAAACGTTTCGCTCGTGACCTATAACTGATACTGGACGACTGGTCATGATTCGCGGGTGAAGTTCGTAAACTTTTTCAATTTGTACTCGAATATATGTTTAAAAAAAATGCTGTGGGAAAATTAACAAAACTGCAGTGAAGAAAAATAAAAAAACTACAAAATTGGCTTCCCTTCCCGGAGTATGAATATTTAATTTGCACGCCCAAAATTATGAATCAATTGATTTACGAGCAGTTTTGCGTTCGTAACTCGGCCGGATGAATTCACATAATTTATTTACCGACATGTTATTATTCAAGTGCGTTTAGATATCGATACCGAGAATTTTCATCATTATTAATAAACCTCGTGTTTCGCAATACAGCGTACGATATTAAAAACGCAAAATAAAGTCGGTATACTATATTATTCAGTCACAAATTATTGCGCGATTCCGGGTGTACCGACAAAAATAAATTATTTTTGGCTGCACAATCTGGATCACGACTCCCATCAATTATAATTGTTTTCCGCTTTTCGCGATATTACTTATAGTGGCTGCTTTTTCGAGCACTATAAACCGTTACGGACGATGTAGGTATACAACATTGAGTACTTACAAAGAATTAATAATAAACTGACGTCAAACGCGCTATACAATACGAGTGAAGGTAGAATAAAGTTGTTTTTTTTTCCGCCATTCGGCTTTCGCTTCAACAACTAACACAATTATATCGCGTCGGTAGTGTCTATACTATTATACCATTGATCGACTATACGTGATCTGCCAATCTTCCTTGGCTATAAAATTAGAATTCACCAAAATCGGTAAGATAGTTGATATTTTTAAATCCGTCTCAACCATAAATATTAAAAATGTATATGGCCACTGTAGCGAAAACTGTACACTATTCCATCGTGTAGACGACAGTTAATAAAAATTATATAGGTAGGTACGAAATAAGCATTCTACGCTACTTTCAGAATGTAAAACTATGTTCAGAAAATAACACACCACCAGTAATAAAACGGTAAATAATATTTACCACCAAAATTATGTTGGTTCTTTGTACACCTACGTTTTAAACATCTCTAAACCTAACCTAACTATATAATATACAACTAGACACAATTTGCGTACGAAATTTGGTATATTTTCGTATAACACAATAGTAATGGAGTAATTAACATGAATAAAAAAAAGCCGTAATCGCTCTCTACGTCGTCCCACGTGGTTGGTTTTACGCTGAGGGTTTTGGAAGGTTTCATGGTAATCATTGTCGAAAGCAATATTGTGAATTGCTTGCGAAAACAGCGATCGCGATCAGATTACCTATGAAAATTGATCCGTAACAATGGAATTTGTTATTAGAGTCTCAGGCGTTATAATCGTCGAAACCCCGTTTGTCGCCGTCCATTTCGATCCAGGACAAAACGTCGTCCGTGGAAACGCTGTTGACGTGGTGTGAAATCTTAGCGTTTAATTGATAACAATCAACAACGTTTTAAAGAGTGTACACGTCATGACGTGTCGATCAATATTGATTGTTTCATATTGTACAACAAGTTAAGGATATAAACGATAACAGAAACACATTTCTTCGTAACACATATGAGCAGGTTTCGTGGAACAAATCACACAGGATTGCGCACAGCGACGGAACAGATGATTACACGGGAAACGAGTCTGCGCGTGCCAAGTATTCTATACAAGGCGTTCCGAAAAAAAACCGTGCAAGTCTTTATAAGTCACACGGTAAAATTATTACGAATTTTGATATTTTGCAGACACTGTTCTAGACGATACGTATATATACTGTCGTGTGAAACGGTCGTTTTGCCCTATCCTCTGATACGACTTCACGCTGCCGCTCTTAGGGGGCCCAAATGTTCGAAAAATTTACGACTTTATTTCGAAATTGAAACCTGTGTGGCGGGCGTGTGAAATTTCTAACAAAACCGAATCAAAATATAGGGGACGGTGTAAATTTTGAATATTTCAGCTTACTCTATACACGTGAGAAGAAGTATCGTAAACGAGTGGAAGAAACCGATCGACACAGAGCACGGGAACACCGTCTGAAAAACGTATTACGGAATCATAAGATGATAATCGGACTACAGAGGGTTGGGTTACTACACCCTGTGATAAGTTCCTGGATTCGCCTGGATACGGACGCAACAATAAACATCTACCAGACGGACATTATGAGGCGAAACTGTTCGCGATCCTTAACCGAAACTTAAACGGAGTTTGAGTAATCGTCGTTATTCGCGAAATTGCAGCGCACGTTTGTGCGACGAGCGTGTATCCACCTACGCACAACGTGTCGCCCATTTGTCAGACTATATACCACGGGGCTGTGTAATTGGATTTTAAAACATTCGGTTTTCGACAGCCGTTCGCGTACCAACAGTCACAAAACAGAACCTGCACTCTTTCATACACGTAAGCACAACGTATCACGACAATCGATTGACGTCGTTTAAAACATTTTATCACAATCGTTTGACCGTTCTGATCCGGCGGTGTTTCCGATACGACTGGTATATTTACATTTCATAAACGTAGACGCGGTTAGATTCGCGCGTTTTTGAAGTTGATCCCCCGCAATCGTCAAACATGTACTGTCGCCCCATTTCATACGTCAACGGTTACTGTACTCGGTTATGGTGGAAAAAAAAGGATCGCGAGGGATTTCTGTGTGGACGTTAAGACATAGGTGTCATCGAGACGAACGACTAGTTAAAATAAAGGATTAGAAAAAATCCTGGGAATCGAGGGTCCAAAAAAAAAAACTAGATACAATTGTGTACACGAGAAAAACGGAACGACGAAAACTGATGATATCCGAAAGAAAAGATCTACGAAAAATTTACGGCCCAGTCTTCGATGGGCGAACCGATTGATGGAGAAACTTCGATGGGCAAACCGATCGATGGAGAAAACTACACGACGAGGGACTCCAAAGACTTTTTCAGAAGCCGCATACAATTAGAGAGATTGCCAAACGAAGATTAACTTCGATAGGTCATACGCTTGGCGAAAACGGGGAAATGGAGGAGACCGTGTGGGAAAAAACAGGTCAAGTGAAAGCTAAGGCGGGAGGAAGACAGTGCGAGGAAAGAAGTTAAAATGATAGAACCTGTTACCGAACGGAGAGGAGCAGTAGGTGAGCAATAGGTGCCGCAAAGTTTGTGTTTAACAGTGCGGTCTTATAAACTAAGAAACAAGCAGCAGAAGAAGAGGGATTTCTTTCACTTTGAATGTAAATTAGACTTCTATTTCGGACGGCAAACAACGCGGTTAAGGCCTAAAATAACAACAAAAAAAAAACAAAAAGGAACGAAAAAAAGAATTGTTTCACGTGAAACGCAGGATATACGTGGTCGGGGGTAGTGTATTGTTGTACATTGAGGTATGTGAGCGGGGGTTGAAAGGGCACGTAAGACGAGGGTGAAATTGGTGGTCGGTTCATGTCGGCAAAAAGGTCGTCTAATCAGCATGTTCATTTGTTGCGCGCGGGGCACACGCCGGCAGCTGTCATTCGCACACATCGCGCTAAGCTAGCTGTACAGACAATAAAGTACACAACGAACAGGGTGATGCATAATTGTCATAAAAAAAATAAAAGAAAACGTGTTCACTCTAGAAAATCACAACGTTCCGGGGCTTTGAATTGTAAATGCGAAATAAATGGGTATGTTCGCGTACGATTCGTGCTTACTTACTATAATTTATAAGAATAGATCAACGCGCCGACCAATTAAACAGTACATCTGAATTATAAGTTTCGTCGAAACTGTCTCTTGTTCGGACATAAAACCGTTCCGTGACGAATTTCAACAGTAAAAAAGAGTATAGCTGTTAAAATTTTTTAAAAAGAAATCGTTTTCCGTCATAATATGGCGTATCTCCAAAGTGAACTCTTCAAAATCGTCGATCCAAATAATCGCGATAAACACAATCTCTTAAAGAGCTGACGCACAACGACATTTTTCATTCTTAATTACACAACGAACCAAAGGCTATTCAAATGTGTTTGTTTCACGAGGGTATACGGTTTTGTGGAAAAATCGTAAAACCGTTGCCGTAGAACAATAACGGTACACCTACCCTGTATCGAAAACGAATGACGGACTAACCTGCGGAGGGATACAGGACGAGCGGACTGAAAGACGTAAATGCAAAAGGATCACTGCCAAATCGGTCGGTTATCTTTTATAAAGAAAAAAGATATTTCCACCGACGACAGACGAGAAAAAAAACGTTCTTCTTTGCCCGTTCATTCGAGTTTATACGTCGTTTGCCTTAAAGATTACATCGAACGAATCTTTTTGTGTTATTATACGCTTTATTCTATATCGTTGTCCTGCCATTTATACACAAAAGCGTTTGAACCCGAGAGAGAGTATCGTTTCGGAATTTAAATGAGACGAGATTTCTATAACGGAATACCCGTCGCTGCACAGTCGCGGTGCCCCCCATCGCCGGTATAACGCTTAGGAAGTTATATTACCCTACGAAAAAACAGTGGTGTTATAAGTGCGCGGCCGTTTTACGTTTTTTCACCTATACACCCCGTATCGGACCAACTCAAAAAGTCATGAGACTCGTTTTCAAAACTCCAGACGAAGAACCGACGATCGTTTACTTTTTAGACCATTTTAAAGCCACCGCGAGCGTTTTTCTAAACGTGAAATACGAGACAGAACGTGCGCAAGACACGCGTTTGATATAGGCGATCGTTACAAAATTAATTTCGTGTTGTTAAAACGGACCACGGAGAGTTCGCACAGACGGCTGAACGAGTTATTTGCACACGGATCTGTTGTCGTATGTTTGTTATAGTACCATTCGTGAAAGTATTTTGTCATAAAAAACGAAAAAGATAATACAGGGAGAAAAGCTCATGGACGGGAGTGAATTGTAAGAAGAACGGAAAGATGAGAAAGGCCTGCTGTTGCAATGTCGAGGCTCGGGTGCCTACCGTTCTTTGAGTAGGAGTCGTTGGGGCTTTCGGGGCTCAGATTTTTTACCGAAAACAAACCGAAGGACGATACAGCTTCTACTCCCGCAAAACGTCTTCTGTAAAAATTTCAACAAACTACAGTTTCGAATATATACAGCTGCTATAAAGGAGTCTTTACAGTGCCGATGACCAAAACTGACTGTGTGCGGGGTCAGTTTATTCGATTAAAACGATAACGTTCACCGGTGCACAACTGACCTTGTAAATAAATGTAAAACGACGTGTTCCGCAGTCGGTCCCAGAGCGGTTCGACGGTGGCGAACGCGAGCGCGCGCAACTCGTTGTACCGCAGGTCGACGAACCGGAGCTTGTCCAGCCGGGCGAACGTGCGGTCGTGTAGCGCTGTCAACCGGTTCTCGGACAGCGTCAGCCGCACCAGGTCGGGCAGCCCGGCGAAACCGCGGCCGTCGACCGTCCGCAGAGCGTTGTCCTCCAGCACCAGTTCCTCCAGGCTGACCAGCTCGGCGAACGCGTCCGGGCCCACGCGGCTCACGCGGTTGGCGCGCATGTCCAGCCGCTTGAGCGACGTCAGCCCCAAGAACACGTAGCGCGACAGCGCGCCGGACAGCCGGTTCTCGGACAAGTCCAGCTCCTCGAGCCTGCGGAGCTGCTCGAACGCGCCCTCCGCTATGTAGCTGATGTTGTTGCGGTCCATGTACAGCTTGCGGAGCGCGGGCAGCGCGGCGAACACGTCGTTGCTGATGCCGTCGATGGCGTTGTCGCCGAGCGTGGCCACCCGCAGGTCGGGCATGTGCGCCAGCGACTCGCGGGCCAACCGGACGATGTTGTTGCGGCCCAGCGCCAGGTCCTGCAGCCGGGACAGGTTGGCGAACGCGTGCGAGTGCACCGTCCCGATGTCGGCGTACACGATCTCCAGCGTGCGGAGCTCGGGCAGCTGCGCGAGCGCCTCGGTGGGCACGAACGTGAGCGTCCGGGACGTGGAGCCGCGCACGTTGAACGTCAGCTTCGTGACGTTCGACTGGGACCGGAACTCGCGCCACACCGGCGCGTCCCGCGGCTCGCCGTCGTTGAACACCCAGCAGTCGGCCGACGTGGCCGACCGTGCGGCCGACTCGTCGCAGTAACAGAACAGGTTGATGGACGTCTTCTGTTCCAGCGCGCAAACGTTTATCTCGGCCGCGCCGCCGTCCGCCGCGCCGCCGTAGCTGCGCCGCACACCCGGCTTTTGGTTCTTCGCCGGCCGCCTGTGCGCCACGTAGCCGTGGCCGTCGTACGCCAGTGACGCGACCGCGACGAGCGCGGCCACCGCGAGTGGCCGGTGCATCTCGATAGACGCCTGAAACAACAACGGCAACAATGATAATTCCGCGTGACGCGCCCAAAACGCCGGGGCGAATAAGATAGTTAGTTAATAATCCCAATGTCAGCGGCTACGATAGGACCGAGCTTTTTATCTCTTTGCGTTCTCCAGAAAAAACAAAAAAAAAGAACAGCTGTGAAATGAAGTGAAAAAAAAAGGAAAGAACTTAACGGACTGCAGCAAACGAGTTTAATCTCGTCACCAAAATTTATCGTGTTGTACGTACATCCGCTTAGGTGGTACTCGGATTGTTCACTAGAAAAACACGAAAATAAGTATTGTGTTCAATCGTTTTGTCAACACTCACTTGCAATAAATAATGACCGCGGTCGTGTGTTGTTGTACATTTACACGGGTGAAACACGAAAAAAAACTACCCTAATAATCGTAAGACAACGCCGCACATATTAGAGTAGTTATGTATCTAAGAGCGTTCACTGTAGATTGACAATTATCTTATTGAAACGCGAAATTCAAACATGATCGATTCAAAAATGCGTGTAAACAAGGCAACACGTCGGTGGTAATCATCAAATATCGTCATCACGTGGGTACTGATATCGTTTAAAACACGTTTTTGCACCACTAACTCTTTAAACGAATTTTTTTTTAAACAAACTTCTCGAATTACGTGCAGCGTTCTTTACCGGCGAGATTCCGACGTTTCAGTTTTGTCGATAGAACATTCGCGCGGCACTTCAGATCGAAATATCCGCGAATTTACGCTCGGTCTCCGTTTTAACCGATCGTGTACGACCGATCGCTTCGGCATCGTGTCTTTCGAAACACGGTTTTATCGTAATAACAACAACAATAATAATGTTACGTGCGTCGACGATAACTCCCCCAGTACCTGTAAGTGGTCGTTGTCACGACACGATTTGTTTTCCGAAAATATTAATTCCAAACGAGACAGCGAGCATACATACATATAGCGGGTACCTGTCTGCGACGACTCTCGTATAGCGGACAGTGTTCTGCCGACCGACAGTTTATGACGACGACACGATGAAATATTTATTATACGCTTTCCGTGCAGATCGATAGCAGCCACGTCGCCGTTTATAATCCGTTCAGGCGTTTTTCATGTTCCGATTTTGTGACATTCTTCCGATCTTTTTTTACTCGTTGTTCCAAATACCTTTGTCGCCCGTTTTTTAATTATTGGTAACTGGGGGGGGCCCTCCGACGTTATCGAATACACCACGATTCTGGGGGACGCATCCGGACAATGATAAAAAAATAAAGGCACCCACAATAAACCCCCCCAGGCAACGCTGGATACCATTTTTATTTTTAAGGTTTTTTTTTCCCCGTTCGAAATTACCAGTCGAATTTGTACGTCTCGACATCGCCCGTAACAATCGATCTCTCCTCACCGCTAATCCATGTGAAAATAGAGATTTTTTGAATCGCGGATTGTTTTGTTCGTCGAAAGTCCGCGCTCCGAACGGCTCGCCGTTCTCACAATGATTGGGAACCGACGTACGAAATCGGAACGGTTCCTTTCGGCCGGTCGGTCTCGTTGGTCGCGAAATATTTTTGAATCGTTTTTCCGGTGACAACGACTCATCACTCGTTATTTTTTATACGTTAACACGGACTATTCCATGCCGAAAATCGCTGATTTTTTTGTGCCATTACGCACTTTGAAACGCTGTTGTTTATTAGATTATCGTTGTTGTAAAAGAAACGTCGGCCGTCCGTTTACGTCGCGACGTGTCGGTTCACGTCTGACCCCGCATACATAATAATAGCACGCCGCGAAGGTTGCCCTTTTTTTCCCCTACGAACGTATTTTTTTTTTGTTCACCCCTTTTTTTTTATTCACGAGAAATATCGTCGTCGTCGTATCATACGAAAAATACTCATTCGATATTGATGCGCCCCCATTGTGCTTTACGCGCTCCCCGCGTGCACGCCACGTTTGTTTTAATATTGTATAAGCGATTCGGTTTCGGAATAACGGCTTCGCAAAAAACAAAGTAACGTTCCGAATTCGTCTGTTTTGTAAAATAAACTTATTTCGCGCCGCCGCAATAGGCGCGTGCCCGTTTTCCATATTTTCTTTTACAAGACGAAACTCTGTAAATCTCGCACTGGTCTTAACCGAACGCGCCTAACCTGACGCCAACCGAACGCGGCTGTCCAAAAGGAACAACGTATCGCAGTTTGATCCTAAACTAGTCGACCAATTACAAAATTTCAATTTTTATTTAATTTTCAAATTTCACACGACTTTTGACGCGTCAAACTGCATTCGTGTATACAAGACGATTCGCCTTTGTTTTGGAAATTCACGACGAGACAAAACGACTCCGAACCAGCGTGCGACAAAACGCGTTTTCGAGTTTCCTGAAAATCTACTCTTGACACTTGCCACTCTGGATCATGGACATTTCGATTGGGAAAAATCTTAATTAGGTAGGCGTCACCGTCGCCAGCTCGTACCCCTTTCGCGAGTAGGCGTGTCCCGTCCGCTCTTGTAAACCCGGAGGGTAGCTGGCTGCACCACTGGAGAACGGTAATTGAAAAATGATTTGATTACGCGGCTAGACGCCATGACCTCCAGCGTCGGCTGCGAAACATATTATTACAGCTGTACTACGCGAAAAATGTAATTTTAATATTTCACCACTCGCGACGGAGATAGCGCGCTTTTTGATCTGTGCTTTTGTTTTGTAACAAAAAAAGCGATAAAAACTGACAAACGTGACACGGTTTCGCAGTTCTGATTTCTAGGGGAATATCGCACGCGTTCGTCTCGCCCAAGATTTTACGGTCCGTCGGGAATACGACGCTCAAGCGCAGTCATCGCGATCGTTTGCTCGGTCGAATCTCTCTGGCGCTCGTACAGCCGGTTCGGAGCAGACGGAACATCATCACGTCGTAAAGACTACTACTCGTGAGCGGCGCTCATTTGACGCGGATTCGTGATGGATTCACGCGCGGTCACGCTTGTCACGAGGGTTTTGAAAACGATCGAACGCGACGAACGAGTAAAAAAAACAAATTCGTTGACGAACGGTTAGTTTAAAGCAACCGTGAAAACCGTAAAATAAATAACCGTTTTAACTGCGACTCGAACGTGTGATGAACAACCCCCGTCATTGCCGCTTTACTTTTAAACGGCAATTATTTACGGCGAACGCGCATTATCGGCGTAAAACTTGTACGAGAGGCGTGCCCACGAGAGAACACGACCGTAAAAACTCGCACACGCGGCGTCGAATCGTTCTCTCGTGAAACGCGCGGTATGTACACACACGCGCGCGTGGTCCGAATTAACGGCTAAAGAAATAAAACTCGGGAACCGAGTTTGGAAATAAACTGCGCTGTCGGCTGTACCTACGCCGTTAATCAGACCGATCGGACGTATGAAATGTAAAAACCTAATAATATCCCCGATCGAACGGACGGTCGTGCGATCAAAAATCTCATAAAATATAAAAAAAACCAGTATACCGGTGGTGTTCGGTAAAAAGGAAAAACTATAACGAAAAACAAAGCCGATTATTATTTAAACTCGTTCGTTGGGGCAGTGCGACTGTATTTATTTGTGTCTTTGTCGTCCGCTGTGAGACCACAATTATTTTTTCCGGCGCAGGTTTACGGATGCGAACGAAACAACTTCGTTCGGATACGTTGCACACGTGGTGCACTAAAACTACACAGTCAGGTGGTAAGTCGACAAAACGACGAATAATCCAAATTTAAAAGTCAATAACGGCGTTTATGAAGGCCCGTCGTCAAACTAAAAACCAAACTAACCCAATCCGACCGACTAGTTGCGTCCTTAAACACGTGGTCGTTAACAATTTTTAGATGTTTGCTCTGTTCTTTTATTTTGAAAATAATCATTAACCATAACTGTTTTTACAGCGGAAACTGGGGCGGGTTGACCACGATGTTGATATCTAACTGCTCGAATATCCGTCAAAAATCTCTTAAGATTGCGTACACAGATCCTCTTAAGTCACGCGAAACGTTAGTTTAAAAATATAATTCATAGTTGTACCGTCAACTTACAGCTGCCGATAGTAAACTCTCCTCGGGTAGCGGGCAACAGTCGACCGACTGAAAAAAAAAATTAAACCCGAGCAATTTTTTATCGACTCGTAGCGAAATGTTAAAATTAACGCGAAACGTTTCCAATAACTTTTAAAAAACGTCCGTGATGAGTTTAAAAGATTTCACTCTTCAAGAGCTATAAGCGGTTGACCTTATTGTCGTCAACTTGCACCATTCTCCACTACGTACATAATGCTGTACAAAACGAAAACCGTTATTGCTCGCGTTACGGTATTTTCGTACATACAGAGTAAGTAATCTAATAATATTTGTATACTACGCTTTGAACATAATATTATTATTATCACGGTTACCTCGCAACAGCCGTGTAACTTTTGCTCGAGAATGCAATCATAAAAATGCATTCCCCGGCAACTCGTTCCGAATCATTGAACCTACCCCGAAAGATCGTAACGGTAAATTTGTAGCTATATTATGATTAATGCGAGAGCGCGTTTTTCAAAGAGCGTATTACTTGCGCGCAGATACACCCCCAGAGGTATTTTGTATCGAACGAATTTTGTGGATGAGCTCTTGTGTGTAATGACGATGAATTTTCGAACACGATGGTTTATTTAGTCGCAATAATCGTTCGTTGCGTTTTAGCACAACAGCTATTTCGCATGATTATACGCCTAACAAACTATTAATACGTCAACACTAACAAACAGGAGTACTTGTGGTAATACAAGTACCAATTATTTTGTACGAGTTTGTTGTTCTAAATTGCACGTTTTATGTACCTACATGTTGTGAAACGCCGAATTGATTATAATCACCAGTATGTTAACGATTGTAAGACGTTCGGCATATTTTTCATGGATAACGTAAGTTACTCTGCATAAATACTTTGAGCTTACTAAAGTGGATTTCCAGAAAAACCGGCACGACAATAATCGTTTTTTATATTGTGGAAAAACAATTACATATTACCGTCATTCTAATTTAAATTCAGACGTTACTCGAAAGAATACAAATAGGTCGTTTGTAGCGCAGTTGATTTTATTTAAACAAACAACAGAACGAATAGGCACTGGAAAAATTGAGTTTTCGTGAAAATAATAACTTTTAAGATTTTACGTTTAAATTGTTTCTTCGACATTTGATGTTTGCTTCTCGAAACAGTGCAAAAGTTTCAATAGTTTTGAAATGTAACACTAAAGAACTCTTATAAAATGTACACCAATTTTATAATATAAAAATCAATAATAATATATTGTTTTTCAACAGTTTTGGCAGTCGGATAATCACATCGAACTGTATTATTTTGAATATCAAATAATAGGTTTTAACCATTTTTTTTTTTGTTTCACAATTATTATCGAAATATTAATTGCCGTGAAAGATAAATGTATTTTATCTGGTGGTTTTTTTTTATTCTAATTGAAATATTAAATACGTATATGTACGTTTATTTGCGCTTTCTAAATACACCGTAAATATATGAAAAAAATTCTACGATTTAAAAGTCTGTGAAAAAAAAAAACAAACGTAATGCCTAAAGAAAAAAATATTTTATCTTCGTTGTGAAGCACAATCGCATCGTATATTATATTTTGTTTATAAATTTTGTATTGTACATTTTCAAATAAATCCAATATTCCTACTGTCCGCTTGGGACTCAAAGACTCGAATCTGTTTTAAAATATACTTCTATGACGCGAGACGACGGGGGAAGGTATAGGGAAACTTGTGCGTGTCCCACGAGAAAAGACACGTAGAATTAACCATAACATTTGTAAACTCACTGAATTTAAGTGCATATACCAGCTACAGTGTGCCGTACGCAAAACAATATTGTGAGAGATCAAATCATTTTGCATTTCAATGCCAATAAAGTATTGAACGCGTAAGAACCTCCTTGTCTCATTCTCCGGACGGAAGCTTAAAAAAAGTCGTGTATCAATCATTATCCCGTAAGGAATACCGCCGAACAGACACAGTAAATCGTTGTTTATACTTACAATATTAAATCACAAAAAACTGAGACTGAGGAACATAAAAAAAATGATCTACAGAGTGTATGACAAACTCGCCAACGGTCGTATACCGTTTACCGTAAAATTATATCGCGTTTAAAAATAAATTACAGATCATTTTAGTTACATTAAAAGTATTATTTTTTCAACAAGTGTTTGTGTTTCATTTTGCTTCGCGTATAATTGTTATCCACAGTTTTAATAGATTGCAAGACACTTACCATAACTATTTAATAATCGTTATTTTCTTAATTAGTTTATAAGACATTTTTATTTATTTTTTTTTTTTTACATATACAACCACATTGAAAGTTTTCAAAGATTTAATACAAAATAAATGATTTAAATACCTTCCGAATGTATAACCAAATGTACCGATAACAACAGGTGTTGATATAGTGTATGAAGTATTATACGAAATGTGTTATCGACTATTTCATACGCAAAATCCTAGACTTACCCACTGAACCGCAAAAATATTCTGACCTCTTAAATTTGACACAAATCAAATCGACTTTCCGTTAAAAGTGTGTTCAACGAGAGCATAAGATCACACGTACAGGATCGTCGCATACCATTTTGTTATACTTAAAAGTTATTTCTATAAATAACACCTTAAAAGGGTTACAAAAAAAAACTTGTAAAAATGTTTTTCGAGTTAAAATAAGCAAACAAGTGATCGAGAAAATGTGTACAACATGAATAATAAACGATATAAACGTAATACAACACATAATACGATAGTTTACATCGATCCATGCCACGCAGTAATTATTCAAAACCAGCGAATAAATGAATTATTAAAAAAATCTACCGAGTTTAACGGTCGCGGGGAAAACTAACGAATAACACATTTTGTTCGGTAAAATAAGAGTATTCTTACGAAATAATGATTTTTTTTTATAATTCTGCAGAAATACCTGTAGAAAATAGACCGGAGTTTAAAAAACTCGGATAGAACGTCAAACGCGAGGCGATCACGGGAAAACGGGTTTTATTTCAAGACCGAAAATTTTTAAATTTTCCCGGTGTATCTTCGACGACTTTGCTATGTACCGCGGAACATAAAAATCGCTGAACAACAGTTTTGAACCGTTCACGAATTCAACCAACAACTTTCATATATTTTACTGCGGTACGACCCAACTGTTACCGTTTTGCGATATTATTACAATATACGTTATAACATAATAATATTATTATTGTTATTATATTACACGGAGTTGTACTTCTTCGCGTCGCTTTGCTAACACAACACACGATTTGCATACACCGCGAACGAACATAAATTATAATATATAACGGTGCAGGGCGACCCCTCGTGAAAGTCGGGCGTATAAAATACGTCCTTATAAAATACGGATGTTATTTTTATTATTTTATTTTTTTTAAAACGAACAATATACAACGTACGTGGGCATATGTGTACGCGCAAAAGTCAAGATTTTCCGACGGTTTTATCGCATACTGGATGCGATATTATATCGGTTTTGTAATGAAATTAATTATGTTTGCAGGACACAACGCACGGGCCGAACACGAAACAGAGTTTTGTGCTCGAAAGGGGAGTAAATTGTATTTACCAAAATCTATATATCGGTGAAAGTGAACAAAGGCCGAGCAAAAGGGGCGGTATTTACATGGGGAAGCCGGCACGCTTGTACCCTTAACATGATGCAGGGAAACGGTGTGTTATAATTTTATGTATCATAAATACTGTGGCGTCATCAAGATTACACATAGTCTTTTTTTTATTTTTTTTAATATTTTAATATCTACTATACTGAAATACTAATAATATCCTTGTTATTTTTTGGATTTTGATTACGGTACGAATCATTTTTGTTTCAGCACTGCACCTTTGAACTTAAAGAGTATTCGTACCTAATAACACAATGAATTTTATTTATTGTCTTACGTGACCGAATTGTCATTCATAAAAATTTTCCAGACCTAAATACGATCATAAAAAAAGCGCTTACTCCAAAAGACTTACGTTAATTTCACAACTTATTGTGCGTCGAAAAAATAAAAAAATGTAAAGACAAAAACGGCAAATATTAAACATATTGATTTAACCGGTATCTGATTTCTTTAAATATCATGAATCAACGCTCTGGAGTCACCGCCAATGTTAGACATCGCAAACATCAATAATGACGAAAAATTATTGCCCGTAGAAAAGAATAGTTACATTTTACTCTTTTCATTATAACGTGTAAAAATTATTCCAAAAGTTGACGTATTATACATAGTGAACAAACAATTGTTTTTCATAACACGTTTTTTTAACTTTCTTGGGCACGAAAAGTCAGCATAACAATTGTTTTTCTTCTCGTCTATTCAGATATAGGTATAATGCTGTACGTACACCAAACGAGCAAATAACGGCGTTAATTTAGTATAACATCGCAGTATTTCGGCAAAGTCGTCAAGTCGTTATTGCCGAACTTTGCAAAGTCGTCAGACGTCGCGGCCGTTCGAAAGAGGGTTTTCTTTTTCAACTCTCGTGTACGTTTATAATAGTATTTATTTTCAGCTCAAGAATCGAATCCAAGTCACGTAAGCACCCGTACGCGGCTCAGCATCACAGAAATAAAATAAGAGCTGCTCAGCTAATACAGAACCCGCACAAAATGTTAGCTGGTGAGTAGTCCGACGTATAGAACCGACGACCTGCCAATTCGGTTTACATCTAATAAAACTATTGCAAAAGTTAAAGAGCTCCGAGCTGATAATATTATATACGTTTTGTAGTGTGGTTGTACACGGTAAATTGGATAACTTTTACAATTCAACAATACATAACATTAATAACAACGGGATGGACGTTATTCACAGTCGTATCCCGTCCAGCGTAATTTCGGGACTTATGTAACATGTTCTTATGTGGCAATTTTATAAACCAGTGTCCAGTTTGGAAAGAATAATGTATTATTCACAGGGGTCGAGTCTACTGTTTTGTGGTCGAGGCGCGGTACAAACTAATTATAATATTAAATTTCGAAGCGAACAACACCAGTCGTTAACTTCAAAAACTAAAACAAAGACGGTACAAAATCCCGTTATCGACTAATGAATTCAAGAGACGATGAATGCCAAAAACAGAAAAACGACAAAATATAACAATTTCGATGATCAACATAAAAAATAATACAAATATTGTTGAAAAAATCACGCCAAGTTTACGAAATTGCATCTTGAAATTTTGAAAATGTTTGTTTAGATAATTTAAAAAGCACTTGAATTCAAACGAACGTAAAACCAAAATCACATTTACTAAAACTTATATAAGAGTAAACTCTAAGGGTATAAAATTAGTTACACGATACAATACGGAAATATTTTTATTGAATACAATTTAAATATTTTCTAGTTAACTCATGCCTATTGGGTATTTTATTTTAAGTTAGTTAACACAAAATCACTATAATTTGTGAGATCGACTTAATAAATAAATGATTTTTACGGCATTATGCAACGGTTCTTTGTGTGTAAAACTATTTGCCTCAATTAATAATTCTCTTAAAAAAAAAAAAAACCGAATCTAGCTGTTTTTTGTTAACAAAAACGAAAAACAAAATTTGGTTTTCTACCAGTCGAGACAGTTTTTGACGGCGGGCAACATCAAAAGTTCAATCGATCCGAGAAATGTTTACTAGAAATAATGAAATAATCAAGTGACATACAATAAAATACGCACAAACTTTTTGAAACGAAAAATACTTCAAACACCCCTCAAAACTTTCATCAAAAGAAAAAAAAGTTTGAATAATTCAAACAAACTCTAATTTTTGTTACACTTGGTTTTGAAATTCACAACCATATAAAATGATTGAATACAAAATTCGTTAAAATTAACATCTCGGTGCTGGGTATTCTGGTCATAGAAGGATCAAACGCAATAATTGAAAAGAAAAACTGCATTGTATTTGCTTTGCATGTTCAAAGAAAAATTAGATCGAGTCTCCGAAAAAAACAGGAACTCGGCAAACAGAACGCATCCGATTGTTGTAATTACTTTTTTTTTTTATAGTTACATTGGTTAATTTGGTCGAAATCACGAAATCACCGAAAAATCGATTTGCTACTAATATAAATAGTGCACAACTAGCACAGTTGTGGACTGGAAAAATTTCTCGTATAAAATACCAATGAACAGTAAGTATGTAATCTAGGTACACTTTATGCTTTTACTCATCACACTCCAAATTTATTTGACACACTTCGTATCACACAAAAACATGTTTATCCTGTTGCAGGGATATTGAATTATTATAATGACCTATCAACGGAGAAAACGATTTTAGGGTTGCTTAACATTTTCGATGAATTATAATGTCTTTATAATGTTCGAAAATAGAGTATTAAAGCAGCAATTTGATGTTGGTGACGAGTGATCACATGTAAACAAAAACTATTTATTTTTTCAAAGTACAAACTAAGTTTAATTTTTCTTTTTTAACGCTATAATCTTATCGAAACAGTTATGTACCTTAAGCCATAAAAGTTATATTAAACAGTTCCGACTTTAACGAACTAAATTCTACGTAGAACAAATAAGTCCAGTTAATATTCATCTAGTCAAAAATTTAAAGCATAAAATAATTTTTGTTTTGTGGTATAGCCTAGAAAAATGAATTTTTAAAGCATGAACACACAGCAATAGGCATTCTATGAACAAAGTGTTGGTTTTCGCACAAGCGTTTTTAAAAAATTTTTGTAATGTATTATTTTTTTATAGTTTCTATGGTAAATTTTGGCGTAACAATAAAATGTTTAGAACACAGGTGATTTCTCGTTAAACACCACGCTTACTAAAACAGTATAAATACAAAATTTAAATCAAAACACGTACAATTGACACATTAATTAACACACCGTTTCAAAATTTAATATCACGCACTATGGAAAATATTTTTCATTAACCTATATGGAATATATAGTGAACATTTTAATGGCGAGTCCACTTATATTCGTTGGATATCTGTTGTACGTGGACGATAAAAGGTAGGTAAACAGTGTTATGATCCAAATCAAACTTAGTAGGTACAGCATTTTATCAAACAGCTCGTGTCTAAATTTCGACTAATATTAAAAAGAAAAAGTAACAACGTTGGTAGTTGACGATTTTAATTCATCTGGTTAGTTGTGTTTCAATCGTTGTAAATTGAACTTAACTCGAACCTGTTAGTAAGTTGATTCACCGATTACACAAGTCTTACACACCGCCGATACACAAAATTAAAACGAAAAGCAACTGTGCTTATAGAATTAATGCTGTTTAACCGAGTTGTGTGCTCGCTGTCAAAAATTTGTCTTCTCCGTATCACGTTGTGAACGATTACTATCAATTTTACTTAATTAGTTATTTAACAATTACCGAACAGTTTATTGACTTGTATAATCGTTATAATTGCCATCATTTGTATGCCGAGGCGAAACATTGAAAGTAGCTGGTAATTAATAAAGTATCCCCAAAAATGTACACGTCGTACTGCCGCCGATACCGTTTTTCATCCAAAACACGCTTTACGGGAAAAGTTCTTTCGCCTCGTAGAATTAAAATGTTTGAATAATAGTTTTTTTAATATTGAAAGTAAAAAATATTAAAAGTCGCGTTTTATTTTTTTTTTTTTTTACATTCGGTGTCACAACTTTTACACCGCGATTAAAATATAATATTACTTACCAGTAATAATATGTGGTTGAAATTTTTTGAAAATCTGTTTAGAAAATTTTTTTTAAATTAGAAACTACTCAAAAGAAAAAACCCACGACCATACGAATACGAGGGTCGATTTACCTATTTAAAATTGTTTTAGATTCCGAGCGTTAGCGAGTTGTTAGCTAGTGGTTTTACAACGATGTTTATTTTTTTTCGATACTGTTAACAAAATGTCTACCAGAAACAGTGTACCGATTTTTGCATACAGTACCTTTTCTTTTAGCGAATCGGTTCAAGACGGTGTACTTTAGAGGAGTCATTTTTCTCAATAGTTTCTCAACTATTTTCAAACCGCTAAAAACGGCATAATATCGTCGACAACGCGTAGAGTTATTTCACCATGATTTCGAAAACAATCATCGAGGAGTCTTGAAATTTTAGACGAGTCTTCGTACCATACAACTTCAAAAAGATTTCATTTCATCTTGGGCTATTTATCTTTAGACTTTAAAGGTTTTTCATTCACGAATGGGTTAATTTTGGGTTCTTCGACTCGAAATTCGACACCAGTAGTACGTTACTGCGCTAACTGTTTTGAAAATCGAATCACAATTCGTCCATCCGCCGGTCAATTGGTTTTAAGATTTTTAACGACGCGTTATTGGATTTCATTTTATAATCGCGCGTATGTGTATTAGCTGTCGTTTCTCCGTGATTTCGAAATTTCTATCGTCCTGAAACGAAAATGTACGTTCGTGTACGGCGGAACCGCGACGAGACCATCTTCAATCGTTCAGTTCTCGTCGTTGAATTTCGGTTTCACCAGGACGTGTTTACTTGATGACTGCACAGCTCGCCAACGATCGGTTTTTCGACGGCCAACGATCGCGTTGCGCGGGTATCGAATAAAATGCCCGAAACAGCGAGCCGCCCAAAGCGTAGTCGCCACTCCTCCACCACGGAGTGATGATCCCGGGGCTTTTTACCTCCGTCGTTTCGTTTACAGACTTTCGTGCTGTTACCCCGTTTCCGCGTGTCCGGCCCGGGGCGATCGCCGCCACGGAAGAGCGTTCGCGTTGCGCATGTTGCGGCGGGCCAGGGATCTCGTGGACGCTGCGGCGGACGCGGAAGCGGCGTCCGAGTGCGTGGCCGCGGCGGTGGCCACGTTGGACGAGCGCGAGGCGCGGCGTCTGTTGCGGCGGGTCCGGTGCTCGTTCCCGACGAGATTCGCCGACGCCGTCCACAAGAGTTTGATCGGACCGCCGGATCGCGGCCGCTCGTGCCCGTGGTGTCGTCGTCGTCCCCGCACCTTGCTGGCGGGTACAAGACTCGAGCCGAGACAATAATGCTGTTCCGCACTGTCTCCGGTGTTGCCGGATCGCGGTCGATGACGCCCGTGTTACCCCGACTCGCCTTTCACGTCGCGATACCGCACTTATCGAAAAACTCTCTGCAGACTCCCTCAAAGGTTCTAAATAACAAAAAACCGTCTTTGACAACACCCCGCGATTCGAGAAACCGCGAAAAATGCTTCGAAAGAACTAGGAAGTTTTCCTGAATTTGGCTAAACAAATACGACGTCGATAACTGTGTCGTACGGTTGTGTTACAGAACGCCCGCCCCTCGCTGCGAAATCGTAATCCGAAAATGAAAACGCGTGTTTTATCAATAAATTACCATTTTGAAAATGATTTCGACACTAATGTTGTTTTTCGTCGCAGTTGCACCGCTATTTCGACCGCAATCACGACTTACGTACAAATCACAGAAAATGTGTTCCGAAGCCGCGGTTCGTTTATAATATTTATTTAAACGTCGTTTCGTTAAACGATATTATACTTGTGAGTTTTATATTTTACCGACCGAATATAACTACACACCTGTACTCTTTTAGTCGGACTTATTTTTTGTCGTAAAAAAAAATTCAAAATCCAATTCTTACATTGGTGAAAAAAAAAGGAAGTAAATTGGAAAACGTGATTTCCTCGTAAGATTTTTTTTGACCTATGTACTACTTTGCAGTACAAAAAAAAAAAAAAATATCTACCGACGCATTTTCTAAAAGTCTACTCTTGAAGATGATAAAACGGCGTAGGTGAAAAAAAAATACGTTATAACTCGGTCGGGTCGCTCTAGAAACTTTTCGTGTCGACAGTCTTGTTTTGACACATCAGTCAAGATAGGTGGTTTTTTTTTTAAATCCAACCTTTAGAAGGATAAAATTGGATTCAATGAGGGAGTAAAAATAGAAATTTAATTGATCAAACATAATAAGTTTCAAACGTGGAAATCGCATAATACAGTTTTAAACATGTTAAGTACTAAATAAACACGTTTATTTTCAAGTGAAATATTTTGTAAAACGAAAAAAATGTTATTATATTGTACAGAGAAAACGTATTATACACCACTCAGAAACGTCGTGGTTTCGACTCTACAGTTTCTCAGTCAATCGTTAGTGGACCGTGTTTTTCTTTTCGCCGAAGGTATAGGTAGGTACACAGATGTAAAAGTCGTGAAAAAGCTCAACGATCGGCAGTAAAAATGTCTACGGAGCCTTTGTTACATCGTAAACTATCGCGTGATAAATTACTGAGAACGATAAAAATTTTTTTAAAATTTACAACGTGGCCGCAATATTTCTTTGGCGACCAATTTGTCATTAAAAAAAAAAAAATGGAACGGGCTTGAATTGTTTTTTCTTTTTTTATTATTTCCGTAATAGCTTAATATAAAATTAATGACACAAGTTTAAAGAATAATAGCTTTATCATCCCCGAGTCGGCGGACGGTTAGGTTATTTCAATGAAGTGTTGGTTTTTTTTTTATTTTTCATTTATTGTACACTTTTTACGACAGCAAAAAAAAGTTGTACGCAACGCGATGCCCATTTGAGATGAAATTAACATGTAAACCTGGTTTCTAACATGTCAAACAATATTATTTTTACACGCCTGTAAATTAAAATAAATGTTGGTCAAGGTAATCGCTAAAACCTTTTTTCATAATTATTTTTTTTGAAAAATTATTCATACGTCCCCCAAATTAAAATTTTCCTAATGGTCTTACTATAATTAATAGTACTTCCCAATAATTTCTCCAAAGAAGTTTCTGAAAAATAATCATAATAGGTGTACACGTTCAAGTGGTGGGTTTAATTAATAACCATTCGATATTGATATTTATTTTTATTTTTTATCATAATTTCATCAAAATGAAAGTTATTTTACAATAAATGTAGAGACTAAATACGCAAACAGGCATTATTGAACTTGAAGTCTAAACTTAATTAAGCGTACACAATAATAATATTTTCAAAATGTATAGATTTTGATTTGCCACTGTCGTGAATTATAACAATCCTTAAGAATAAACTCTTATTTTCAGTTATCGGTTTGTTTATTAAAATTTTTTTTTATTTTAATTTCATTTTAACATCTGATCATATTTCAGACTTCAAAACTGTTGGGATCCTTAAGAGTACATTCACCGATACGGTTTTCATTAACGGAATGTAGATTGTTGAATTAATACCTTACGATTATTATTAACTAGTTAAATTAATTTTTACCCCTGTAAATCGGTTATACAATGAGAAAATTTTCCACCAGTAGGTAATTTTATTTCTTGTTTTTATATAATAACTGTTTACGTGTTCGCGCTATTAATACGTTTGTTATTTGCGTTAACTTTGACATGTACATCATAACCCTCCAACTATAAATATAATAACTCCGAATGTTTGTCAGCTGTTAACTATTATTTTTAATTTTATTTCGATGTTTTACAGTTCATACAATATAATATATTAGTGAAACAAGTAAAAAACTAATTATACATGGGTATGTTTCATGAACAAAATATTATTGTTACTACATTTAATGAATAAACAAAAAATTGATTCTATAAAAGTATATATTTTTAATACATTTTCACTATGTATTCACAATCTACTACTATGTTAACTTGAGTGAGTTTTTTAAAAAAAAAATCATTTTTTTTTTTTTGGTTCAATTAACCATAGGTATTGGCAATGTATAGGTCACCTAAATGTTTTTAAAATCCATTACTGACTGGCGTGTTCAATATAGAATTAACCACCTGACTCATTTACAACCGTAAACTAACATAGACAATATTATATTGTATCAAAATAGGTACATGCAATACTATGTAGCTGTACTAAAAATAACAAAAATATTTCGTAACTGTAATTCGTAAAAATATTATTTAATTTTCCGCTGTTCAAATGCTACACACGTCCAAATGACCTTTTCCGAACGTCCAAACACTATTGAACCTGTATTTTTTAAGAATTATATGTAGCCTTTGATCAAGAGATAAAATGGTAAACTTGTCATATTTTTAACGACTCCATAAAAGTTAACCTACCCGAAAAAATAAAACCGTTATATAACATCATACTTAGAAGTTAAAAGTATAAAATACTTTTTACTGACATCCATTAAAAACTCAAGTTATATACTATACTATTTTTATTTAAAATGCTTATTTTTAAAACAAATCAATATTATTTCAATAAAAAATGTTTTTCACAAACATTTTTGATTTACCGACTTCATTCCTGACATGTTAAGTGTTGGAAAACGTAAAGAATTTCTAGCATATGTTTACTAGTATTTAACAACACAAAATTATTACGCTATGGAAATGAAACATTATTATGAGTATAAATAACTACACCACTAGACATCTTAAGTAATGAATAATGACTAATGAGTAACAACCAAACACAAATGCCAATGTGTTGGCTTCATGCAAAACACTGTACGATTTTTCGGGTAATTTACCTAAACTTATTATAAAGAATCTTATCAATAACTTAAACGTTTCAGGTACTTTTCAACGATTACTGATATATAATAATATTAGTAGTTCTTAATAAATTGCGAATTGTTATGAAAGATTTAAGTTTGAGTTATGAACAGTGCAGCATTCAAATTTTCGAAACTATAAATAAAAAAAAAAAACTAATTTCATTATTTTACTTATAGAGATTTTTTTTACGTACAGAATTTCATAACGAAACGAGCTTTTGACACTACAGTTTTTTCACCTGAAAGTTTTGTAATAATTACAATTCGGTCCTCGGAAACGATTTACCAAGCAAACTTCGCCACAAGTTTTAATAAAGTTACAAGTTTTTTATTCGTGCAATACTTTTCGGATATCCGCAGTGTTGGGAGAACAAACACGACGTTAACGGGAACAAATCCAACCCGACACGTTTTACAGTACTTACACGAGTATTATACATTTATACAGTGAAAACGCAAACATTTGTTCTAAAAACGATGTAAAGTGGATATTATTATAATGTACTTTTGTCGTGGTCTAAAGTCAAAACAAATAATACAAAGTAAAAGGGTTTAATTACGTTTTACTGAAAGTTTACAATTCTGAAAATAGCAAAAAAAAAAAACGGGTCACCTTAACTCTTTTTTATCGTCCATGCGGCATATTATAGAAATAATACATTAAACACCAGATTATAAAAACAACATATGTGCATTTAGATTTTATTGTACTTTGTTTACTGAGATCAATACACATATATATTGTAAAATCATTTTCCATACTTTTTCCCGTCTAAAACGCGACAAAATTGATGGTTTTGTGTAAGTATCAAGAGTTCATAATGATCTACAAGAAGCGTCTAGTGATAATTTATCAAAAAAAATAAAAAATACTCTAGAATTTCCCGTAGAAATAATTTATGGTTGCTTTACATAGTATATCGAGAATAGTTTTCTTAAAATTGAGAAATTGTAAATAAATATTTTTTAAGAATTCTCGTTAAAACTTCTATATTAAACGAAAAACCCGAAGACCTTTTTTTCTTAAAATGATTTGAACAAACAATTTTGAAAATTGTACTGTTTAAGTCATGAAAGTTTTTTCAAGCGAAGAGTTTAACTGTATATTATTGTTTTTATGTTAAAAAATGTAATGGATAGTGCAAAATTAACAGAAATCAAAACATTTGTTTGCAAAAATACTTTTCAAAGTACCGAATAATATTATAACTTCTACACTGGTGAAAAACTATAACTGTATACTTATACAATATACTCAATAAATTCATAATTGAGTTTAAAATGCACATTTGTAGTTATTAATTTCAACAAAATTTTGATTATTAAAAATGTTAAAAATTCAACTTTTAAAAAGCACATATTATTGATGATGACGTTTGACGAATTTCAAAACCTAAATAAATCGTAAGTGCGTTTTATTTATTTTTTTTTTTTTTGAGAAAAAGAAAAAGAAGAACATTTTTGGAAGATTGCTGTTTAAACTTCTTCGAAGAAAAACAAAAATATAATATATTATACATATTTTTTTTAACCACCGTGAACGAAACAAAAATTCAATTTTCGATGAAAAATAGATTTACTCCAAAATTATTACACCAACGCACTTGCTAACTCATAGTTCACGTATTACATTTACGTTATTTGTTTTTGATGTGCATAAACTTTAACGATAGAAAATACAAAATTTCAAAGTATATTACACCTGCACGAAAATAAATTTATACATCTACAGACGTAATTTATACGAGAATAGATACAATCTCCAGACGTTTCTTGTACATGGTGGTTGCTATATAAAAATATTAAATCTATAATAAAAAAGTATAAGATACAAAATGGGAATAAAACCGACGGTGATGTTTATCTAAAAAAAAAACAGCTGTTTTGTGTTTACAAGACGGCCGAACACCGGTGGTAGTTCCGTTCAAAATCATTCACGAGCGCGTTCTACAATAAAATACAACAAACACTAATTTTTACAGACTTTTTTTTACATTTGTTCAACTATTTACATTTCAAATTCCAAGTTTATGTAATACTTACAACACAAGTCACTTTGAAACGCCACAAAACAAACAACTTTTCTGTTACATAACGTAAATTATATCTATATTGTTTCGGGTAAAATACAATTTTTAAAAATTAATTAAAAATTAACCGAACGAATATGAGCACCAAACAAAAAATATCTATACAGTATTCTAGTGTTTTTACTTATTTACAATTGGGAATTTTTATTGTCTATACTCTGTATAGGAAATTAAAATTAAATGTACACAACTGTTAACACTATACTGAATTTTCGGTAATTGTTATTACTAATTTTAAAAACACTATTATCAATATTTAAAAATGATAAATATTATTACAACGTATCAATTCTGTAACTTCTGTATAAATAATCTTTTTACCACAGCGATTCATGGTGATAAGAATTCAAATCTTTTTTTTTTTTTATAAAGTAAATCTAAAACGTATTGTTTCTACGCATCAACAAAAAACACATTATCGAGTTAGCAAACCGAGTGTATGATGAAATATACGGCAAACACAGTAATATATATCGCGGTAAAAAATGTTTTGATGCCGAAAGCAAAGCTTGTGCAAAGTAGAAAACAATTCCAAAACAAAATTTGAAAACTGTAGAGCGACGGTATAAATAGTTTTATAATTATGTACCACACGTCGTCGATTGTAAATATGGCGAAACCGCTGAGTACGACTTTTGTAACAGACGGTTTTAATATAAAATTCGATCGAAGCATTTTAAAATTACGAATTTCAAAGTTTTTTCGGTTGAATCGAACAAATTAAAAACTCCATAAATCATTCGCTTCACAACAAAACACACGTTTGGCCACGTTGTGTTGTAAACAGTTACAGAAAATCGTTACAGCGCGCAAATAGTACTGAACCACAACATTATTTTGCATCTTTATTTACTTATTTTCTACGCCCATATAGTTTTCAAACCCGATTTGAAAGTCATTCGCGAAATTCGCGAATCTATAATATATAATTCTTGAAGTTTTCAGATGTCATAACGATATGTTAATAATTAAAAATATTTGGAACTACCTTAACTTTTGTTTTATAAAATAATGATGTATTCTTTTTAGTGTTTACTAAAAAATTTCTAGGCAAAGAATGTTTTCCAAAGATTCGCATTCTATATCGCCATATATGGTATCAACGTTTACCTTAAATTTGATTACAGACTAAGATGAAATTTATTTGATTTGTTTTAATAATATTTTGTATGCTCTGTACCAATATGCATATATAATGTTTGCTCATATACCATGCGGTACTTCGGATTTATAGTGATTACTATGAAATATATGTCCTATGTAGGAAAGCACGTGAAATAACTAAAAAAGCAATATTTTTGGCGAATTTAATTCCAAACAGATTTTAGAAAACATTAAACAAGAATTTTGTATATTTTTAATAATACACGTGTTACATACTAAGCGTTAAGACGATTTTCGTTCAGACAGAAGTTTGTAAAAAGTTTACTTAAATTTTTCCCGTATACATTATTTGAACTTAAATAGTTGACAAAGTATCAAACAAACTATTTTTTGTAGAGATAAAAAATAAAATTTACACGCATTTCAATTTATTTTATACTTCAAAAGTATCCGTTATTTTTATTCAGTTCTTAACAAATATTTGCAATTAAAAATAATAATTTCTAGAAAAATTCTACAACGACGTGAATAGTATTAAGTGACCGAGTGCAGTTTGATTTTAATCACGACCTTCGTATTATGATTATAATTGAGTCGAATATTTTAATCCGTATTTTATACATTTTTATCGTTTCCAACGACTGTTTTGTATGATTACAATTTCATTATTTTAAAAATAAGTACAATATCAATAAAGTTATGTATAATATATTCAATATATTATGATACGCACTCGATCAGTTTCAATTTCATTACTTTAAAAAAAAAAAAAAAAAAAAAAAACTAAAATCAAATAATAAACCGAAATAATCGTTTTGAAATCCAAACAAACCGCCGTAGTATGAAAAATTTCTATCGTAAAATGCCGTACTCAAAATTATAATTATCAATCAGTTTATGTTAGCAATATTTGTGTCCAAAATACATTTCAACTGTTAGGATTTCTGGTACAATTTATTTCATAAACGTTGAAAACTTATATCTGAAGTGTTAATCAAATATGTTTTAGATAATATGAAAAAAAAATTTATTTTTATTTTTATGAATATGTATACATTTGTACGTACAGATTACAGGGTAGCTACAAAAAACCATAAAATTTAAAAAAATCCATGATAAATACTTTTACAACTGGGATTGAACCACAGTAAAACCTTGCTATTGAAAGTTCATTAATCAACACTTCAAAAAAACTACATATCTTCCAAACCTTGTTCACTTCTACACTACTATTGTTTTCAATTATTGCTCTCTATGAACTTGCAATTTGAACGATGTATACATTTTTTTCAATAACGTTTACATTGACAAAAGTTGTACGTGTCCGTTTATAAGTATAATTTTAATTTCAATAGTACTAGCCATATCGAAATAAACAAAATACAATCGTCAAACTTCCAACGGAACAACGTTGTTTACAACGTACAAATTTAATTGTCAAGTAAACTATACATAGGTATATAAATTAAGTTATAGAATAACCACGATTTGTGTCGAATTATGTGTTTAACGTTTTAAAACAATCTTAGCGTAGAATCAAACGCAATTAATTCACCGAAATCGCGTTTAAATTTAAAACTCAATTAATCAAATTTATTCGATTTCGCAACATAATGATAATTGATCAATTAGCACTGCTTTGCATTTATATCGACGCGCGCAGTCTTCGACTCGACTGTTTACGTGTTTACGATCTTGCGTCGTAATAATATGTTCCAATTTTATTATACAAAATCGGATTTTGGAACAATGCAAACACGTCGATATCAACACATATGTGTACAAATGATTGTTTTCGATACATGTTATAAACACTGTTATAAGTACGAAAACGTGTTTTTTTTAACAAGTTTTGCAAAAAGCAAAAAATTACGCTAATCATGTGCCCGTAGCTTCATAACTAAACTATATCATTGAGTTTTCACGTCACAAAAAATATTATACTTAATCACAGTGCCTACGACGAAACTTTTCCAAACGTTTGATGAAAATCATCGCTCATAAAATTAAAATTAGGAACTCATGCATACCTTGTACAATAGATTATAATAATTTGGCGATTCGTGTTTTACTATAAGCTCACGCGCTGTTGAGGAACGAGTTCCTGATGAAACGATTCCTAGAACCGATTCCTTTTTAGAGGAACGAAAGAAGGAGCAAATTCAATTGTTTTTTTTAAAGAAATAGGAACGTAATATTCCGATTTCAATTTTTTTCAGTAAAAATAACTTTTCACTGTTCACATTGATCTAGAAAACGTTTAATCTTCAGTTTAGAGTAAAATTTTAAAACAACGTAATTATAAAAATCGCTTTTTTCAATATTGACACATTGTAGTCTTTCGCGTAAGAATGTTTTCATTGCCGATGCGTTTTTGGCCGTGATTCTCCTCCGAAATTGTTCAGATTCATGAAATCGTTGACGCTTAAAATTCGTCGAGTATACTTGTTTTACCCGTTGAACTCGTTCAGGATCGTAATTTTCGGAGAACAAAAGCGTTTTTTAAATTTAAATTTTATTTACCCGCCCAAAACTGTGGGCGGGTAAAAAAAAAAACGGACACGAGATAAAAGAGTCGATATTGAAGAGTGTATTTATAAAGCCATTAATAAAAACGGATCAAACGCGAAATCGTAAAACTTGCGTTCGACCGAGTAGTCGATTTCAGAGACCACGGAACCGTGTCGCATTTTTTTTTTTTTTTTTGGCGAGTGTCAAAAGGGGTGCAGCGGCGACAGATGTTCCCCCAACGTGTGATTCGTAACGCGTGAAATTATTATTATTATTATTACGTTTTCTTTTTTTTCATATTATCTATTTTTTTTTTTTGCGGGACAATATTTTACAGTATAATAATATAATTCTTTTCTACTTGCTCCGCTGTCGCATATAATATTATTGCAATATCGGAGACTTAAAATAACAGCTCCGCGTCGATAACCTGCGGATACGATGTACAGCAAAGCGCCCGTGATTTATTATGCACTTTTAGAAACGGCCCCGTATCAATAATATACTGTTCGAATCCGCAGCTCGGGTTCACCGCGTCACAATATTATCGTCATTGTGTTGGATTTCAAAAGCCCGCAGTTTTAAATATTCGAATGTAAATTGTCCGAATGTACGAGAAAAAAAGCCGGGATCAGTAGATAGGTCGACTGGTTTGGAAACTGTGGTTGAAACGCGCAATTCAATGCAACGATTGCCTTCGAAAACGCGATTCTGAGCGAGCTCAATAACAACGTCCTGCAGATAAAAACTAAATTTGACGATACAAATGGTCTCTGAAAGTCGTATCCACGTATAAAAAAAAAAATGCAAATTTTAAAACGTAATGACCTGCAATGATCGTAACGGTATCGGTTTCAATTCAAAACGAACAATTTGTTTGGATTAAGATTAATTTAAAGTCAAAATATTTTTTGCGGCGTACAAAGTCAGTATTGGAGCACTAATTTTACACGAAAACGTCATCGCAAACTTGAAAATTTCAGATTTTCGCGGTAAAATTCTAAATTGTTTTTTTGGTTTTTAGGGCGTTATTCGAAAAGCGAGCAAAATCTTAAAAGTTCTAGGACAGAAATTTCACCGCGATCGATGAACCTATCATAAATGTTACTGATTCTAAAAATTGGACCATTACTTCTAAACTTCATCTCAAATCTTGAAATTTCAAACTTTTCGTCGTAAAATACTCCGAAATTCCCACATTTTTTTTTTTTTGGTTTTCGGGGTTCAACTCAAAAAGTAGACAAAGTTTAAAAAAATACTTCAACTAAAGTACCACTAGAGTCCATACGCCTATCAGTAGAGTTACTGATTTTATAATTCTGCAGAGCATTCCTTCTGCCCGAAAAGTTGTTGACGGTAAAAAAAAAACAGCACGTAAAAACAATACATTTCTCGCCAACTCTCAGAATCCAAAACCACTGTTACTCCTGTTAAACCTGTCTGCAAGCATAATGTAGCTATGCCATAAATTAAAAGTAAACATCGATAATTTTAGGAGTAAGTATTCGTTTTTTAGGTAAATTCGTTAGGAAACTGGATTGAAACTGTTTAAAAAGATTTTAGTCAACGTCATCGATATTGGTTTAATGTTTCCTTACATTGTTTCATTTTTAAATTTTTGTACTCCCGATCACAAGCTATTCCGGCTTATTAAGTGTACACCAATTAGATAGGAAAAAATGAGTTTGTATAACAATAATAATAACAACATTTGTACGAGTTTGTTTTGGACGACAGTGAACTGGACGGCAAAAAAGTTGGCTGCAGTTCTCGAAAATGAATCTGACCGCTCATTTTCCACTTTTCTGCACATCAGATAAATCATTCGGTGTCGTAACAAGTCTCGTATACAAAACGAACGCGGTAAATCTACGTTTTTTTTTTTATTATTTATTACAGACCGATTATAATTACGAACAAACGCGTTTTGTGCATTATACTAATATTACACACGACAATGATACTTTAGATATTATTATTATTTATTGTTATTGTAAGTACGCACTCGGATTGTCGGATTAATATTGTAATATAGCGTACGGAAGAGGCCGTGCTGTGCGGACCTTGGAAAAACGGCCGCCGTTTTTGCCCGTTAATCCTCTTAACGAAATGCCCATTGTCAATGCCCCGCCGAGTGCGCGCGAAAAGTTTAGACCGCCGTTTTTCCGCATTGAAAAGCCTCTTGTCTCCGTTTCGAAATTTTTATTTTTTTACGAATTAAACTGTAGTATTAATTACCTAGTGTTATATATATAACTAACCCATCGTACGACATGTTGAAAACGGTAGAGTTATTAATTGTAGAAAACACAGTAACGTGTGAACGAATCGGTGGGCAATAATGTTTTGGATTCTGAGCGCAGCGACGAATGTATTGTTTTTACAACGATGTGTATTTCTTTATGTTTTTTTTTTTTGTTTCTTTTTTTCCGCAAACAAATTTAAGGGTATAAGGAACGCTCCGATTTTTAAAGTCAGTACCTCTATAATGAAAGGTTTTAGAACACTGATCGAAAGTTCGAAATTGAAAGAGCAACAATAAAAAAAACATTTAAGGAAAAACGTTCAAAATTACGGGGATAAAGTGTTTTTTGGCATATAATCTATTTAGTATTAGTTTTTGGCCATATTTTCCAAAACAATCGACTATCTGATACTTTTATTGAAATGTGTGAAATACAGGTTTGATCCGAGTTTCGAGCGATTTCAAAAATGTTTGAACTAAGAATAGAACTTAAAAAATTTCCGCGATTTCCATTTTTTTTTTTTTTTTTTTTTTAGTGATCATCCGCAGGGACATAAGAAATGATGTTTTTTCTATTTTTTGTTATTTTCAACTTCGTCGTATTGTGATATGAAAGACCAAAGTACCAAGCAAACTCTACTAAAAACTAAAACTGACATACGAAAATGGCGAAATCGCGAGTTCTGATCCCGCGAAGATTATAATATCCTGCCTTACACCTTCCATATATTATTATAGCCGAATGCCAAATAGTGTATTATACTGTACAGACAGTATATCCACGGCTGTGCGGTTAACGTACCGTTAAAATAAGGGACGAGTTTGCGAATTTTAACGGCCTATAGACCAGCTCTCCACCGCCACGACCGATCAACAGGGTCAAAATTTTAATAATTTGTCCCTGAAAACCGCGTTGCTTGTTGCACAGTGACCCTCTTCGGACCCTCTCGAATAATAAACCGAACGCAGAGTGTGATTTTATTTGTATTTTTTTTTGCATTACCATTATTTTCCGTGAGAACCCTCGGCCCTCTAAAAGCAAACGTTATAGTCCCGTTTTTTTTTTATAATTGTATATTCTAAGTAAAAAAATGCGTGTCAATTCATCATGTTTAAACTAGAAAATTTTAAAACTAAATTATACTACAGAATGAATGAATGGTGGTTTAATATAGAATTACATAATGTTAAACTCAAATTACTGGTTCAATATTACGTTCTCAATTCCACGATAAATCTGACCGTTTCGTGATCCTGTAACTCTTGAAATGATTCACTTTAAGAATCAAATGTGTTTACAAGCACGCAATCGCGTGTTACCAAGTCTGCAGTCAATTAAAAATATTCTCAAATCGAATAAGTTTGAAAATGATATGTTGTTTTAACGATATTGTAATTCGATGATAATAATAATAATAAAAGTCATTATAATAACGAATAAAAACAATTAGTATTCTGTATTATTTACCGAAAAATTACGTATTTTCAAAACTTGAAATCGACTGCAGGTATCAAGTTTTAAACTACAATAGTAATTCTCAGATTACGATATTTAATGAATTTGAAACTGAACGTATTCACAATGCTAAACCACACTCGATTAATTTACGAAATTCAATACTGATTTAAGACCAAATTTTTCACTTAAAATCACTACATTTTAAAGTTCTTAAAAATCACACTTCTATTATTCGATAACACTTGAACATTTTGATGTCAGAGTTTTATGAACTTTTCCGTTGAGTTTTGAGTCGATATTATCATTTATAACATATTTAAACCTACATATAATATGATAATATAATATGTATTAACGCACACATAAATTATTCGTTTACCTAACTTAAAATATTTAAGTTTTTTGTTTTTTTAACTTAAATCGTTAACTTAAATTGTAACGACGAGTCTGTTTGAAATATAATTTACCTGAACATTTCAACCTTATAATATTTATTCTCATCAAAAATTATTTATTTCAAAACTGTTTTATGAATGAGACCAATGTAAAACGATTAAGTTTTACATTTTGAATACTTAAACGTATTGGTCCTGTATCCATGGTACGAAATTACATTGTATAGTTTATACGTTTTAGAGGAAAATTCAACGACATTACACTTGTTTAATATTATACGTACAATATTAGCACACAAATAAATAGAAATTATTTGATAATACTATAGTAAGTATGTACATTAAAGTTAATTTTTAACTAAACAATAATAATTAATTTCGCCGAATTCATTTCAAACTTCTGCAAGTTTCTTTAAACTTTATCAATTTTGTACAGTCTCTGCGCGTATGTGTACATCAGTTGTCTTCAAAATGTCACTCAGCACTCCCAACAACATGCTTTTACTTTACTCTTTAGTCGTCCATTTTTCTTTCATTTCACATCCATTAGTCATTTTCGTGAAAACCCCTGTCTAATGTCTCCACATAACATGCCCGAACGACGTTTTTGACTCGTGTACTTTTTCATTTTGCCCCCCAGCGAATGTCATACTACTGCCACCCTACAAATTAATTCCATATTTTTCATTTCTAAAATCGCTTCTGTTACACGCGTGATCTGTTTTATGTTTTTAGCCGCCCGTCTGCAGATATACCTAACAGTACTATTTCTGTTATACTATTCGAATAACTAACAAGTAAGCCTACTACAACAATTGTTTCAACAAGTAAAACGAGCTCTAATCATAATAAAACATCTAAAATAAGACGTCGACGTCAATGACAACCAAAGATACGATAAATCAATTTTATTTTTAAACTGTCCAGCGAACTAACCTAGTTTTAAACACGTAAAAAAAAAAAACAGCGTTTGATGCTATTAAAAAACAAACATCCAAAAAGTATTTTGTTCATATCAAATCCGATAGCTTAATATTTATGTTTCACCTAGGTGTATTATTTTTTCAACTGTAATCACCTAATATACATACATTTTGTACAAATAGGTATCTCGTCTTTACTCATAAAATCAATATGTTACGTAAGCATTTAGCGTAACGGATTTATTATTATAATTCGTTGTATTAATTTTGAGTTCTGTATGCTCAACAGTTCAATTAGTTTTGTAATAAATCAATAAAAAACAACAGCGAAAACGTTCAAGACATGTACAGTTGATGCGATGTCACGAAATAAGCCGCAGTAGCAATAAATAACGTTCTGAAATTATTGTTTGGTTTTGAAACAATTTGATTGTACACTTTTCTGAACACTACTACGTACCATGTATTAAAGACTAACTCGAGATATATTTTTTTTCCGTCACATCCCAACAAAACTATTGCAGGTTTGTGCGAACTAAGAGAGTGGACTCGTTTCGCTGAGGAATCCTCGAGTGAATAATTTAATACTCGTCTTGACTTTCGAACAACCATCATCGACGGGCAGGCAGACGACCGGACAAACGGTGCAGCGCAGCAGTGACGACGAAACGTGTTTAATTAACTCAAAAACGTTGTACCGCCGCGGTAGCAAACACGTATACCGGGTTAACGTTTATTACCGCGTCGGAAAATAAAGAGAAATGAGCGGCGGCTGCGATAGTAACGGCACACGCAGAAGGGGTGGTAAAACACTTAAGGGGAGGGCGGGTAATCAAAGTTTTACCAAGTATTTCGCGACGAGCCTTTAAATAATATTCCGTCGAGGGTGAACTGACGGCAGAACGACCTAAACGCCGCGCGTCCCGGTTGAAAAGGGGGTGGAAACCGGGAGAGTACCTGGGTGTATTCTCTGGAGAAATAAAAATTCGGATCAAACGTAAGTCAACGGGGGTAGTAGATTATTCTTTTGTGTAACGACCCCGCGGTATTACATACGTTTTAAGAACGACTCCGATAAATTGATGATAATATACCCCGGCGTATTAGGACTTAGGTCTCGTGCCGAGGGTCCGACGGTATGTCACACGAATCGATTCGGTAATAGCGTTTCCATAATGTGATATTACGTTTTTTTGAGGGACAATACGAATGTGCATCACAAACTCACTCGTATTCCATCGAAAACGTATCGATGAAAATCGTGAAACAGTAGGTAGGTACTGTATAAAATACCGAAAATGTGGCCGATGTACGTTCGTTACTTTTTTCGATCAGAAGTTCGTTTTCAAGTAAGACGAATCGCGCTAGTTTTGTTCCGAGCGTCCGGGATTAAAAACGCCGAAAAATCAACGCACGAAATGATGAACGTAATAGAAACTGATGTAGGGGTCTCATAATAAAAAAAAAAATATAGTTTACTTGTAAAGTGTACACTATACGGTGTAGACGCCCGCGATTCTCGGTTCCGTCAATTGTGATATCTGAGAATATTAATTAAGTACGTAAACAACGCGTAGCACACAAGACGTAAAAGTTTTCTTTCCGAACGAATGCCAAAATTATCGTTCTAAGAACATACTCGATTTCATCGTATAAAATCCAAATGATAGTTCGTGTGACTTGAAGAGTATTTCAACGCCTCGCGTTTTAAATTTACTCGGGGAATGAATAAAAGAAAACCATTTTAAAACGGGCATTACGGAATCTATTTTTGTGTCGTGTATGACACGGTTGATGAAGAATATCGTGGGCGCGTCCGGATTTTGGAGACCTTGCAGTGAACAAAATTTGAATTTAGATTGTACGTGTAAAATATATAGTGTATAAATTGAGTTTAGAAAATCGTTCGAATATTTCACGTAGAACAAAATCGCCAAAAATATTCAAAGACAAATAAAACTCGTTTGTTTCACTATACGTGCGAAACACAATAAACTAGTAGAGTATTCTTGAAAACAAAACTACAACGGTGACAACGTACTCGCTAATCCCTGAGGTCGCTACAACGCATTTGCGCGATAATTTTTTTTTCACCGCAAAAGCCGAAATCGAAGTTTTCATCAAAAACCCGTTTCGAATTCCCCCCGAGGAAAACAAATCTTAAACAACACAATATTTTCATGTTTGATAATGAGATAGAAGAATACTGATTATGGTAGAAAACGTACATGAATCGACGTTATTTTGAATATGGTGAATTTTTCGCGTGTTTATCAAAATTAGTTTAAACGTGTGTACGCGGTACTGTATAGTTTAGTGAATAAAACGATACAGTTTGTTAGAACTGATTTGATAAAATAACTGTATGAAAAACTTTTCAGTCATCGTGAACAAAAACCAACAGACAAAAATCGTATAATATTTTACAAATTTGTCGTCATAACTCATAAAGTAGTAGTTTTGTATAATGTCTAAAAAAGTTTTTATTGAGAAACTTCTACTTTCGAACATTCATCGTTTTGGAAACTAACAAAAAAATTAAATATTGCAAATTTACATTCCAAACGTATATTAGATATTTTTAATTTTTTTTTTTTTTCAATACGTGAAAATTTAAAATCGACTTAAATTGAAAAAAAAAATACTTACAATTTTTTACTGTATAATGTACCTACATAATATGATAGTAATATTTTAACACATTATAATATGTCCCGAATATTTTATAAAAACGTAAGTAGGTACAAATTGCTATTTCTTCGTCGACAATATACTGTATTGAATAATGATGTTATTTTTCGAGAGTTTATTTTTCTAAGAAGTTGGGATTGTACAAAAACAAAAGCTTAAATTTCGATTGGTTTTAGTAATCTTTAAACTATTTTACCTCAAAAATCAGTAGTTCTATATTTCTGGCTTATAATACAAATCCGTACATATAATGTAGACTATAAAATAAAGTTTTAAAACAATAATTATTACCATAAAACGCAAATGTAAACTGTAAAAAAATTTCGTTCGTATTTTTAACAATGGTGTTATATTGCACTTAAACCGTTTCTACGTTAATCTTGGTCTCGATAAACGCGTTTTGATCAATATATGTCATTATGCCCCCTATAACCGGATTGTTTTCGTAAACTTTTTAGAATTTCTTCTAAATCAAAACTAGTAAATATTTGTCCGGCACGATTACGGTTATTTTTACAGTTTACGCACAGACAAAAGACGTACAAACGCAACGCATCAAAACTGTACAGTTTACATCGTATTTATGCGGAGAACTTTAATACTTTAATTTTTGGATAAAAAGTTTTTCTCCATAGTATATATGTTCAACTACAAACGTTTCCTTGGGTAAAAAAAAAAATGTGTATTCTTAAAACACTTGGTAAAAAAAAAAAAAAAGAACATTGTAACAAAAAACATCGAAAGAATTTGGTAAGACTTGAAAGGACTTTTTATTATATTAAAACGTCTCAACAAACTCAATATGACAAAAAATTTCGTTATTTTTATTACGTCATTTCGGTTGCAGTTTTTGTTTTTGTACGCTCTATAATTGAAATCGTCGGTAGACTTTATTACAAAACTGTTTTAAATTAAGTATATGTGTGACATTTAAATTTTCGTCATAAATCTATCGATTATTTCAATAGTCAGTAAAGTCGATAAGCATGCAGAATTATAACTTATAAGCTCTGACAGATATTTATTGATTCAAATACATAATGTTAGAGTCCTTGAAACTGTCAAATAGGTACTTTATGACGATAATATTAGAGATGGTTAAAATAATGTAGCTAATTAAGATGAATTCAAAATGGAAAATTTAATACAAAGGAGTTTTGTGAAAATTTAAGTGTCAATGAACGCACACAATTTTTAATTGATATAAAACTTAACAATAATAATAATAATGATTGCTGTCAATATTTGTTTTGTGAAAATGTTGGTAACCCTTTATGCGGTGTCCCGAATAAGCGGATTCCACTGTGTTTTCTAGAGAAAATTTGAATTTTTTCCAATTTCCCAAAAAAAAAAATTATACAATTAGAAAAAATAATTGTATAATAGGAAAGTATTCAAATGCTATAGTTAAAGAACCTTATATCTATGTATTATAATAATAACAAGTTTGTTGTATCGTCGTCAGTCAGAAGAAGACGAATTGCTATATAGTGTGGATATCTCTGATAAATTAAATTCGTCGAAATACGATTTTCCGCCAAAACGTGTAGACAATTATAGTTTTATCGCGAATTGAATCAAAAACAAGTTAAGAATAGAATATAAATCGAAGACAAAAGCAAATTTTACGCTGAATACGCGTGTTAAAAAACAAAAATATATTATCTTCAAATCCAGAAAATTCGACTTTTCGGCAATTTCGATTTTATTAATTGACGCATTAATACCACACGTTTTCAATGTTGTTTCTCATAGTTTCTCGGTATTTTACAGTACAGTTAAATAATAAATAATCACAGGACTCACTTTTCGAACTGCAGAACGATCTTTTACGATCACTCGAGAGCGTTACGATCGCGTAGGATCGCTTTTGTCCGGTTTTTTTTTT
>CM029363.1:10686575-10743269 GCA_017140985.1 Hormaphis cornu | reverse complement strand
GAAGAAAACAATTTGACCAAATGGTGGGTGCACCACAATAATCCATCAAGATTCGAGAATACATTTTTTACATATTTTATTGTATAAAAAAATCAATTGTACATAATTTTCATGATAGGCACATCTTAGTAGTAGAACATTATAAAAATTAGGGGACATCATTAGTCTTATGTTTGCATTCATTACATGTTGAGAGTTTAATCATTTTATTTATAAACAACCTTCAAAAAATATCTGCTAATATTATATAATAAAATACTTTTTGGAATTAATACATATAAAAAAAAATCCCGTACATAAATATTTAGGGGTAATCATGTCGACGAATAAAACTGTATTTATTCAAATTCTTTTAAAAAAAAGTGCACGTCAATCTATCAACTACTACTCAATTACATATAACCACACAATTCATTTGTTCCAAAAAATATGCATCTGGTAATATTTTTTTACAACTTTGTAAAAATACATAAAAATCAGTTTAAAAAAAAACCCCAAAAAAAAAAAAAAAATTGAAATTATAAAATATATATATATATATATAAAAAAAAAAAAACAGACGGCGGAGAGAGACAAGGTTTTCACGCACTGACTAGAAACTAAAACTATTTTATACATTTAGGTGGTATGGAAAATTTTACTTTATCTTTACTCTACACTCTTAAAACGTTAAAATATTAAATTAAATAAAAAAAATTAACAACAAAAATTTGAAAGTCTACAACAATGGTTTAACAGATGACAGGCCAAACCTAACCTAACCGTTAATAAAATTAAGAATAAAACAAATTAAAAAAAAAAAAACATTCATTTTATAATAGACTTGTGATTGGTAACGTTGATTTTCACTTAAATAATTTGCCACTGTAGTCAAAAAAATTGGGTTGACGACAAATGCCCGTTACTTATTTTATTCGGTTCTACATGGAACGCATTGTAAACAGCTACCGTGTCACCACCTTCAAAACTAATACTTTCATTCTCCACTTCGTCTTCCAAAGTAGTGCACGGAGACATCAGTGAATATTCGCCAGGTGAATCATAGTCTTCCCCTCGTGTATGATAAAATGAAACTGATCTGTAACAATAGAGCGAATCGGAGTAAGGTAATGAATCGTAATGATTCAAGTCAAAGTAAATTAATTAATCATGGCAAACCTGAAATTGTCATCCAGAAAATCATCGAGAGTTTTGACAATTTTTAGGAACCCAGGTCGCTGAGAAGGTGACCAACTCCAGCACAATTTAGCGATAGCAGCCAAGAAACCGGGACAAAAGATCGGCAAGACAAGTGTGTTGCCGTCGAGCACATAGGTCATAACTTCGTCGTTGCCTTTGTCTGAATATGGCTGTTCACCCAACGTCATCATTTCCCAGATGACAACTCCATAACCCCAAATATCAGTCTGACTGGTGAATATGCCTTCACTCAGACTTTCAGGCGCCATCCAACGAACTGGCATATCGCCTTTATTACCCTTGCGATAATAATCGCCATTGTAGATCTTTCGACTCATGCCGAAATCGCCAATTTTCACTGTCATATCATAAGCCACCATGCAGTTGCGTGCTGCTAAATCGCGATGCACAAATTTATTATACTCTAGGAACGCCATACCATCAGCTATCTGTGCAGCCATACGAATAATAGTGTACCTAATATAAAAAAAATATTACAAATGAATCAATACATTTCAGTACATAGAAAAATGATTAAGCAGCTGTATACCTGTTGGGCGGATTTTGGGTTGGATCTTCCCGGCTCTTGATCAATACACTCTTTAAATCACCTTTTCCCATAAGTTCCATGACCAATAACGGTGGATGACTTTTGGTCACCACGCCCAACAACTTAACAATATGGTACGCTTCACTGAATTTTTTCATAATGGCAGCTTCGTTTAAGAACTCTGTGTGGTATCTCAAAAAGTTTGTCTTGCTGACAGATTTCACAGCGCAAAGTATGTTTTGGGGCATGAGGATGCCTTCATGCACCGTACCAAATGTTCCTCTGCCGAGTATTTTTTGTATGATTATATCCTCTCTTTGCAGCTCCCATTCGTCTTCCACGTAAATGCCATGATACGTAGGGTTATTGGCCAAATTATATACGTTATTTCGTTCAGACAGCTTACGGCTAAAATACGTATGGATAATAATACCCGTGAAAAAAATCAATGTACAACCAACAACAATTGTCATGAAAATCCATTGCAGATTTTCAATTGAATCAGGAACAGTAAAATAAAGCGATTTTGTAAACTTTCCATTTCCGGCTAAGGAAGTCACTCTTATTCTATACTGATATTCACCGGAAGATAAGTTTTCAATCATATACGACTGACCAGCGGTTTCATAATCTTTCATTGTAATACACACGGCTGTAAAGCTGTGAGATTCTTTAAGTTTGTACTCTAGTTGGAAACTAAGTATCATGCTGTTTACCAACGTTGGTACTTCCCAAGATATGTTTACAGTATGATTGTTAAGAGATGCACGTACTCTTTCCTCATTTATAATATCGCCCTCATCACTTTTACTAGTGCGGAAAGTTATCAACGTCTCATAACTACAGGCATCAGACTTATTCAAGCCACGTTCTTGATCTACAACTTCTCTACAAACTGATAAGGATAGAACATATAGACTATAATGCTTGAGTGGTCCCAGGTTAAATGAAGTAATGTTGTCATTTAGCTCATAATATAAAGGTACCAAACCGCCGTCCCCACCGTACGTGTCATTTAACTTGTCGCTGATTGTCCACTTTTCGGTACAATTTTCATTTATAACTCTATTGTCTTGCAAAACATTGTCATCATAGTTCTGCAAGAACCTACATTTTTCGTTGATAAAAGTATATAGATAGTTACTACACATTTCAAACATATTCTTTTGATTGTTAACCGGAATGAAATTAACGTCTATATTGTGTTCAAAATTATTGCACATGTCAAATGAATTTTTTTGAGGTTCACACTGTTTGCTACACGCTTGGTCAATTGGCGAAGGTTTCATCAATGACGCAGAACGATATACCTCATTATGTTCTACTGTTTTATTTTTACAGTAGCTTCGTTGATCTAAAACGGTTTGGTCATCACTCAGATGAAGTCCTTTAACAATGTACTTAACTAGTTTACCGTGTGGATGTGAAGGAGGTTGCCACGTAAGTTTCACTTCTGAACTAGAAACGGGAACGGCAGCAAAATTTTGAGGAGCGGACGGTTTAGATGGAAGAGTCTTGTTACGAAATATGCTACTCATACTAGTCTTGGACGACACTGTGTAAGTTTTCACGTAGTAAACATATTCCGTGTTTGGCTCTAAATTTGTGATTGAGTGTTGAATTACAGTTTGAGTCTCATTAAGAGTCCTTCTTGAACTTATATCATCGATTCTCCAACTAGAAGCATCGCATTCTGTTGTTTCAACGGTTTCGTTCCATTTGTCTGCCTCGATGAAATATACTAAAAACCTCTCTAGATTATCTATTTCATCGGGTTTTTGCATGCTTAAAACCATTGACTGGGATTCAATTTTAATCGTGTCTACCTGCAAATTATACACAGTGCACGCGAACTGATCTCCGTTCGATATATAAGATACTTCTAAGTCTGTAAACACTGGTAATGTAGACAAATTTCCAAATTTATAAATTTCTGACATACACAACTTTGGATTGTAATGAAAAGAAACCGTACCGTTTAATATTTTTACAGGGCGTGTTTCGTTATCTTTTGTAGTCCAAAGCTTTTGCAAATTTTTATTTTCACGCACTAACAAGGCTATCTTATTGTTACCAAAATTTTCTCCGCGTATTTCATCTAGGTTTCGCAGAAAATTTAAGGAAGTCAATGAATACGACCGTGTGATTTTCAACTGACCAACTATAACTTCTACTTTTCCAAGGTATTCCTCTAGTTGACGCTCTATATCTTCTCTGGTACCAAACTTGAGTTCTATCTCTAAAGACGTGATAGTCGTACAATTCATGTGAACTAAATTCTTATTAAGCACTTCATCCGAGATAATAAAACCATCACAATGGCGTTTGCAGTTTCCGTATTTTGTTTTTGTGCACGGAGTACAGTTTTGTTTGTCTTCGGTAAGTTGAAACCAATAAGGGCACTCGTCACGACACAGATGCTCAAAGGGAATATAATTGGTATTCTCGTCCCGTTTGGATTCCACTTTGATTACCGAAATATTTCGACATTGATCTGCGGTCAAACAGTCCCTGATGTGACCATACCTAGAAGCATAAAAAGAATTATTAAAACAATAGATTCATAACTACAAATAGTGTAATACACAACACTTACATGCCGGGTGGACATTCTTTGACACATTCGCCGTTGTACATGAAACCAGTGCAGGCCAAACAATGTTTGGCTGAATGTGGTTGGAAACAACGACCAGCGCACAGAGGATGGCAATTCGTCAAAGTGCCGAACTGACAGTCGTTGCTTGACCAGCATCGATTATCTGGACAACCCATATTAGCGCATCCTTCTCCGCATTTTTGATTTTCATTATTAGTAATTATGTTTGTACTATTGTTCACTCCATTGGTGATTTGGCCCCAATCAATTGTAGTCGTATAACACAATTCTAAAAGCAAACAAACAATTATAAATAATTACTAACACAATTTGTAAGAGTCAAATTATTGACAGTTTATAGTTGTTATTCGGCTACACAGAATAGTTTAAAACGTGTATTAGTAAACTCTTTTAGGAATACAGTGTACATAGTTACAATGAATTTTAGGTTTTGATTGTGGCAATGGATGTATTAATGATACAATGATGCTATCTTTCTTCAAATTCGTATAGAAACATTCCAATAATTACATATTATAATAATTCCTCCAACAATGGGTAGATCCTCCTATTCAACGGGAACGGCACTTTGAAGAATTTCGTGATGTTTTTTCATTTTTATATTACTGTTGTGCAATTTTTACTAAAACCGTAGTAACCTCTCAAACATCGTCCAAATGAATTGAAATTTTTACACGTTTTTAAATTAATATTCTTGTGGGAACGAGTTTCTAAATTTTCGGACCGTTTTTAGGAACATCCTAATAAAAAAAAAAGTATTGATTAAACGGTGATGTTTCGATGTTGTTGAATTTGTTTTTTACCAGGACGTATACTACACAACTGAGCTTGTTAAGAATCGTTTTTTCAAAGGCAATTTATCCATCATTACTTTCAGATATTAAACAAACGATACGTTTAAACCACAACTTTTAAAGCAGTGACTACTCCGTTAAACTACCCACGCGACCTATAGAGTTAGTGATCTCGGCTTTTTTAAAAAATATTTTCAATTTTTTAATTCGATTTGTATAAAATTTAGAGAATATAATAAAGAATATAATAAAGATTTAGAGAATAAAATCGAAAATGTGTGAATTTCGATCCAAAGTATAACAAAGTCGAATCCGCGTTTAGAATTTTTACCGCATCATCAATCGGTGATGGGAACAAAAACCGTCTGGCGCGTGTAATACGGAGAAAAAAAAAATTGACGCTTCAAACCCCATTAATCTGAGTAATCACGACGTCATAAATTATGATTAGAGCCAAAAAATATAATATAATTGAAAATATTTATCTGTTAATAGCACATTTATAAACACTTTTATTGAGAACTACGGATATTTGTGTAGGTATTATGATTTATAATATCTGTACGAGGGTTGTTCAAACTATGACAGTGAACTACGTTTATACGCTTAAAAACAATCCTATATTTTAATTTAAAAAAAAAAAAAATTATTCTCACTGTGAAATCTATACGTGTAATAATTTATTCAGCTTATCTAAAAATCTAACTGTACTCTATACGTATACATAAAAAAACAGTACTTCAAGTTTCCAGAACGGTTTTCTTTTCTAATTAAAAATCTTTCGCTTTTACTACACTATCCAGTTACAAAACACGATCGAGGTCAATGTAAAATGATAATATAAATGTACGTTTTTAGTTTTTCCCCAAATACCGTCCTCTGATCCGATAGTTATTGTGACGGGATCGAAATGGGTAACCGAAAAAATGACCAAATATTTTAATGTTTTAATAAACTCAATAAAAGACGTTGAGAGCAACTTGTAAGTATTTTTCTAGTTTATATGAACACTAGATCATTGCGAGAGTACACCGGTTTCAGAATGCATCTGAACGTATTATTCCAGCACTCGCAAGTCGCATCGTAGAATCGTAAATAGAATAAAAATCACTGTCGACCACAGTCTTTCGGGGGCGCTATTTTTTTTTATTTTTTTTGGGGTGTGTACATTTGAGTAAAATAAAAGTAATATGAAAATTATTGGCGCGACTACGAGAAATAAAAGAAAGTTATTCGTGTGAATTCTAGAGGGCGCGACCCGAGTTAAAAGTTTGGAGCTGGGTTCAAGTCGCAATAAAATTTCGGAGGAAAAAAGATTTTTTTTTTAAAACATGGAAAGATAATAATAGATTTAGAAGAGTTGAGCATCCTGAATGCGCAAATTTACGTATTTTTAAATTCGCATCAAATTTTTGCACCCCTGTTTAAAATCTGAAAAGGCGCTGTCATTTTCCGCGAACGGTCTTCAGGGGTAAAATAATTATTACAATAAAGTTATGTAAATGATCACGGCCCCTCAGTATACCTATTATAATGTTTTTTTTAAATTATCTGTATTCAATATTCAGAAAACGAGTAATTACACGAAAAAGGACCAATTAAAAAAAAAAGACAATTAGGTCGGTTGTTTAAAAGTTGTGAAAAGTAAATTACAAAAAGTTACCTCGTACACTTTCAAGCGTATTGGAATTCCAGGTCAAACTATACCGATTTTTAATTAACTCGGCCCGCACTAATAAAATTACAAACACTTTTTTAATTTTTTTTTTATCCCTCATAACTTGTTTGTTTGATTTTGCATGACGTTTATTTTGATGCGAGGGAGCCCCATATCAAACACACGTCGCTCTCTATTGATTTTATAACACGTGCTCCCAAACCAAATAATTAAAGTTTCGTTTCGCGAGATCGTATATTTTACGCTAAAAAAACTGTAGGGTTCACCATATTGTAGTGTAACTGCTGGTATCAAGCGAAACCCCGAAAAAAATCTTTATTTGCCGATCAAAAACATAATTTATATATTAAAAAAAAAAAAAAAAAGTTAATGGTATTGTTTGCAATAGGTCTGGAAAAAAAAATTACTATTTATTTATCAGCCAGTGAAATAATACCAGCAACGAGAAATGTAGGTATTGATTTTAAAAGGTGTGTTTTTTTTTCTTCTGAAAACGCTTTTTGGCGAAATATTCCGATCTTTACACGTAGTATCTACCACAAAAAAGACAGGCCATGGATGTTACTTTGATCGAAGATTTTTTCGAGTTTTTGCTGCGGTTTATGTTCTAAGTTATGATCAAATAAACGAAAATTTTAAAATTTCTCCGAATAACATGAAACCTGCACACGTAAACACATCTAAACGGGTTGAGCATGGAAGGATTTAGGATTCGTATGCTAAACGAATGGTGTGGCGCCCGTCTATGGGGGAGATGAACAGTTTTCCTCCAAAAATTGAATGAATTAATGGAAATAAAAATAATCAAAAAACTGCAGTGTATGAAATACGCCCAATGTTTAAATAATAACTTATATATTTTAATTTAACTGAACCTCGAAAAATTTAACCTTCGAGTAGTTAACAAAACTGAATATTTAGAATAAATATTATAGGATTGTACTGACGTCCTTTTGTCGTACGGTAAGTTAAATTTCCAACAATAATAAGACAATTTATGGCCATATAAACGTTGTAACACGTCGTAAACTCTACAGAATTTTTCAATGAACAATACAGAAAATAAGCAAGGTCATCAATGAGATTAAAAAAAAAAACAAATCGATACAATACGTAATACGTACATTATATCATATTTTAAATTTTAACTGTTATAAATACTTATGCAAAATTAAATTAGCAATAACTATATTATATTATATTCACTTAAATTTTATTGGCTATATCATGACTTATACGTGTTACGTAGTGTGTCCCTATCAAAAGTTAATACTGTGCAAGTCATCTTTATTTTTTCTAAATGCACTTAGATCACTGTCAGCTAAACCAAATACAATTCAAATATTGCACTAAATCAACTCTGCAAGTGCAATTTGGTAATTTTAATTTAGATTAAAAGTGCAATTTATTCGACCGTTCTCAACGGTAAGTTTATATTCACACAATCGACCATAACATTTAAAAATACACATAACTAGATAATATTATAAATATAAAGATAATATTATACGTGCGCGGTTGAAAAATATGAAAATTCTCACGTATTAAAAACATTTAAATATTCGACATTTCAGCACTGCAGCTGCAAAATTTGTTTCATTTGAATATTATGCAAAAATTAAATAGAAAGAATTTACAAATTACTGTATAGTTTACCGCACGTGAATATTTAACATACATCACAAACATTTTGAACAGATAAATGTGTAGCAGCTACACAACATATAGACTGTTGATAATTTTAAAAATTTACAATTCTTTTTATTACTAATTTTTTTTTTAATCTTAAACGTCATGTTCTGCGCAAATCTAGCACACCTATGGTATAATATATATATATATATTATACAGACTCAATTCAATTCTGATGGTTTTAATATTTTTCTGGTGTATTTAAAAACTTGGTTGTAAATACTTCATATACCGATGCGACATTTACACGCGTATATTTTTATGGATATAATTTTGAGATTTTTAGTCCAAATTTCACGTTGTGTAATCTGTTTAGGTACCTTCCTGTAACCACTAGTCCTCCTATCAATAAAAATGAGCGTTTTCGTAGACGAAATACTTTATTCCGTACCTACAGAACTTTGCATGATTCCATGCCCTCGAACGAACCCCGTACCGGAAAAAAAACCAAAAGTTTTCTGCACCAACCGTGGCCGCCATGTTAAAAAGGAGACAACGAATTTTTTTTACGGTGTCCAGGTCCTAAAAATGTGCCAAACAGCGCGCAAGAATAAGAGGAGAAATATGATAAACACGCGTTCGACTCTAGATAATATATATATATAGTTATTTGAGAAACGGCAAAAAATGTACAAACAACAATGGCATGCGGCGACACTGATTTCCCAACACTTATTTCGAATCAGATTCAGAGAACGAGAAATTACAAAATTGTTGTAAGGTAACGAACTAATTTAATACTGTAGAAAAATGAACGCTCGTAATAAACTCAAAGCACGACTGCTGGCTGATGACTATATTAAAATAAATACATTTTCTGAAATATATATATAGGTTCGATAAATACGCACATTGCAGTCCACTATAATATACACAATGTCGTTATGCCTTGAAATCATCATAACTGTATACATTTTTAAACTAATAGTATTAAATTGTTTATGAATACTTCGACAAAGCGAACGGAAAAATGAGCATCTCGTGTTTGGAAAAACGCGCAATATTATTATTTTTTATTTTAATTTATTTTAACAAAACTCGTATCGATTTAAAAAAACTCGAATAAATAATGATATAGGGCTCTTTTTACCAATTTAAAAAAGTACAAACGACGAAAAAAGTCATTGTTGGGGACACTCTGGCGTATGCGCTGCAGCAGTGAAATTGAAATGAAAGTAATTTTCTGTTTTTACGTGGAGTGTATCGAACAGAAGCCATCGAGGTTTTTTTTTTTTTTCTTTCTTTCATTTATAACGCGAAGCGTTTTCTTTTTTTTTGTGCGAGGAAAACATTTTAAAGGCGGAAAAAATGAACAGTAAAAGTGCCTACATGTATACAATTATATTATAATATTTATATACGTGTAATGTCTACATGCAGACGTACAAAACAGTTTTGACACGAATACGCCAAACTCGATTCGCGAGGAACCATGTTATCGTTCAAAAAATAAAATATCGCACGTAATACAAAAAAAAAAAAAGTGTAAATGAGCGTAGTATATAGCAACCGAGCGACAAACTAATAATTGTAATTGAAACACGATTCTGGACAGAATTCGGTTATGATTTTGTAATCATTCTCTTTCGCCGTTTTTAAAATTTAACATTATAACTTGAGCTGATGAAAAATAATACCTATGTTCTTCAAAACTATCGGAGTTTAAAGAAATTTTTTTTTTTTTAATCAATATGCACACCTTGGAAGATTTTCACCGTCACATCTACGAAAAGCGTCTATTAAACTACAATAATGCATAAAAATACATACTTATTAACGTATAAATATATAGGTACTATTACGGTTATTATTAATAGGATTAAATATCAATATTGTTAACTAATAATGTAATATAACAATAAAAATAGTGACGAAAACAGAAAAAAAATTTTTTTTTAATTTTATGATGATAATTCCAAATAATGCGCTACGTCAACTACGAAAAAAAGGATAAAATACGATTATTCCAATGAGAAAAATACAAACCGTCTTCAATCCTCTGATACCACCCACATTAAATGTGTTCTGACTTTTGTTTGCACAAATAATTGTTAAAACAATATTTAAACAGCAAATATACATTATTTTTAAATTTGAAAATCCTAGCGACTGGGAACCTAAAACGTGTACAGAAAATAATATTTCATGTTTTATTTACAAAGCATATAAACGGGGTGGATGGTTATTTTTAACTGTTTTTTCACCTTAAACTACGCTTTTCTTTCACTGTTTGAAACGGTATAATATATGTAGAATGTACACATAAAAACAATACATTTACAAAACACAATTGTATTTCAATCATATTTTTACGTTTTTTTTAAAACAACACTAAATCACGCGCGTAAAATAAGTAGAGTATTTTTCTGGAAGTATATTGAATAAATGAAATTTGAAAATACGCGTTTGTTTTCGTTATTTAAATTTAATGATAATTTATTTACATAAACTGCTTGAAAAAAAAAAAAAACCATTCTATTCAAATTTTGAACTAAATGAAATAAAAATTCTTTGACTAAAAAATATTATATAGGTGTTACCGCATTATAACACGGTTTAACTGCGCAAGCACTAACCATAAGGGTTAAACATCTGTTTCAAACAAATTACGTCATCTCGGTTGAAATCCTTCAATTCATGGTCGCCACAAATCTTTTAAATTTGCTGACTTTTCCATGTTTTCCAGATAATTATTAAAAATTTTACACACCCAGTGGTAAAAAAAGTCAGATATTTCTAAAAAAAAGTACCTAGTCAACTTTGTCACAAAAAAAAAAATTTTTTTCCTGAGCGCTATTAATTGCTGTTCGATAATTTCTAGCTACAGCATACAAATAAATAATCGTGGGGATTTATTTTAAAAATTCCAGAAAAATTACAAATCCCCGGACTTTTCCCATGATTTCCCTGACATTTTCAACAAGTATTCCAGGTTTTCCAGACTTGTGGCAACCGTTATCATTATTACCACCGTTAGAGTATACGTGGGACACACACTATCGGGATGATTGTATATAATATAGAGACTTGGAAATTAATTTCAACTTTGGTGCAGGTTAGACGATCAACATCCTGCACAATCCAAATATTAGTTAGCGCCACAAATCCACCAAACAATCTGTTTTGTACACACATTTAGTACGGCCCAAGTGGTGCAGCGAAGGCGCAGATAATATAACGGAGAAGTGGTTAGGGGAATTTTCGATAATCTTAAAGTTCAGTACTTGGCTCGAAAAACTTGAAACCAAACCTATATTCGATGTCTATTCCAATATTGTGTAAAAGTCTCGGCCAGTTCAGTCAGTTATTTTGCATGACCAAAATGCTAAATCGATTATGTCAAACAACACGTTAGCCGCGATTTTTAACGTTTTTTGGTCAAATTTCACCTAGTTTTATCATAGTAACTTTGTCAATTTTGAACTTTCAAATTTGAGACATCTCGAAGCACAATCAAAAGACATTTGATTGGAGGTACCGAACATAAAAACCGGAGCATTCCTTTAACACTAAAAAAGTTGTTCCAGGGAAAAAAAAACATAATAATAAATTTTCGCGACCGCTCAGAATCTAAAAAAAATCTCTTATTTACGGTGTTACTTATAAGTTATACGCGTTATGTACGGTCACAACATACAGCGAACAATAATACGAAATTTATATATTTTCCCCGAGACTGTTTTGGACAATAATAGAAAGGAAAATATGTCTCGTGTATATATATTTACGAATAGCTAATAATAAATAAAGTACTAACTAGTATTATGATTACGAAAACAAAAATCGAGATAACGGGCGGTTTTAAATATAGAAATACTCGGGACTACATATTATATTATTAATCTGTAACGATAAAACTGCGAAAATTAATCGATATATTATACAGAAGTTTAGTATATTTCACTCGAAGATTATCAAAATCTAATAATGAGATCGTTTTAACGACCAAAGCGTGAAAATTTCGAGCGATTTCAAACGCGCGTAGAAAAATTAAACTTTTTACTTTCAGACCAACAACTAAAAAAAAAACAACATTTTAAAAAATGCTTTCGGACCTGCGTGTACTTACATTGTATAGTCCGTACATATTACATAATACAGCATATATTATGCTAAGATCGGATTAGGTAATATAATTTTCTAAACTCGACATACACAATATTAAAAGCGTTCGGAAATACTACTGTTTCGGTCGTTATAAATTTCAAAAAAATAAGGAAAACCAACCAACCTACGCTGCTGGTACATCAAACACACGTTCGTACGAATAATATTTATTTAAATTATTACATTTTCGTTAGGAAAGTAATTAGGTATAGTGAGCGGAAACGCATAACATAAATAAAAAACGTTTGTGTAACGAACGCTAAAAAGTAAACAAGAAGTTAACACAGAGTTCGAAACAAATGTGTAGGGAATCCTTTACTCGTAGTTTGCGGTCAAGTCGGCAGTTCCATCCAATAACGATTTCAAAAACGAATCAAGCGCGTTTAAAGTCGATTTTCAACTTTTTTTACCATCTAAACGTCAATCGTTATCTATATAAAACTCGGTTCACGAAATAAGTGCACGCGTAACGAAACGAAAGCGAATTAATAATGATTTCGTATTTATTTATACGCGATAATCAATCGTGTATTTATAGCAATAACGGATTCACAGCTATCGCCATAAAATCGCAAAAAATGAAAAACGTGTCCGAATCGCGCGCGGCGTTTAAAAAGTCGTTAAACAAGTCGTTCGTCACACACACCCCGAACGAGTGAAAATGATAAAATCTTTACCGGAAAAGTTAAAAATTCGCGCGTTTTTTTTTCGTAAAAAATTCCTCAATCACTTTACGCGACGACGTCAATTACTATAAAACACATTTAACACGGCTAATCGAAACGCGATTCGGACGTTCTCCGGAGAGTCCAGACACGAATGCTCATGACCACCCTACTACTCACTCGGATTGTTGGTGATGATGACCGAACCCTGGGTGATGTTGGTCAAGCTGCGCAGGCCGATCTCGACCAGGTGCTTGTTGTCGTGGATCATGAGCGCCAGCCCGGGAAAGTCGGCGGAACGGACGCCGCGGATCAGCGCCAAGTTGGGGAACAGGCTGCCCAGGCTGGTGAGACCGGTCACGCGGTACACGACCAGGTACTGGGTGATCTCGCGAAGTTTCGGGAAACTCAGCCGGAAGTCTTCGTCCTTGGTCTCGTCCAGCAGCACGATGTGCACGTACCCGTTGACGACGGTGCAGTTCTCCAGCGCCAGCAGCCGGTCGGGGGTGTTGCGCACCACCACGCTGTCGCATATCTTCTCTTCGGCGTCGACGGCCGCGGACGCCGTCTGCAACACCAGCAGCAACAGCGGCACCGTCCACGCGACCGCCGCAGTCATGGGCCCGACGAGCGACGGTTCGTACTGAACATATTTGTGTCCGTCGGAAAAAAAAAATACGTAGGAATCGCGTCCGTAACAAACAAACAAAAAACGTCCGACTAAAAACGAAATTATTCGGACCGTTAAAACGCACCGGCGCGTCACATGGCGGCTTTCGTCGTTCGTACACGGGACGGCGGCGATTACGGCGAACCGCGGCGGAGAACGCGTGGCCGGCACCCGGCGGCGGCGACGACGACGCTCGGAGTGACGGCGGCGGCGGCGGCGCCGTCGGCGGCGGCGGCGTCGTCAGCGGCGGCGGCGGCGGCAACAACAACGACGTAGGTGGCGGCGGCGGCGGAGGGGCGAGGTAGCGGCGTTATCATCATCTTGTCGCGCCCGCACCGTACGGACGGCGCGCGCAAGGGCCGCGTCCGGCGGACACGACTACGTTTTTTTCGCCGACCACCGGAGCCACAACAATATCTGTGATTGATCGGCCGTCGATTTCGGTTGTCACCGCTGTTGTGACGGGCCCGTCCACGACGCGGCGGTGTCCGTGCGCGATTGTTGTTATGATGTTGTAATGACGACCTCCTGTCGAAAAGAGAAAAAAAAAGATAAATAAACCATCTGCGGTCCGAGAAGGCGCGAACGTGATATTGTTCGCTTCAAAACGCAGTATCCAAGTCTCGGATCGTCCGACGGCGAGCTGCTACTCGACCTCAACAACAACAACAACAACGACAATATTGTGCGTCAGACGAACATTTTACACGGTCCTATAATATAATTTAGTCTTTGTAATAAAACTACGAGCGAAATGTTTAACGAAAGATTTCTGCTGTGACACCTGCCTTGTTTTTACACAGAGAGTACCGAATATTGTGTGGAAAAGAAAGTACGGGCACAAAATAACACGAACAATTTTTAAAGCGCACCAGAGTTATTTTTTCTTTCACAAATCCAATTCTAAACGAATAATAATACGAATCCCTGTGAAAATATTACAAACACGTCGGTAGACATAATGCGTTTCATTTTACATAATGTAATAAATTATGTCCGTTGTACAAAGCGGTTGTGCCGTGTCGCCCGCAGGGAACGCCCGAGGGAAATCGCTCCGGGGGATTCCTGCAGCAAATAACACTAACCGATGGTTTCAATTAACGTATTCGACTAATAAAAACCGTAAAACTATTTAGTACCGTCTACGAAATTAAATCGAATAGGTCTCTTTATCGTTATATCACTGATGGTACCGTGTAAATGCGTAATCCACAGCTGAACATAAAATTATTATCGCCAAAAAGCTTCGTCGTTTTGTTACGCGCAGTGTGCGTCAGGTGACGCGACTTAAAAATTGGCCAAAAAACATTTCCATCAAAAATGTACAACGTCTGTCCATCAAAAAAGACAGTGCAGAAAACGACCGTTTTTTTTATATATTACCTGGTTCAACACACACTATGCGATGTTTTCTATGCGTATCAATCATCAGTTCTCCTCGAAAATATCGAACTATTATGAAAACCGTTGTGCGCCGGTAAAACGCGGTTGAAATAATTCGTGGCAAAAACTGCGAGTGAACACATGTAATCGCGGACGTGTTTAAGTAAGTACGATGTGCATTTCACGTCGAGGGTGAAAACAATCACGGCAGAAATTCGATAACCGGGGCAAATTCGCAAAAAGGTTTTAAAAACGTCGTTTATAGAAAATTGTCTCACAAATCCATTGAATAACGTTATATTTTTATTGTCATTTGCGTATTATTCTATACACGTACGATTCTGGTTATAGAATACGCTCTAATCTGATTTTGTTTGCTCTTAAAAACACTACGAGATTGGACGAATCGACACGAGTTGAACTCGATTCTTCGCTGTTCCGTATCACGCGCGACGATTTTCCAGACTTTCCAAACCGAACTAACTTTCCTCGCGGCGGAAAAATCACGGATTCCGTGACATCGAAGTATACGAGAACATCGGCGTCGCCCCGTGTGGTGCGTACATAACGTACATAATGTTATTTATATAATATTAAACAACAACAAAGCGCTATACTATTAATTAACACGCCAAATACACACGTCAATAACAATAACAATATTATTATTGTTACTGTACGAGTTATATATTACTTTGACTCCTCGAGCGCGAAACGCGTCGTCGGCGTGGACGGCGAGCGGGAGGCACGTGTTCGAGCGTCTGGCCCGTCCGTGCGCGCGCTCGTGCAGTCCGCGCCGTCACGTTGACCGAACGTCTGCTGCACTGCGGTGCGACGACGAGACGAAGAAGGGTCGTAAAAAAATAAAAAAACAACCCCCCGCAATCGCTCTAGCGGCCTACACCTAAAACGATCAATTAAAAACATTTTTAATCAACTGTATAAATACACACACACGGACACAACAAAAAAAAAAGAAATGCTCAGAAAGGCAATCAAACACCCATCGCTCACAGGTACGCCAGAGTACTCTCACCACCCCGTTCTGATCTTTTCTTGTTTTTGTATTTTTTTTTTTCGACAAAAATATTTCACGGACCGACCGTGCGCAGCAGAATGTAAAAATCCCCCTGATCGAACACTTAAATTTCGTCTCATTACACATTATTATGTCCTCTCTTTTTTATTCCACCCCCGCGATCTACACCTACCCGCCGAGATCACCCTCGTCCGCCACGTCCGAATGACTCAGTGGCCGACGCCCGTAAAACGCCGCCGAACGAAACGCACGTCGTCGTTGTTTGACGACCGGCCGACCAATGAAATACCGACTATACACACACACGACGACGACTGAGGGCAACACCACAAAAATACAGTATTGTTCGATGACACACACCGTGTACATAAATTATATATATAATTATATAATATAATTATATATAATATTATATAATATAATTATATATATATATAATATCATATGTATATATAATATAATTATATTTATATAATATCATATGTATATACCGCGGTATATTGTACGCAACACTTTACGGTCCCTGTGCGTAGACGACGACCGATGCACACGATATTTGCATGATTCGCCGATAAACCAGACGGGGACCGTATACCAATTACCGCGGTGGCTGCACATAGAATCCGCAGTCTTACACGACTCGATAAACGAAATAAAAATGTGTAAAAAGTGACTTTTTAAGTTTTTTTTTTTGTAACCATACAGCTGAAATTAAAAAAATTTAAACGTTTTCATTCCGTCGGTTGCATTTATTTTGTATACCAAAATATAATCACAAACAGTACTTGCACGATCCTTACTGTTTTACAAATAATAATAATGACCGTCGGCAAAACGCTCATAATAATGAAAAAAAAAAATTTTTTTTTCATTAAAACTTTCACTAAAGAGAACAGATCGAAGAATATTTGAATTATTACTGGTTAAAAGTGAGAAATGGGAATGTTTTTGAGGAACCTCGACGAATCAGCACTCTATACAATATTATAATGATAAGTCGGATGTTCCGGATAAAAATAAAAAAAAAAATTTATAAAATTATAGTGCTAAATTATACGGATTTCGCATCTGAAAAACGGAACTTTCATGAAGACCTATTTATATATACATGGTATTATTTCAAAGCTTTAATAAAAGGAAAACATCCGCCGCGCCATAACGGCAAACACAATAATTCGTTTTCCTTTCAAATTACCTAGTCGTAAACACGTGGTAATACTTATACGTTTTTTTTTTTTTTTCTCTTTTTTTGTCTGGAAATAGCCCAAACCCGTCGTCTACGTAGAAAGATATTGTCACGATGTTTTGCCGAAATCTGAGACCTCGTTTCACCCCGCTGCACAGCTTATGCGCTCGCGTCAACGTACGTACACTCGAACACGATTCGTTTATTTTAATCCACGTATATATGGAGACGTTTTTTTTCAGATATCTCTTCGATTGGTGAAATTTTGAGTAAAATTCAAAAAATACGGTATATATATTAGTATCGCGTCATCCTAAAAAAAAAAAAAAAACCGTCGTATTTTCGCCACTATTATGTCCATTCATCCGGACGTTCGGACCACCGGCCTTTAAATCTTCCGCCGCGTTCGCAGCTAGGGACGAGAGGGATTTAAATACATAATTTCAATGCGGGGATCAGAAACCGCGATGATGAACCCTCCTCTATTGTGTACACATAGATACGGGTACGGATGAAGCTCAAAATGTATAACAATTAGTATTAACGCCCGCCCCCCCGATGAGGGCGACAGAGATTTTCAGAAATAAACTGACAAAATGTGAACCCGTGGCGAATGATCGATTGACTGCACACGTTTTCCAGGACCCGGCCGATAAAATTCGAAAAAATAAAAGACCGAGATAACCGCCGTGAAAAAGAAAAACGCCTCGATTGTTGTCTGCACGGGTCCGTGAGAAAAAACGCACACGCGCCTGTAAACAAACGTGATATTATATGGTATTATAGCTGAGCTGTCAACGAAGCCAAGTGTTGTAATATCACCGTGAAATTTTTTTGTAAACAGTTTTCGGTTTTTTTTTTTAAGACTATGGTACCGAGCCTTGTGTCATTGGCGACAACGCGTTATGCTCAGCTCGAAATACCGATACATGCAGTACAAACAGGACGACGATGTTGTGCGAGGGCGCGTTTACGAAACGTCTGATCGCGTAAAATTTACATTGGAAGTATACGTTTCGGAGATGAAGAAAAATATTGTTTAATATACAAATATGTTATAGACATTTGCCTAGACACGCCGCTGATTATGGCTGGAGCAATACGACTTATAGAAATCCATACGAATTGCAAAAAGAAACGCGTTGTGCAGACCGTTCTGGTGAATAAGATGTATAGGTCCATTTGAAATACATACAAATCAATACGGTGTCCAATCGTACAAAAAACAGTCGGCAAACGTGTTTTACGATTTACAGACGTTGAACTCCGTTTGATGCGAGTGTACAACATAAAATTTGATCGCGTTGATATTTCAAAAACAGCAGGCAGTAGTTAAAACTGTACAAAAAGTTTCGGCACAACTGTGATAATTTATCCAACAAAACTGCGAGCGAGACTGTACTATACAAACTGTTCTGGGTGCACTTTTCGCTTCCCCGCGAGAGGTTGAATATATTTGTCTGTTGTAAACAGTGTTCAAAGTTTGGGCGACACGTGAAATTATCCGATCTTTAAACGGTCTCATTTATTGTATGTTTAATCCTCTGCGCACAGACACAGATCTAATCTGTCCAATATCATACGTATCGCGTGTACACTGTATAAAATATGTTCTGCAGTAAAAGTTTGAATCCTTAGTAAGACGATCGTAGATGGTGCGGAAGGTATGAGAAAACTTCTTTCCTACACAAAGTTAATCAAGAATTATTACAGCTCAACAAATATACTCGGCAGTTTAACCGTAATTTCACACAAAATAATACGCACAGTATATAACGCAATTGTATACATATACTGTATACAGCTACATAAACAAAAGTTTTAATCGCACCTTATTCAAAGGATAGCGTAGACTTTTGATGCCGCGTGGAGAAACGGAATGTATACACTGTACTGAGTCGCTAAAACAGTTAAAAAAAAAAAGGAAAATTTCTATTGTTCAGCGGTAAGATATCATCACGTTCAACTTTGAAAGTGTTAAGTGAATGCTATAAATTAACAATATAATATATTAGTCGAATGTAATCAGAAATGCTGAAACGACGCAGTTAAAACAACGGTATTGAAATTTTATTTTTTCAATTTTACCTCGCTTTTTTTTTTAATCAACGATTACACACGAAAATAGTTTTAAAGTAAAAATTAGCCAAAACGCAGCACACGATAACGATGTGTGTAATACATTCGAAACATAACACGAACAAATATTTATAATTTGAATAAAATAATTGATCGCTTGAATTCGACGCACATTTTCATCAACAAAAACGAAAAAAAACACGCTACGTATCAGTGTACTACTGTAAACAACAAATTTACAAAAGCAACCATTGTTCATTTTATTCGAAACAATAATATACCGTGGGCGCTTATTATTTTGGCAGCCTCGAGTCTTTTTGAGATTAACTGTATAATGGAAATTAAGTGTAATAATATTGTAATATAACTGATAAAAAAAAATGTATTTTTTAAAACAAACGACTATCTCGACGAAATCGTATTATCAAGAAAACTATAATTATAATCGATTATAATCGAACTGGTATAGTTCACTTGACAAAGTTTTCAGCTCACGATTTACCACACACGTGTTTATATAGTGTTGTGCGTATCACGACCACGCGTATATCCTCTGCACGAGTTAATGGAAGCGGATTGCGGGAACATTACACTTCCATTATCCATTAATACCGGTCTAAAATATTCACTTTGAGTTCAGACGAGTGTTAAACAAATATTAACTTCATTAACCAATTTGGAACTATTCCATACTTTTTGTTGTTTCACTGCAGTATACGCCAAACTCGATCGCGGATTTTTTTATTATACTGTTTTTACGTTCTGATATTTTATCACCTATCTATATACCGCGAGTGATCTCAATCGATATAGCGACTGTTGTTGTAAATATCATGAAAAATATCCGGAAATTTCGTAACAAGCTTGGTCGAAACTGTGCAGTGAACGCATCGCGATATGGCCGGATACGTCGTGAAGCGTGGGGGCACTTGTTACGTAAAAACGTTTTCAAAGAAAACCTAATAAATCACAGGAAAACAAAAACTATAAGTGTGCTAGTTAAGCATTTTATTATGAAGATCTCTGATAACTTTCAGAAATGTTGATCGACAGTCCGATAAGGCAGCAAACTGGAACTATATAAACTGATAATATATTCAAAATATTAAGCGGATTTGAATTATTGCGTGTTTTATCATTTACGATTTCAATAACGTATTTTGTAGAAAACTTTATTTTTTAATTCTGTACAACGTTCACCTTTGTTTTGGTCTAAGCGTACAAAACGTACATTTTCAAAAATGTTTTTACGTTACAATATTCCACCAGAAAAATTATCGACGAACGGTCGATGCACATTTCACGACTCGTGCCAATATTTTGCAACCTGTTTAGATAGATTATGAAAATATATTTTTTATACACCAGGCACTGCAGCAAGCATCAATATTTTATGCAAACAAATAAAAACAGCTATGTGCTATAGAGTTTTTAAAACTTTTTGAAGTGTAAACACGAACGCGTGAATGGAACAATAATAATTGTAATACGTTTATGCGGCTTCACCGTTAAATCAAACGCTGCACTTGAAAAGTTTGCAGGTTTTATCGCCGAACAACGATAATCCGTTTTGGAATAAGCAATGTCTCGAAATACGCAATCACACAAACGACTTCTTTAATCGAATACAAGAGGCTAGATTTTGTGTAATTTTTGTAGCAGACGTCTCAATTATAAGCTATACTGCAAATACTAAGAGGATATGAACGGAAACGGAAATACACAAGTTTTATGTGTGATATAGGTGAACCATTTTTATCGCTTAAAATGGCGACCTAACCTAACCAATAGTTACTTATAAAATAATACTTTATTCGTAACAGTATACACACTAACACTAATACGCAAAAATTAATTATCAAAACAAAATAATTGAACTCGATGCGAACACAATGGATACTGGGCAGAACTGTATTATGGACGTACAATATACTGAGTTATATAATAAATCCGATTTTCGTTTGTATACGGGTAAAACTGCCAAAGAAAATCGAGAAACGTTTCAATATCGTTATTTTCGCGTTGAACCGCTTACCTTAAAAAAAAAATTGTGTTTTACATTTACATATTTTACGAACTTAAACAGCAAATACAAAACAGAATAGCGCGGATAGAGCCGGGCATAACACGAATAATTGGTAAAAAGCCAGCTTTCACAGTACACGCCGCGTCTTGGTGGTCAAAGAAGAGACACGCGTAATAATAATACCATACATCCGACAACATAAGCTGACAACGTATATATAATATGAATTTTTTGTCGTGTCTATCGTTAATACATGTTCGTATTAATACAACCGCATTCGTTATTATAATAATCGTTAAAACATAATAGTATTTAAACGCCAAGAGCGAATTCAAACGTAATTACTTCGAGTAATATCTATCACTTTAGTGAAATTTTCAAGTACAACTTTGTTATATATATAATAACCTGCGTTACACAGTGTGATTGTTATTTACTTGTTAGGTATTTATAGTGGTCTGGAAATATAGTCTGGCACGTATTCATTTGTACACTATAGTTTTGTACAGACGGTACAGACAAAATATATTAAACGTGTACCTACCGTTTTCGTATATCATGTATAATAATATATTATAATTGTACATATAGTGTAATTTAGAATTATTTATCGCGTTATTTACACGTAAAGCGTGATGCCAACTTAAAATAGAACTACAGAATGTACCAGAAACATTAAAAAAATTAAAGGAAAAAAGTGTTGCGGCGAGGGCTCGTTTTGGGTGAACAGACCGAACGGCACACAGGAATCGGGAATATTTTATGTCGTTGTACATAATCCGAGCACAAAACCGTACGAAAAACGATTGCCACAATACGGGTAGGTAGTGAAAAACTAAGTTTATAAAAACGATAAAAAGTTGTTTTCTTTAAACATTCGCGTCACAAAGCGTCCGACGACACACGTCGGCATTGACGAAAATTTTTGCCAATTAACGTGTTTGAAAATAATCTACTTCCAGACTGTTTGATCCAGAAATTTATTTTTCGGCCGTATATCGGTGTTGTCGAATCTTGATAGCTCATTGTTCACACAGAAAGCCAAGAATATTTAAAAATATATACGAAATGGGTCAACGAAATGAATAAAATTCATAGGTAAAATTCAGCGATAAATAGGTTAAACGCTCGGAATCTAAATAAATAGTTGACGCGAAAACAGCAATGATAAAACACGTTCGTTCGGTATAATATTTATTTATAATTTATTTATAAATACGAGTATTTAAATTTAGAGTTTAAAACGAACTCGTAATATTCTACAGGACTGAAATTTTTATTTCCAGTTATTCAAAACCGTGCGGTAAAATTGCTCGGGTAAAAAAATTAAAACTATTTCGTATACAGACTGATGATGAAGCGCGGAAAAGAAACGCGCGCGCGGCTAAGCTGGGTATGATTTGAGATTTTCTCATGTGATCTGCCTGCGTTTTAAGCGAAACGCGTTAATCTATTCTACATTAATCAATTAATTAAACGGTTAAGTTAAGTACTTGAACTGATTCGTTTCCAATTCCGTTTTATGCGCGCCCTAATCACGCTGAACCGGCTTGACTCATTTTATTAGATAATAACAAAACACGTTTAACGTAAGTATCCGATGAGTGATCCGAATAAATTATGATAAATTATAACTGCAGTGGTCACGCACTCGGTTTATAAGTAACGGATGTGATACACGGCGAACTGTTTACGCTTAAAATGGATTTTCTATACAAAAGAGGAGCGACTTATTGCATCCGAGGACCCATCAACACGATCATTATCGATACGAATACTACAATAAAATCGATGGCTGATTTAGCCGGAAACGCCGTTTACACCGTGATTCAAAAAAAATACAATATCGTAATACGGAACATATTGTTGTGCGCTTTGGTGGACACGAGAGTCAAACACAACACGTCGATATTGTTCGTTCGAATCTAGTTTATGTTAATTAGAGCTGCTTCATAGGCGAAATACCAAAGAGGGTTTTTTATTATTATTAATCACGCGTTTTTTTACGTGCACGTTTTTATCGTTAAATTTTTTTTTTAACCATAAAAATGTCTAGTTATCGTTGTAGTATATAGGTGTTAGTGGCATTAAACTACTAATTAAATAAATAAAAAAAAATTACTGCCTACCATTTGTACTGCATACGTGTACAATTGATACGATTGTACAAGAAAAACCTACGCATGCAACATCACGTATACCTACGTGTATTGTAATTATTTAAATACATCAATATGACATTGTAAACATATCTAAACGTATTATTTTTATGGGCGAAAACAATAGATTTCAGTAGCGTAAGTTTTCGATTTATTATATACAAGACGTGTTTTTATGCCTCGCTCAACGTTGATTTTTAACACGCGAGTAAGCGAAACACAACATATTTTTAAAACAAAAAATAGCCGGATGAATACAAATTACTTGTACGCACGTAAATTTTATAACGTTAGAAAGAATTTCTGAAAACCTAATCGTAAAGTTTTAAACATTCAAAGTGTTAATTCATTAAGAATACAAAATTATTTGACGATCATTTAAATATTACGATATTTTAATTGTTACACGGAAGAAAAAAGCACCATCGTCTTTCTTAAACGCGGCGATAATAAATGCACATTGATTCTGTCCGTGTCATACAATATTGAGGTAAGAATTTATACGGTAGAACGATTTTTTCATACGAAATCATGGAGATTCTCTCAAAAAAAAATTGAAATACAAATTTTCAAACAAAATATCAAGTTACATTTAGATTAATACAAAATCGTAAACCATTACTGTCTACGATTAACAGCCGTTTCCAAAACAGAACCGACCTGCAATTTTGGATTAGCGAATTTCAAACTAACTGGACATGTTGAAACGAACAAAATGTGTGATCACTCGACACGATTTGAATAAATTAATATTTGATAAAAAAAAAAAAAAAATCAGAAATTCAGCTATCAATAATAAATTGACTATACCGACTCGGAAAACATCACACGTCGATACGAATCCAAGTTTGTAACAATTTGTTCGACGGCACAAACCACGCGTTTGTTTAAAATAAAATGTTTTAAAAAATATAAATTAAACTATAGAGCGAAACACTCGAGACGGATTAAAACATTTCTAAACGATTGGAAGTAATTATGTTATTTTACGAATCGACGATTCTGAAAAAATCGCGATATACGCTTCTATACGCTTAAATAAGCGACTAAACTTCAGCACAAAAATAATTGCTCGTGAATACACGCCCGGGGTGTTACGTTTTAAACGGGGCAAAAACGATTTCAACTATTGAATTGTGCTGAACAGAAAAATAGACTAGTCACAATTATAGGTGTACGAATATTTTAACAATCGTAACGTGCACCGGACAAAAAAATAAAACCAGGTGGGTTGTGAATATTTTTAAAAACGTTACGTAAAACACGAACCCAGAGCAGATAGTTCTGGGCGCTAAAGTCAAAAAAAAAAAAATGTATACATTATGCAGCTATATAATACTACACGACTTAGAAACGTTTTATTTTTTATCCTTATAGCTCGCACAATCCGTTCGGACAATTTTTCACTATCGGTTGTGCACACGGCAAAAACATGTTTACGCGTTTTTACGGTTCTTAAATACGCGTGTTTTTATTAATATTATCGCAACTGATTATGTATATCAACTGATTGTTGTACACAAATCGCGTACATTGCAAAAAGTGATAGAAAAAAAAATGTTAGTGCGCGTGTCAGTGGCAGATTATCGACCACAATTTTACACACACACATATACCACTTGAAACAAAAAAACGCGCATTATAATAATATGCGTATTGTTTTTTCGGACGTGCGCTTTCACGTGAGAAGAAAAAAAACAAAAATTCTTCTTCGGCCACCACGCGAACGCGTGGTCTGCGCAATACACAGCTCCAACGTCGTCCGAACGTGACGGATAACGACGAATATTTCGCATACTTTCGACGGATTTCGCTTATTATTTTTCGTCTTTTTTAGACGATGCAAAATATTACAGAGACGAAATTAATAAAACGATCACTCGAGGCCGCGGGGTCGGTTTGACGGAGTAGCACAGCGGGGTCTACACGCTTTGTCGTGGTAAAAACTAAATTCACAAAAACGGTCCGAAAACTCCGAAAGTCGTATCCGCGTATAAAATATTTATTTAAATAACGTGCGAAAATTTTAACGTTTTAATTAATTGCGTTGACGGCGTACCGATTATAATTGGTACCGGTTTCGGTTCGATCGGACTGGCCACTCCAGCGGGTAGTATTCAGTAAACATTCGTGGAATATTTGCTCGCAAAATGTGTAAACTCAAAAACATGTCCGTAATACGATACAAAGCCGAAATCTTCTTGTGGTACCTATTCAAAGTTAAGATCGGAGCACTCTTTCTACACGTCATCACGAACGTGAAAATTTCAAATTTTCCCAGCGGAGTTCTTGATTTGTTCTCTCCGGATTACTCAGAAAGTAAACGAGATTTACAAAAAAATCTAGGACCGTCACCGCAGTCGACATCAGAACTGATGTTAAACATTGGAGCGTTCTTTCCAAACTCATCAGATCTAAAAATTTCCGCCGTGAAATTCCCAATCTTTGTTTTCGGGACACGCGCCTCGGATGTGGGCAAAACTTCAAAAAAAAAAGTTCCGACCGCCGGAGCTCGTATAGGTCTCGAATCTAAAACACAGCGCAACTCCGAATCTCCCTACGCACCGTGTCCGCCTGCAACGATTATTTGCTGTTCGTGACGCGATCCCAGACACTTTCGGTGTTGACGCGCTAAACGATAAGGGCGAATTCCTCCCCTCGACGATTTTTTTTCTTTTTTTTTGATTTTTTTCAAAGACTTCTGCATACTGGTGAACGCGGTGCGCAAAGGGTCTGCGAGTGATCGACGTGACCGTGTTGCTAACAACGCATATTTGTTTACATTTTTCCCTTTTTTTTTTTTGTACGTTTGTAACGAAAAACAAACTTCACTTTCGACCCGCGCAGTAGTTTTCTGCGCGATTCTACGACTAGCTTAGGTTATTCGGTCGATTATGCGGAGTGTATTTTTTAATATTTTAGATACTATTTTTCAGGAGAACTTCTTGTTTTTGAGTGTTTTTTTCTGCTCGTACCTACTTGTAAACGCGTTTTACACAGAAACTATTCTCGAAGCAGCAAATTAATCAAGCTCGCGGGTATTACATTTGTTATCAACTTTGTTTTTTATACTTTTAATAATAATATGGTAAAAAAAATACGTAGATATCGAGCGAAACGTGATTTTCACTTATTTCAATTTATCTTTTCCGTTGTAAGTCAATAACATTATACGAACAAGTGTTTATTATACTCAAATGCAGCAGAACGTTATCTTAAACTGTATAACGTGTTAGTGTGTATAATACTATATGGTATGCTGACTATTATAGTATAAAAGTGTTCGATCTAATCACGTAAATTAAAATTTTGACCTTGACCTAAAATCGTTAATAATCATCGCGGGCGAACGAACCTTTTTTTTTCGGCTGTGTAGAAAAAATTTTACAACCGTTTATGATGATTATACTTAATTCGGTGATTAAATAAACTGCAATCAACCGGTGGCAGTCTTTAAACCGCATAATAACCATCAACGGTCTGTATCGTGTTATGAAACGTTGTAAATATAGGTATGTTATAGGAATTTTTCAAACTATAGATGATAAAAAAAAATTGTATACATTATGTATATCGGTTTTGACTTTGAAACCGTTCATAAAAATACAGACATACGTTCAAACGAATGCCGATTGGGCGTACAGTAATGATGATAATGTGTTGTAGACGGACGTGAGGATAAAATCATCGGGGTCGTATGCAGAATAACCTAATATAAATTCCTCGATGAAGCTAAAACTAACTAGCGCTTTCTAGTAAAACAAACATCAAATATTCAATAGTAAAAAAAAGTTGTTCGATGTTCCGAAACGGCACGCTTTCGTTTAAATAAACAAACGTTCAAAATAGAATAATAATAATATGTTTATCTTAGGTACCTGCGTTTTTAACAAACCAACATTAAATTAAAAATTTATGTATGCCTAGAGCATAGTCAAATAATATAATATCACGAAAATTGTTTATTTTACTTTGTTTTTTTTTTTACTCAAAAGACAAGAGTTACTTTTACGACGAGAGACCCACAAACCTACACAGAAAATCCGAAAAAAAAAAATGATCCTTATCGAGACGATACTAACGAATTTAAACAAAATGTTAGGTATACGAAAAAACAAACTGATCCCGCAATGATAAATTGTATCGCTGAATCTTAAACTATATTAAGGCATATTATAAGTAGAAAATCACATTAATGTGATTAATGACATTAATCAAATCGGAAAGATCATAAAACTTCATGATTGTACACCGAGTAACCAACTAACGGGTATCTAATTACACCTATCCAATTATTATATCGTTATACCTATCAGTTTGTTATAAATTGTAGTATCAACTAAATTATAAAAATATGAATAAAACGTATTTAGTGTAAACAGGATGTAAAACAATAGGACTTTTATGGAAACGGAATAAAAATTTGTAAAACCATCGCTCGGTGTATAGTTACTTTCAACAACCTATATATGTTATTATTTATAAAATAACCAATGCACTTTTTATCAAATAAAAACATCAACCGTATGCTCAAGCGTGACAAATATTACACATCATACATAAATCCAAACCAAGTGGGTGCACGCGTAGAACGTGCAGTTGTCAACAAATTATAATAACGTGCAGTTGTCAACGCGTGACAAAAAATTTTATCACACCGTAATAAGTTTGCGAATAATTAAGAAACACAAATATTTCAATTAATTATCCTCACACGTTTGGACATCAATTAGTGCACAGTATAGCAGCCAGACGCGGCGAGTAGGTAATTTAACCATTTGAAAGAAAATAAAACCTTAAAATGCGATGGGTTTCAACGATGTATCTAGATGCTGCTGAGCGTAAACATATTTTTAGAATAAAAAACATCGTGGTCTTAACACTGAAATTAATTTTAAGTCGGTGTTATTCGTTTTAAAGGCCACTTGCCCAAAAATTGAGGAAGGAATTAAAAAAAAAAAACTTCATTGCATCTTTGATCTAAATATACACACGCAGACGTAGCCGACGTACAGTACGCACACGGTGCATCAACGAATCAAACGCCAGTAACGAAACGATAGTAAAAAACACTTGAAAAAACAATATTAATACCGTAAACTTAATGAATATTCGTTTCAAGTATTTACATAATCAAAGTCAATGGTTGTATATTTACATTTATTATCACAGCTGCCGGTGTCCTAATTAGGAATTTTCAAGAGCGGTTAAGAACATTATTATACCTGTTAATGTATAGAATAAGAATTCTAATTGTATTAAAATATATATATATATCAAAGTAATTTAATTCACTGGGTAAGAGCGGAAACCAATACGCAGGGATAGTTATATGTACATAATGAAATAAAAAAAAGCGGTTTCGGGAGATTTGGATAATCAAAAAAAAAAATAATTTTCATAAAACCTATTGTTCGTGTGTATTAATAATAAATTTTGTTCTTGTAGGATAATATTATTATACTACAAGCTATACCAACCGGGACCGTATATTTTTTTTTTTTAATTTTAAGGTTATCTGATTTCGCAAATCACAAAGCAAAACATAAAACATAATACGTATATACAGGATCAATAAATTATTTTTAAATACAAGCGTAAGATGAAAACGGTAAAAAAAAAAAAAGGTTACAAAATTAGAATGAGTGGAAAAAAAACGTTAGAATAAATTATAAAGATCAAAAGCAAACGTCTTAAAGAGACACGGAGTTACCTAATAATATAAAGGAACAAACCCGTAATAAAATAACAAACTTATCTATACTCCGTAATTAAAATGTGTGTGTGTTATATTTATAGATATTGATTATAAATACAGACGGTCGTATAATTTTGCAACGAAACACAACTATATAGGTGTAAAATAATCGATATTTTCGTTTTTTCGATTAATTCATTTTCGTATTGTTACGCTGCGATTTTCATAAATAATTACTTTATAATCGTCGACCATGAATGATATGAAAATAAACACATACGATACCTATATAAATATCAACGTGTCACTAAACGTTAAATTAACGTATTTTTTCCCCTTAATAAATGACTGGTAAGTAATAAGGGTTAACATGAAAAAAATTTGAGCGATGAGAAAATAATGCAGTCAAGTGGACCACTCCAAAGTATGTGGTCGCCAAACAACTTCTCATCCGAACTCGAATTTTCGTTTTTTTTACTTTCCGTTCTTTGAATTTGCTCTTTCTTTCCTTCCTTTTTTCTTTTATTTCGTTTTATGCGGTACTACGCTTACTATATACAACACCGTTCAAAATAGCAACGCACCCAGAGGTGTGACCTCCTATCCTACTTCACAGGATCCTATTGCTCTTCCCTAATTGCTTCAACGTCTAAATCAACACCGTAATAAATCGTTATCGATTTAATCAATTCTTCAAGCAAAAACGTTTTCAAAGAAAAAAATCTAGGTCCAACAACCCAATATTGGAGCACGTATTTGCGGTTTGTCACGAAATATTTTTGAAAAAATAAACGACATAATACGTGACCATTAATATTTTATTAGATTTTCCAATTTCCAAACAACTCGAAGAAATAGAACAATATCGGTTTCGATCGCATCGTACCAATAAAAAAACTGGCCTCTCCATCTGACTTTTCAGTCTAAATTCGTGTTTCGTGCGATCAACACTCGATCGTAATAAATTTTATAAATTTAAAAATCGTTTCGATGTTTTTACTTTAAATCGAATTCCCTAAACCGTTTGCGCTGCTATTGAGCGCATTGAACTGCAGATCGCTCCTTCCACGCGAAAACACGAACGATCGAATTTGGCGATGTTCCAACTTACGTCATTTCCGGCGCGCACAACTCGGAAAATTATCAAAAAATATTATTACATATTTTAAAACCAAAACCCAAACTTTTTGATGGTATCCGACGTAAATTTGGTCAAAAATGTTCGTAAAACATTGTGCATCTCATACCTGACGCGCGGCGTTATCCGCACAAGAATATAAATAATAGCGACTAAATATTTTCATACGTGTGAAAGAACGATAATTGGAAAAAAATTCATTAAACACTCTGCAACAATTATGCGTTCCGTTAAATTATGATTTTTTATATCGTACAAAACCATTATTACTTCAGAGTGTCTGGGCATATTTTACTCTCTGTCGCGACGTAACAATAAATTATTATTAGTTGTTACACAATTCGAACTCGACGTTCGTTTTTTTTACCGATCAATTATTTAAATTATACCATATAATATGCAAACTCCAATTATATTATTATTATGTATTGTTCAGCATTGACGACGGTAGAGCGTTTGATTTTATCGATGACAACGACGGGCATTTTTTTTTTTTTTTAATTTAAACTCGCGGTTCGTCGGTTTTTATATATTATTTTTAACCGAGTGAACAAATCGTCGTTTAGTAGTGAAAATCGATTCTCGATTAATAGGTTCGTATTATTATGACACACGCTGGTTATCGGGTTGCACGTAGTGTCTCGCACGAAAACCTCGGTTTTAAAACTATCCCGTTCCGGCGCGCTTTACTCGGGTTTCGAGGTCGGCCGGATTTTATCTGCCCCGAGTTTCGCGGTCGGCCGAGTGTTTTTTTTGTTCTTCTCTCGGATGAACACGCACGTATAAAATAAAATAATAAACCACAAAAAATACGTACAGACGGCCAAAAAAAAAATATACACGATCGCGTACAAAACCGTATGGCCGTCGAAAACAGAAAACTTGAAAACGAGATTGGACTAGGACGGAAAATGCGTACTTAAAGTCGGAACGCGGTTAGAGTGCAATTACGGTCATGTCGAGACGTCGGTCGTCATCGTCGGTATTTATTATCATCACTATTGATGTTATTAACAAACATAACACACAATCGGACGAAAAAACGGAAATAGATTCACGTTTTATGATTTAAACGGTTATGATTACGAGCCCAGGCCGAGGACAGCCGAACGAGCGCTGGATGTAAACACTTTCATAAAAAATAAACCTGCCGGACGGCGGTTCGTCTGCGGGTGACGAGACGACGACATTTTCGAGAGCGTAAAAAAAAAAACGAAAAACGGCGATACTAAAATTCGACAAATCCGGCCGGTGTCAGACATCATACCCGTTTGGTTTTTTGGCCATAACATCCAAAACAATGATCTGAACACAAGCTGAAACTTTTACGTTATATTCAGTTGGCTAAGGATACAGGTTCGCAATGAGTTTCGAGTGATTTCGAAAATTCAATGCGAACCAACCGATACGTAGCCGGTAATCAAAAAACCTAAACGGCCGTAAAGTCCGGTGTAGTTATAAGAAAGTCATCGGAAAACATAATTTTTACAACAACTAAACGATTACAACTAGTGAGGCAAATATTCTGGGGAATAGATCAAAAATGCATTCGTCGAGCAGAACAAGCGGATAAAACGACGCAGCGGCGTATGTATTCCGTCGTAACAACAAATTGTTGTATGCCTAAAGAGGAGAATCGCAACACGTATTGATTTTGTGCACAAATGAAAATGATAGGTCGTATACTAAGTGAGAAAAAGAAAACAAATGTCGACAAGTTTATTACAGCAGACAAGTATAAACCATATTATGTATGTAGCTAATACAAATGGGGCGTACGCTGCCAAATACGCCGCCAAAGGATGTATTGCATTTACGATGATCTTTTTTTTTTTTTGTGAAAAACTTTTCGCGAAGAAGAATACTTTACGTAAAATCCCTTTCAGAAATGTGTAATTGGAACGAGATGAAACGTTTTTAAAATTGTTTTTCGTTTGTGAGCACATTTTTTTAATTATGAACCAAAATCATTTTGAAATTATCTACTAATTGAATTTTCAATCTATGCGAGATGATAGAATATCGTCCGAAATACATAGAACTTTTAAGTATTTGGGCACGCGTCTTTATTATACAGTTTTTGTTCCGTTTAGTTTTCAATTTAAAACTCAAAAATCAAATACAAACTAAGAAACATATTATTCTACTATAAATGATGGAAACGATTAAAAAAACGGTTATTTTTTGTTTACAGAAGTATTTATATCTTTATTATTTTGTAATTTTTCCCCAACGACTTAACCGATAGAAAACCGTTCAGAGTAATTGAAGTTTTTACACATTATCAGAACAGCTGTTCCGTTCAAACGTGACGACGATTTCGAATTCGAAAATATTTAAATTTAAACTGTACGCAGCTTTCAAAATGTAGTGACCTATTCCACTCACGACTCGCTACTTCCTTTTTAAATACATTTATTTTACTGTTGTACGCAAACTCAAAAAATAAACAAATTCATCAGTGTGTAGGGTTTTAATAAAACGTTGGGGCTAACGTATTATTATAGGTACATTTCAGAATAATTTTTGTGCGAGTATCTATAATTTACTTTTATTGTTGAAAACGATCATCGTAATCAAATCAAGCAGAGTCCAAACAGAAAAGTTTATATTTTTCATCTACATAATATATTACGGCGTTTCCCAAAGTCAAACTTGCGCGAAATCGTTTACCTGTATAATACAGACAGATTACTGCGACTGATGACAACAACTAGCCGTTTTAAGCCCTTTTAGAGAGCAAATGGACATGAAATTTCCCGTTAACTTCAGTCCATACACGCTATGCTGCACATTCTCTTACCCGTTACGCTCATCAAGAGAATTCAGGTTAAAGCGATTTAACTTTGGACAATTGCGGAAAACGGTATTCGAAGTCATCGAATCGGCCAATAAATAAGCTAGACTGGGGTGACATACCCTACACTACTATTACGGAAGCCGATGGAGATTAACGAAAAATCCGGGTGAGAAAACTGTAATTCTTAAGTCCCATTTTTAGATTTTCAGAGTTAAAAAGAAAACACGACACAGTATGCAATCTCTATAAAATAATAAGTATGTAATAAGACAGTGGTTTACTCGAGGCGAAAATAAATAGAAAATGTCGCAACCCACTGACAGCAATTCACAGAAATTGTCCGCAAACGTACGTTGTGAGAAATGTGTTTGCGAATCAAGAAAGATAGCCAAAATCGAATCTTTACATAAATTTCAGCGTAACGTTTTAATCGAAAACTCGAATCTCTGGTACAAGAAAGTCGATACGCCAATTATTTTTCATAACTGCCTTATACGTTTTTCTCCCGGCACAAACACTGCACGACACTATAAACGAAATGACTTCTATCTGTCTTTCTCTCGACAAAGTCTTGAACAAAATTTTTTCTAATTAAAACGGAAGAATATGCTCTTTATTTTTTTCTTCGTGCCTAGAGGAGGACCGTTTTTTTTTTTTTGTGAAACACAAAAATAATCCCCAACGAAATAACGTAACGTGATTCCCTTTGACAGTTTTCATCTTTGTTTCGCGCGACGTTCGACGTGTTGCGGGCAAAAACAATTCAACGAAAATATGAAAAAAAATCGTGACGTGGACACACCGCTGTGTGATAATTTTCATCGCGATAAATCCTTTTTGTTTGCATACAATTATTTACATACACGTTTTCAGTGATCTTCTTTGTTTTCTATGCGGTTCTTTTTGGCCGCGTTTCGATATTCTCTCTCTCTCGTCAACTAAATAAACGTCACCACCAGCTATCGCCGCCGCGCATCGTAAATAACGAAGCGCACGTCAAAATGTTTTAATGGAGTTCAGCTGCTCGTGAAAAAGGGTGAGCGGCGGCGGCGTGCGTTAAAAAACGGAACCAAAAATGAAATAAATAACCGAAACCGGTTTTGGAAAAAATTTCAACAGCCCGCGTTCTGAATAATATGTGGACCATCGGAAACAATAAATAAAAACAATACGCCTCTCCAAGGGCGGGATGGGATGTGAGGGGGGCAATTCTATCAGACCGAAGAATAAAATTTAAAAACCAGTTTGAATCGGCGTTTCTCCTCCTGACCTGCAGAGGAGATTTATAATAAACAAATTGTTCTGCAAAATTCATACACGTTTTCCCGGATGAACGGGGAAAAGCTGTGTGTATTTTGCGAACGAAAAAAAAATACAAAAATTTCAACACTGCGTTTCGCAGAAGCCGTTAGGTCAGCTTTTATTCGAGCTGTTCAACACGGAGGACGCGTTCCGTACGGACAATCCAAACGCGACCGAAAAACATTTTGGTCCTTTTAATTTGTTTTGCGATATTTTTTAAATGATTATCGCAGGGCGTCCGCGGGGAGACGCTATCCTTTTTTTTTTGTTGTTGCGAACGTACAGACGCGTCCTGCGTCGTGATCTCGTTCGTTGAACATAGAAAACGTTTTTCTTTCTACCCGGACACGGTACGGAAAATAGGAAATTCTGTAACACGAAATACTAACTATACGTGTGTAACATACGCAGTTATAACGCTCCGCTTCTGCGTAATATCGTATCACGATGGATTTCCTGCCGTTACAACGCGGCGACAAGAACATTTTTTCTCCGCCCAGAAACGTCTCGGAACGCGATACCGGTTTTCGACTTAAAATAATAGAAGTAATAACACACACGCCTCCCCCACGATCAGCAACAACGGGCAGAGGTATTACATATTTTTTTGATATTCAAAGTGAAAGTAACGCTGTATATTGTAACGTGTCTAATAGTTATTATTATCCTGTCGCGGACGGCGTAGGGTTTGTGTAGGAAAATCCTCGAACAACCCACCCGGAACGGTTTTTTTTTTGTGTTTCTTTTTAACAGTTCGTTGTTTTTTTCACGTCACAACGATAATGATTCGAACGTGTGCACATTGTTTCTTCTCACCACCCCGCGACTCGCCCCGAACAACGCCGTACAATACGTACAAACAGGTGTATCATAACATCACAACAAAAAAAAATTGCTTATATTATAATATAACGAGTCGTGTTTTAAATTCTGAGCGTATTGTTTTTCAAACGACGACGTTTTTTTTTTCTAACAACAACTTTTCGCATAAGTAGGAATTTTTCAAAAATCAACACGTCTAACGACGTAGGTGGTACGCGGACGGTACTTTGGTGGAAGGTTTTTTTCTCTCTCTAAATTTCGCCTGCTTTTCGAGTTAAGAAGAAAAATTTGGACTCTCGGTGAATTCGTTTTTAGAACTTGCGTTTTTGTACGTTTTCAAAGTCGGTAATAAAAGGTCTACGATGGTACTTTGACGCGTATCAGATTTACAACAAGTTTGATCCGTTTCTTCGCGTCGAAGTCGCGACCGCGGTTTTCGGAGCGAAATTATTTATTACGAAAACGTTCGGAAGTTTCATAATTTCAGTCGGCGTGTTCTCGTTATTGTACGACGTTTGGTACAATTGATTTATGACTGACAAATAAACTCGTGTGCGAACAGCACGATATCAATATAAAACATATTGTAAAACATTTGAAACGTATTTTATTCTCAGAACCGTCGGCAGTGTGAATAAAATACAAAACTATTATAGGTACGCCATGATCGTACGACCGCCAGTTTTTAAAAATATTAATTATTTTATGGCCTGTTACGTACATTGAGTTTTTAACACTACTCGTATATAAGATAAGTAATAATATGTACCCCAAATAATATTGTTTTTTATAGGACTATCTCTCGAAGGGCACAAATGAGAATAAACCGATACGATATAACTGCGTATTATGAAGAACAGCCTTGTTTCACGTTTTTGTCCATTGTTTTCATTAGCTCAAAAGGTTTCATTTTCTTGCCGGAAAACCGTATAAAAATCGCACACCGTATAAGATACAGTCATCAGTGATGACTCATCACCATCAATGCGAAAAGAAAAAGTTATACACTCGACGGCCTTTTTATCAGAATAAAAAATTGAATTTTTCGACATCTGCAGACTTCAAGATAACGTATTTCACTAGTAGTTTTAAAACAAAGAACGATACATCATATACGCTGCGTTATTTTCTTACGCTAAAGTTTAACATTTTTTTAGTGTACCCAAAGTTTTGTACACGAAAAAATCTGAAAATTGATCTAAACTTTGTTGATTCAACCACAAAAGTTTTAAAAAATATCCATTGGTGTGACAAACAGCAGGCACTCTAATCTCCGTTATATATTTTTAAAATGACATAAAAATAAATTTGAACACTGTACGTTTTTTTTTTTTTCATACGTAATTGAAATTGTTTTCTTCATCCATGTTAGTAACGATGTATTTTCGCGAAATTATTTTACCAGAGAAAACGACGATTGAACGCGTGACGCAACAAAGTCCCTCCTAAGTCAATTACACGGAGTTATATAGTTTACTGGTTTGGAAGTTTTCCAACTATAATTTGTTCGATCAAAGTTTTTCGTAACAATAATTTGTTATTATATAATATTTCGAACAAATAATTGCCTAAGAAGTGAACCAAAAAACTATACAAAACTGCCTGCAGAGAGCAGAACAAAGAAAATGTCTCTGAATTCCCGGTACGACATCGGTGAACTGGCCCTAATAAGTACGGGGGAGAACATTATTTACTGCAACTATAGGCAATCGTAACGCTTACAAGGGTGAGTAAATATAATTACCTACCTAATCATTTTCTTTGGCGATCGGACACAAAAACGTGGATAAAAAATCTAATTTTTGGCCATTTTTTTTTTTCACCCACAAAACACGGCCGGATTGTTTGATTAAACATTACAGGGTGTTACATCGCGTAAAATCAAGTAATCGTAATTCTTTCACAAAATAACGTCTCAACATTGTGATTGTAGAAAACCAATATAATGCAGAATAAAACATTTTTTTTTTTTTTTGGGGAGAGTATTATGTTTTTCCGGTAAAGAAAAATACATTTGATTTCGAATTACTTATTTCAATTAAATAACAGACGTACGTATGTTATTTTACAGATATGTACCCTGCAACACTAAGTGTCCATTGCTCTTGTACCTACGAGCCATGTGCAAGTTTTGATGGTTTTTTTACCGAAAAACGTTATCAACACTACCCCGGGAAAGTTCCCAAACACTCCCGCAATCTTTTATACGTTCAATAAAACTTAACTATCTAATTTCAGTTTTAAATTATTTTTTTTCGTTTTCTACACGGCCGTTAAAACGATTTGCCAAACGATATAGTTTTTTCGTAATAAAAACAACAATGATTTAATATTTGATTGTAATATACAGTTGGTACAATATCGTACTTACGCTGGCGGTTTTGCGCTATTTCGTCTCGTTAGAAAAAACCGAAAACGATAAAAACTTGTTTTAGTAAAATTAATCGACTGGACGCGAACGGCGGCCCTGTATAAAATTATACACTACAAGCGATTATAATTAAAATGCAGTTAATTATGCAGTTAATTCACGCCCTTTCTCACCAACACGCTCGGTGAACGCTCTACGCGTTTTGTTCGTATTTGTTTCGTTTCCAAAACACGGAAATTTCGAACCCTCGCGAATTTCAATTTTAAAGTAGGTACGGACGGCGTTTTCGCCGAGGGCCAGCTGGCTCGGACGATTCCGGGACGCGGATAGTTCGAAAACAGCCCGAGATAACTTTCACCCTCGGTATAATGCGAAAAAACACAAAAAAAATGTATATTTGAGCCGAGGCTGCGTTAGGGTAGATAAAATTAATCTTCATAAAGTTCATGAAAACGTCATAAATTCACTCGTCGTCGCGTGTTTCGTGTGATTTTAGTTGTTTTGCCGAAGTATTTATGTGTAAAATATAAGACATTAAACTCGGTTAGAAACATACGCAACAAAAAGCCGCTCTGTAGATATCACTCTAGAACGCGTGGGTAATTTGGGTGGGTCGGAAGTTGTGCTTCGAACGTATTGATAAATACGATACATAAATCATTGCCTTAAAAAAAAAACGATTCTGAACGAGCTCTGTTGTTTATATTGTATCATACGTCCTAGTAAATTTTTCGAGAGTTCTATACTGCTTAGATTAAAAATATTCGAAATCACTTGAAACTTTGTATCTTACGTATGTTACGCAAAAGTTTCAGCGTATTATTCGGATGGCCAAAAATCGATATTTTATACTCTTTTAACCCGAAAACGTCATTACAAAGCTGAATATTTCAGATGTTTCTCCGTAAAATTCTCGTTTTTTTTGGAGGGTAAAACTCAAAATGTAAACTAAATTACAAAAAAAAAAACTTTAACCGAAGTACCGCCAGAGTTCAATGAACCTTAAACGTTAGAGAGGTACTTCTGAAAATCCGAGCGTTCCTTCTAGACGAAAAGTTCTATAGACCGAAAAAAACAAAAAACATCATTGTAATACCTCATTCAAAAACTTCTTAAAATTCGTGTAACGTAATTTTTAGATAGATGCGAATAGCTGCTGTTTAAAATTATACACGTTGCAACGCGGAAAAAACATCCACAATCGATAATTCCTTCGCATTTCTGTACTTTATATACGTGTGTTCCGGCAGGACAAACATTGAGCGCAAACACCGAAATTTCGAAATAATAATAAGGGCGTTGCCCTCGGGTGTTCGGCAAGGGATCGTAGCCGACGTCGCTCGATTCGGAGGGTCGACCGCGCACCGTCGCTATATCGTATTTTACAAACGTTTGTCGAAAATTCATAAAAATTTTATTACTTGGAATAGTCACCCTTTTTTTTTTTCTTTTACCCTTTTTTTTTTTTCTCTTGGAAGCGTATTATGTTATATAGGTACACTGCATCTGCAGCTGTTGTCACTCGCGCGCGTTTTGTGAATGGACTGTGGATGAATTCTTTTGTAAAAAAAAAAACACCACGTACTCGCGAGGTTTTGGACCATACGGATAACGGGCTCGTAGACACAGATGCAAACGTATTTTCCGACACATGTGTGCTACGTATAAACCACGCGTCGTTAACACCGCATTACAACGTCGTCACGGTGATAAACTTTTTGATATTCGTGCTTTTTGGGTACAGGTTGTTCGTAACATTTGGAAAACGATAATGTAAAATTCGCCGAATAAATTAACAAAAAACAATAAATTAACAAAATTAACTAAATAAATTGACACTGCGGTTGTGAACGCACAACATCCTCGATACGTATTTATGTACGGTACTGAATGAACACAACACGTATGAAAAGCGTGTTTACGAAAACCGGTACGATTTTACAGTAATATTCCTACTACTTGATCTCACTGCGCGGAGCGTAAGTTTGAAAAAAATATATACATATGGGTTATATAGGTATTATTTATGTTTGCACTTGACCGAGCGCGTCAAATTAAAATTATTTTATCCGCGTATAATGTTGTTTATTTTTTATAAAAACTCTGTTATATACTATTGCGGCTGATATTTTATTAAAAAATCGTCGACGAAACGTCACAATAGCAGCAGATAAAAGGACGATATAGTTTCGTACGCGTTGAAAAAATAAACAATAACTATATCCGATGTACCGAATACTTGTGTCGAACGTACAGCCGCGTATATCTGCATTTTAAAACAATACCGAATCAACACTGTCCTTGACACTGCCCTATATATGTATACGAAACGAAAATAATAATCACGTATAGTAATTAGCAGGTGTGATTTTAAATTTCGTACGACTTTCGTTGTATTTTTATCATCGGACGTTGAAAATGAGAGTTTTCATAGTTATCGCGGCAAAAAAGGTGTAATTTACCGCGTTCCGGAACTCAAAACCTAACGATTGTTGAACACCGTTATTAATTCGCGTTTAAAAAATAAATGTCACGCGACAATAAGTGTTGTAGCTATAGGTTCGTTAACGTTTTACTCGGTACTATAAAAATTTGCTAAAAAAACACCGCGAGTCGCCAATATTTAGTATAAACAATACAGACTGTGCGATTAGCAAAGTTTAATAATACGCCTTTATCGACGTAAGTATTTCGTACAACACGCGTTACGTAAATTAAATTAAAAAAAATGGGTACAAACGCTTACGACGACGACTCCTCTACACCTTGAAGATATTGGCGGCACAAAAGCACAATACTGCAGTGCGTTTAAGACTGACTGTTCGGGTTTTAAACGGTACAATATGAAGATAATATTAAAATCGCTTTTTCCGCGAATACAATATAAAATGTATTACGACAAAACGGACCAGAAACGCACGACGGTAGTTTTTGATTTTTTTGAAAGGGTCGCGAGATCAGCAAAATGTGCCGAACCGCATTATAATTTTGGTCAAGCGCTAGAGGATTATTTTTTATGTAGGGGAAAAAGGAACCCTCTACACGGTATAGGCTGCACGTATAGACGTAAAACAACACGACTCGTATAATACTGAGCTCTTCCGTTTTTTTTTGTAAAACAAAAAAAACCATACATTGTAAACCGTAAGATAACGCGACTATCTGAATTCGACACGATTGTTTACAATAAAGAGGCGTGTTTTCGACGTTGAACAGTCTATGGAGCGAGCTTGACGACACATTTTTCATGTAAGAAAACAAAGAAGCTCTATCAGTTGTGGAACTCACGAATTCTCCCGTGTATTACGACGGTTTTTTATCGTGAACACTAATTTTCAGTAATTTGAACAAACTGTAGTTGACAATAATAACTATGGACGTGTTTGATTCTTTAATGGCGACGAACGGTACACAAGCGATTTCAAGTAAAATGTATATAATACAAGCGAGTAGAGAGAGAGTGCTCATCGAAAGTGCAAAAAAGTGTATGAAATACTATAAAGGCTCATCGGGTAGACTACAAGACTATTATTATTATTTATGAGTACAGCTCACTTTATTCGGTAAGATCGCAAATTTTGTAGGTACGTGTAAAATTATAATTTCTAAGAGAATTTAAAAAGTATTTTCGACAAACGCTGTTAAAAGTTTAAGTAAAGATGAATAATAATAATTCGTAGTTTAAAATAGAAAGTTAAAAATGTGCATAGTAACCGTGTAAGCGTTTTTTAACATTGTTGCAGCAATTGTTGTAAAAATAGACGAAACTCAAGGACAATGATAAAACGGCAATACATGCTCCGGAGTTTTAATTGAACAAGGGAGAAACGTTTTAAGTAACGTAAAAAGTAAACAACGCGAGTGGAAAAACAACCGAACGGTTTGAGAATAGTTTCGTGTTTAGTTTCTGTTATGAAAGGCTTTGCTAACGTTAAAAAAAAGACGCTTTTTCAACAAGCGAGTTGAAAGAATTAGTCTGCTTCCGGGCAAATCATTATTTTTTGAGCGTTCCAAAGATTTAATGAAACTTACGAAGAAGAAAATATAAAATAAAGCAATTACGAAACGACAACGTGGGAAACAAATTCGTCCGACCCGAAAATTCTAGAACTCGCGGTATTCGCATATTAATTATACATATCATGTTTATATTTTGTCGACGCAAAGTTCCAAATTAAACGATTCTGCGGTCCGCATGGTTGTTTACAAACTACCCGTTCGAACAACCGGGATACCACACCAACGGTTTCATAAGTGTATACCTAAATATCATAATCAACAACGAAAATACGAAGTGAACATTTTTCACGTTTATAATATTATAGCGCAATATGTGAAAATGTCGATTATAAAATGTACCAACTTAGCGTTAAAACAAAGTACCACCTACATACGTGAAAAATTGCAGTATATGAATTGCAGTATATGAAATGATATTTTCAAGTGAAAATACGTCACGTACGCAAATCAACTAGAACACGATATCAGTCACTCCGCACACCTATATACTGAAAGACTTGTTTCGAAAACCAAAGTTGATGTTTTCAAAGTGACAAACACAAGTATAATATTATTTATCGGTCTAAATTATGATCTGAAATTCGTTTGTAGTGCGTATTCGAGAATTTTCAAATAACCCGATCGGTCAAAATTTGCGACGGGATGACAATAGTACGAAAAGTATAATTATAACTAGTAAAAGAAAAAAATTTGAACTTTTAATTTGGGTCAATAACCACTGTTTGTACGTTATTGGTTTCTTTCTTGATTCTTAGTTTATTGCTAACGTTTTTTAGAAGGCATACGTGATTAATCAGTAATGTATAACAATTGACACATGCGAGGAAAATATTATGTGGTTAGGTATAATAATAGTTATGAAAATTAAATCGTTTGGAGGTATTTTTTTTTTTTTTTTGCTAAAACGACTGTAACAAAACGAATTTTTGAAAACGTAGGTAAAAATTGAATAGACTAATATTCGGACTAATAGACCAAAGTCAACATAAGAACACAGGCGTGTAATATGATCACCCACGGCAGTACATCTATGTATTATGTTACCATTTGTATTGTAAAGAATATGATATTGTTCAACGTAATCAAAATGACACTAAAAACATGTTTTTGAACAAGTAACATAATTGCGCAATGACACTATAGTACAAGAATTAACATAAAATGTCGCTAGTTTTAAAATAGATTCATAAATTTTTAAATACTTTAACAGTAGAGATACTTATTGTTTCTAAACTTTTGTTAATATTAAGAATTACTATCAATAAATAATGTTTCTATTAAAAACTATCAGTGTGATGATTTTCTTCTTAAATTGAATTCCAAATATACCAATTTAATTTTTATACAAACATAACTATTTTAAAGATAAAATAAATAACAACGAATTTTTAAGATACGAAAAAAAAAAAATGTTTTTTACTATTATTTCCAGTAGGCGTCACATACGGCGTCTTCGAACACACATTTAACGAAAAATGTGCAACACGGTTACGTAGTGTTTTATAAAAAGAGTATACACATCCATTACGTGGAAATGTGCAGAGTCACAAAAATACTTTTGTAGAACAAAATGAACAAATTTAAAACGAACAATTCAAATAAACAATTAAAGCAAAAATATTTTATTATTCTTACCACTCGAAAGTTAAAATTATTATTTAAACACGAATATAATAACGTATGTTTATATTTAACTTACTAATTTATGAAATAAATTGTAGTGACCATCGTGTAATGCTTGTTTGAAAATGCCTCTAGGCGACACATTCACCTAAAAGAAAGAGAAAATTTCAATGTAACGACATTATAATTGACAAAAAAGAGCTAGATTATAAGATTATTAAAGCCTTAAAACCAAATTAATTTTACCGAGAACCATCGAAAATTCCGTGACAAGAACTAAAAAAAAACCTCTATTTACAAAAATAAGAATCCGACAAATGAAAAAAAAAAAAATGTAAGTATAGGTATTTACACTTGTCAAGGAACTGATAGACCACGGTTCAATGAACTCCGGAATAATGACTGCAGTTTTTATACGAGACGTCTTATGTATTCTATCACAATAGCATTATTCTTTAACACATTAACTCTCAGTTATCTATATAATAATAGATAACGTTTTTAGTTGAACGTTCAAATAAAAACTGTTGATCAAATTTTACAAATCAAATCTTCAAACGAAATTATCAGAAAAAATTATTGAAGTAAACGAATACCTGCAACTCGGATAAATATCTAAAGACTATTTACCGAGTAGTTTAAAATCAAAAACTTTTATTATACATAAAATTGAGCTTTTTTAAACTCTTAAAATACCAACAAACTGTGAGAAATTATAAAAAGAGATGCTGGAATTCACAGTTTTCGTTCATCTCGATGCGCGATATTATAAAATACCTCTAAGTACCTACATAGGCGTTCATGACAAAACTGCGTATTTTAAACTGTTAACAACATTTTGGCAATATACGTTTGTATAAAAAACAATGTTAATACAAAGAGCAAAACTCAAATAGAAGCTGAACACATAAGTCATCTCCGAGCATTTTTTAAATAAATAACTGAAACTAAACAGCTGTAAAACAATGATTTTAAAAAAGCCTAGGAGATTGCCCGAAAAAGGTTCTCAAATTTGTTTACAAACAGAAACGTAGTTATTTAATTCGGTTGCTAACCTAAAAACAACAATTATTTAGGTATATTATAACGTATTACATAAATTAAGGACGGTATCATCTTAAAACGAAAACCATTTTGAACGAAATTACATAAAAAATATCTCTGCCTCTTTGCGTAAACAACAAGACAGTATAATTTATGATTTTTCGATCAATATTTATAGAATTCAATCGATTTTAATTTACTCATTAAGCTTATATTTTATTTCCTGCCTAATTAGAGACCAAACTTACTGCAAACAGAAAATTACAATGACTTACATAATGGAAATCGCAACAAAAAAATGTTCTAAATATATTAAAAACCTGTTTTGCTCTAAGCGTGCTATTTACATATATGTATTTATGTATATTGATAAACGTGAAAAAAAATTGTCACAAAATAAATATACCAAAACTCTACTACCTACACGGTACACAGAGGTGCGTAGTGTTAACGTTTGATAAAATGATAGCAGCAATATATCATTACATTCAAATAAAAAGATTCTGAATGGAATGTAATCCCCCTCGCTTACGTTTTTTTCATCATTCTGACTTTGAAGGATCGGAAAAATGAACTCAATTTCGTGGAAAAAATCAGTGTTCGATCGTTTTTAATCTAGATAAGTGTAACACTTTATTTCGAACCAGAATCATAAATCAAACGAATTAACGTAATCAACGAAGTATACGCAGTTCTTCAATAAGTCTCTGCACGATCAATATTTGTATACATATTTACTAACGTATGATGACAGTTTAAAACGATATCTCAGGAACTGATCATGAATTTGTTAACATTTAAACTTACCTATACCTGAATCGAATTTGTTTATGCAAAAATAATTCAATTAATTAATACATTTCTCAATAATACGTACGTATCGCGATTTTGAAGACAGTGAAATAAAAATAACATTTTAGCAACTGCCAAGTTTAAATATAAAAACAACTAATAATAATAAAATTTAATTTTAACGGACTATATAATCGTCTACTAATAATTACCAGTATACCTATAAACAAAACAATTAATGAATGATTAAACCGATAGGTGACACTTATAATTTGTGGCTAGTTTGTACACACCGTCAAATATGCCGATTCGTTTGCACAATAAAAAATGTACATAATAATTAATACTGCTAAATAATTAAACAATCAGACACATATTTGCATGCAAATGAACCATTGAAAATAAAATAAGCACAAACGTAAATTCTGAGCGGAGTGAGGAACGTATAGTTTTAAAATTATGTTTTTTTTTCCTGAACCTTTTTTGGGTAGACGCAGTGCTCCGCTCTTTTCATGCAGTATTCAATATTATTATAAAGCCCTTGGGCACAAGATGGTACTTCGATAGAAGCTCTTTTATAAATTTTGATTATTTTTTTATTTAGAGTCTGAAAACTAAAAAATCAAAATTTTTATACAACCTTAAAATGATTTAAGCACATTTGTATCAATTTGAAAAATGTGTTTACAATATTTTAGCTTATAAGCGTTTTTACCTATTACTTTGTAGCTTTTAACATTATATATTGTTTCAGCCATAACTCATTCAATTGTTTTTACATTTATCTTAATGTCCACACGTTATTGGAACGAACGACGTCAGAAAATTTCAAACAATTTCGATATTTTTTTTGTGCTACATATATAAAACATATATATTTTCATGACTGTGTAGGCTTTCCTTTAAATATCATGTAGTTTTCATTCTTATAAATACTACCGAAACCCAGTTTACTGGATGATAATTTAAAAAAAAAAAAAAACCGAGCATTAATACATTTTATACATTCTCATAAAGATATTGTGTCAAAACTGATAATGATAAATTTAGAAAACATATTTCATTTAGTTAATTCAACATTAGCGTTTTTTTCCGCACTATTTATTGTATTGCCTATACCATAATAATATACTATAAAACGTAATAAAATTGTGGGTTTTTTATCTCCAAAACTACAGATTCTAAAATTTTGAAAAAAATTGGGAATATTCACCAACAAATTACAGGAATGCCTAATCGAAAATCCTAAGTTTTAAAGTTACTTTTAAAAACACTAAATTACGAATAATCCTGTTTTCTGAGAGAATTTTAAAACCTGGGTTTTCCTGTAAACTATGAGTGAAGCCCAATATTTCCTGTTTTTTTATATTTTTTTTTTTTTTTGAAAATTTTAGACTCGATCATTTCGGAGACAATGGTCAATTTTCGTTAACTTTTATTAACATCTCCTCAGCTGTTTGTCATATAATTATGAAAAAAACACGTTTGAATTTTTTGTATAACGAGCACTTTAATTTGATATGTCACACGAAATCTTTTATCATCTCTGTAACTCTGTATAATTTGTATATACTCAATAAAGTAGGTACTAGTTAATAACTTGGTTTTATACTTCAAGCATTGAGCATAAATTTAAAAAAAGATAGTTTTCCCTCTGAATCGTATTTAGAAGGTTTTTTTCGTAGTTTGGTGCTTGTACACACAAAACAGGACGCACGTTCCGTAGATAATTTATGATAATACGTTAGTAAACGTTTATTTCAACTGCGCATCTTCCTCGCTACATTAACGATAGGGAGAAAAAAATGATTTTTTGAGATTAAAAATCCTTCAGGCTCGGCAGCGGTAAACGTGTTACCGGGTCTCCTTTGATGACTTCTAAATGTTTTTTATTTTTTTTTTACAATTATTAAAAAAGTGGAATCGTCGTGACTGGTGACTTATACAGCGCACATACAGTATTATGCGTTATCGTTTTTCTATTCGTAAACAGAACATAAACAACACCAAGTACATTTGTCTCTTTTTTATGTGATCGTCATTAGTTTTATAAGATAAAATTTATCATGATAAAGAAGCTAAAAATCAAAGCACTGCAGTAAATAACATATCAGACTATAGAAATACCTAAATAATTATAAGTAGGTGCCATTATTCGATTGTATAGTCTTCAAAAACCATAAATCATTTCTATAAATCATCAAAGGCCGGTATCTGCCTTATAGTAGTGACAAATATGCTGATATTATAAAAAGTTTTACCGTTATTTAAAGTTCGATAAAATAATCAAATAGCTAAATTTCGAACTATCAACAATGTAGAAAAAACATCGTCATCGCATTTGTCAAATCACAAATTAAGATTATTATAATTTCACACCAAAAGTAATAGCTATAACTATTAGGCAAAATAAAAAAATAAAACAATACAACAACTAAATCGTACACGAATCATTAGTTTTCTTAAGGGGATTGAAATTTTTTACTTTTCCGTCTTGAGTTTTAAAAAAATTAAAAGTTTCAATGTTTAAACTTTATTTTATTTTAATACTATTTTTACGGGATTTTGTGGATAAAATCGAAAACGTGCGAGAGTCGATTTAAAGTGTAGACGTCATAACGCATATTCTAATGTGTTTTCAGAATTGTTATCGCACGTTGAAAATAAAAACCGTATAAATACGTATAACTCGCGTGTGATAAAGACGGAGAAAAAAATCGACGCAATATAGAGAGAACGGTTTTCGATAACGAGTTCGATTTATTTAGCCTCTGAAGGACTGAACACGAGAAGAAAAAATATACGTATAAAGAGTTGTAGAAAACAGAAATGCAAACATCAGATGTTTTCTGAAACTAAATACACAGATTAATCATTGCTATTTTTTGTTTAAAACGCTGCGTTAAGATTTAATGTTCAATTCAGTATTATAACGTCTAACAACTAAAAAAGTAAAACGGTGATTGAAGAGACATTTTGCACGAATCGTTTAATTCGTAAACGAGGATTGAAAACTTTGAAAATGTAATCCACTTGAGCCTGTTATCTGCATAAATTTGAAAAAAGTACTAAAAAACTCATTATACCCATATACCGCTCCTCCAATACGAGGTGTCTCATAAAAGTGTACGCATCGGTTTCACTTTTGCAAAGTTTTTACACAAGTCTCTGGGTGGCTTAGGGTGCGTTATTACTAATTGCGATCCAGATAAAATCATTTTTCTCGTCTGCGCGGCAAACAACTCCCCGGGGAATCATTAATAATGTATTTAGTTCTTGAACTTTATTACTGTACTCGTCAAGATATTCACACAGTATATGTGCACATCAAAACACTGTTCTTGAGATTTGAACCACGTTTAAAAATTCAAACGATCAAATAACTTTAAGGTCTTAAATAAATACTAAAATAGCTGGGGAGGAAATTGTTTAATGAACTCGGCCGTATCGTGTGAAATTAACTCGGAAGTATACTCAGTAGTACGTCGCAGAAACTTTTATCGTGAAAATATATAGAAAGTCACATAAATAAATCAAAATCGGAACCATAAGAAGCTTGTTGACGGTAATATTGTTTTCGAAGAGTGAAACAAACAACGAAAATCGATTGGGTCCACAAAACGAGTCGTAAAACGGTTTTTTTCACTATTTTTTACTAGTGGGTAAATAAATGAAAACATGTGGGAATGAAAAATGCTCACACATTTCTGCAAAATAAATACGACAATATTTCTTCTTTTTGAATTTAAACGAGTTATTGGCGCAGCAAACATTTCAAGTTTTTCAATCCTACGATAACCAATAGAACGTAAAACAAAAATCAATATTTGTACACGGCATTGTGTTCGTATACGGTTCGCAAACAATTTGTTTTTACGAGATAACCTGGAAGCGTCAAAAACATACGTTTTATAAAACAGCAGCGATTTAATTAAAAAAAAGAAAAGCATATTCTCTTCTTTTACAATGTGTAAGTAACTTTCCACAGCCCTGCAAGCCCAGCTTTTGAAGTATTACAGCCTCGATGTGTACTCGTGGAAACACGACGTAAATTTAGTAAGAATATATTATATTTAGAGAGAATTCTTCGAGACGGAGTAGATGATTACTACTATACTCATATCAAGTATGTTTATGTACACGTCGTCGTGGACACTTTTCCATCTACAGCCTATTTATAAAGTACAAAGTGACTATTTTGTTGCGGACAAAAAACAACCATCACAGTAATTTTTAACCACTTGGTTTGTACGTCGTTTACGTATAAATGATTATATTTATACTAATATTATTTTCAAATGTTGGTTATGTTTTTAGTATTAATACTTTTTTTTCCTTCGTTATATCTGACATATAATCAACAATATAGTAAAAAATGAATTATTTATAAGATATTATACAAAAATAAATGCGTGTATTTATTATATCTTATAAATAATTCAATTATTGCATCCAAGTCCGTGTTCGAACGCAGAATGTCACAATTATTATCGGTCAAAATACGTGTGAGGTTCAAAAAAACTATTGCGCTTTGACTTTTTTTATTACAGTTGTCTGCGAGCCTAGGTAGAAGATGCGGTATGCCTAACTATAGTTGTATAAACAAAAGTTATAAAAACGACTAGCCCAATCAAACTCATCCGGCACGAAGCGTAATTTTATTTTAAAAAACAGAAGGTGAAAAATTGCGTTTCAATTTATACCTTAAAATTAAATGTACGAAGCACTACCATAACATATCACAATGTTTTTTTAGACAGACAATTTTATAATTTTTTAAGTATAATCGTTTTATGAAAAACATCGATACGGAATAATATCAAACACATTTAACCAATTATTTTTTATCTTTGAGCACGTATCTCGAAAGAAAAAAAAAAACTTACATCAAATAGACCCAAGCATAACATTTATTCCCGCTTTTGATAAAACATATCGCTCGTCCGACTTGAAACGTCTAAATTGTTATAAGTACTTTTATTTATATTTCGTACTTCATACACATAGAGATTTTCAACTTTAGTTTGTTCGAAATAAAATTATTACGTAAGAATCAACGAAAACGGTAGGCATATATTGAATGGTTAAAAATTACGCGATAGTAAAATTATTATTGCAGATAATTGAAAAAAAAAAATACACGTAAACAAGATACAATTACCACGAGTAAGGTGCAACAGGTACGAGTATTTTCATAACTCATAAAAAATATATACGTGTATGATGCGCAGCGCACACAAATCAGTTTGAACCCTTTTTTTTTTAGACCCGCATATTTTAATTTATAACATCCACGAACCATTTAAAATTCTTTGCTTAAAACCCGCCCTCGCATCCACCGGATTATACCTGTACAATAAATATAGTGTTGTAAACATATTAGTTTAAAATATACAGTATTTAGGTTTTTTTTTTTACAATACTAGTCTAGTAATAACATGCATTGCACAATTAAGTAAAAACAATTCAAAAATGATTTCTATTTAACCCAAAACAATTTTTTTCTCGTTAAGAACGTTCAAGCACTGAAAGAATTTTACCATGGGAAATGCGCAACGCTCAGTGCATTTTATTGTAAGTGCAGTTGCGTGTATATAGAAACGTGGAACTTTTTTAAGTACTTGTACAGACGCTCGATTTTAAACGAAGATAAGACCGATTGAAGCCGATATAGTCACTGAAAAATTCGTTTCGGGCACAAAAAAATAACGAATTAATTGTGAGACGGATAAAAAATCAAATCGTATTTTAATCACTGCCAAACATTCATAACAAAAAAAAACTCCAATATACATTCGTGTCAATCAAAAGCTTCCTCCAACATTGTAAAACAACGTCTACATTACGCGGTTTTTCGTTTTATACTTGTTACAAATAATAATTATCTCGTACGTAGATTAGGTATTTCACTGGACAACGGGGTTGTACCAACTTGTACCCCGCGGTGCACGACGATATGATATGCTTTGAGATAAAACGGGCGGGTCAACGCGGGACCCCCGAGGCGGCCAATTCTCGATCCTGCCTCATTCTGACGGCAATATTTAATCCCACACGCGGTATATATCGATGCGGTAAAAGCGATAAGTATTCACGGGAAAAAAAAAAACATCTCAGACCGATAAAAAAATAAGTCGGTACGATGTAAAAAGTATCGGTCAACCACGATTTTAAACCGTGATTTCCGAAAACGTGGATCTGTCCGGCAGTTTTGTACGTTGTGACAAGTGATTTCGAGTGAATATTTATTTGTTTTTCCAAACGATGTTTACATTTCCTAAAGTGAAAAAACCGAGAGCGAAAAATTTAAATGTCTTCCCCTGCGGTTGAACAACTTCAATTAGTTGCGTTAGCAACCAATTTAAAAATGGTTCGTTTTCGAAACGAAAATGTTTTACGTTTAAAATAGTAAGCTCAAACCTACGTCGAAATCGGCGATAAGATATAAGTATACTCATCGTTCTAATCATTTTAAAGCTCGGGAGGAAGGAGGCGATTTTTTCCTGCACAATTTAAAAGTTTTAAATTGCTGAAAACAAAAAGGAAAATTAATTATAGCTACGTATGAATTTTTGTAAAAACGTCCGAAAAATTCGTTTAGATTACAATTTTCTAGGTGTTTCTTATATACCGCAGCTCTACTATTATAATGTATATAGTTCCTTTGAACATTTTCAATAAATTCGCGTTGTCACTGCAACAGATAAATGAGAAAACGTTTTTTAAGTGTTTACAAAATTTAATAAAAGGTTAGAAACGGGTAGATCGCAATCATCGCTGTTTGTTACGCCTAATGGCCTGCAAAAGGGTTGTTTTGTAACAGACATTTTCGTTTTATTGACACGTGCGCTTCAACGAGCTCTTCTTTTACGTTATAATTATTTAGTAGACACTAATGTGTCTGTTCGCCGGCACATGCACACACTTCTTCGGACTGAACGCAAAAAAAAGAGAATGGTATTGTAATTTGTAAAAGTGTCGAATCGTTTTCACGGTATTACTTTTAATAATTTTAGAATCGTCGCGTCCAAACACGTTCGACGATTGTTATAAATATTATAATACGCGCGCAGTGTAAATTATGAAACTGTTTTAGATCCGTATAGATAGAATAACGGAGTTGCATTTTTTCATAATCGCATCGTTAATATAACATATATGTTACATATATATGTTACTTATTTCGTTGGTCTGACTGTCTATATGTGAAATCATACTCATCCGTGAGAGTAAAAAACGTTTTATTACGTCGCGTCGTAAAAGTGTCATAATGTGACACACAAATGGAAAAAATCCGTTTTGAGAAATGTGCGTGTCGTAGTTTTTAGTTCGAGTGCGTCAACAAAAACGAAAAAACTATGCACTCGAGAACACGATGGGTGTAATAAGATTTTAACCCGGTCTTCCATAAGATTTTCAAACTATAAACGGAATTTAAAACACACCGATAGTGTTGAAAATCACCAGAAACAATTGTAACTGTACGTCACGGGTAGTTTGAACGTATAGCAAAATGGTTTAGTTAGAACGAATTAAATATTGACGGTGTACGTAACATTTCTACGACGAAAAGTTATCGTTCAAAAAGTACGTAATATTCCGTGTTAACTGTGACGAATCGCCAACTAAAAACATTAAGTCCGTAAAATCAAACACGAAACGGCAAAACGATACACGTAATATTATTGTACTATGGCATCGTTCAAAAAGATGTAAATTTCAATTTAAATTCTAAAACATAGACGTTGAGGGTGAACAGTTTTAGAATAATTTTACTGCGGGTCAGCGGCCGGCCCACCATGATTTCTTATAGTAGTTGTTACCAGAATAGTATAACTTAATAAAAAAGCATTACGCCACCGTGAGGTGTAAACGTGGTGGCGCTAAACAGTTTACGAATTAAAAAATAATAATCTAGAAAGTTAAATCAACGGATTTATTGAAGATTTGTCGAGTATATACGAACGTGAACACGAACATTGAAAATTACCTATTAATATTCTGTGATTAAAACTGTAGAGCGAAAACAGCGAACGAGTTAAAACAGTTTTCGTTTTTACCACGGTGTTTAAAAAGTCCAATACGACCGAAACAGTAACTGACAGCGGAGTTCAACGTGATAGTGGAAAATCATGAGGATCCCTTATAAGAATGTTCTCCAAACTAACAATTGTGGTAAAAAAAAATGTATAAAGAAACAAACGGAACAAGAGAGTACTGCGTGTAGTATAAAAGAACCGTAGAGTAGATAACAGCGGACGCGTTTACTTTAGTATTATATGTAGACAGACAAATAGGTACATTCATGTTGTACAGACATATGATATACACTCGACCGATTAGATGTACAGTTTTTGTCGATTCGACGTAATACGCATAACGTGGAACACAGTATATAACTTCCAAACATTATAATATTGTTCGGATAAACAATATAATAATCGACGCCCGTTGTTGTAACATACGATAAGTTATGTTAGTTGTACGGCAGAACACACACAGTTTCGGCTGTTTTTTTTGGGTACCCACGTGAAAAAAACGCGACGGCTACGAATTTCCAAAAACAACCCGATAAACATTGTTCGCAAAACGCCGATGACTGGAGACGGAACTAAAACTAAACTAAAATACACGTGTCTGCCGCTATCCATATCCCGCATCGGAATAAATCAATATTTACCTCGACGAATTTTCCCTCGTGAAAAAACGTGACGGCTACGAATTTCCAAAAACAACCCGATAAACATTGTTCGCAAAACGCCGATGACCGGCGACTAAACTAAAATACACGTATAGTGTCACGGTTTTTTCAAAAAAACTAATACAATACACGTGTCTGCTGCTATCCATATCCCGGAATAAATCAATATTTACCTCGACGCGATACGAGGGGGAACAACGCGTTTGTTACTCCGAGACGCGTGATCTAGGCGTCCTTCTATCGTTCCTTCTCCCGCGCGCGCGAGACACTCTGTGTGATTGACGGCGAGACGTTTTACGTTTTTTTTATCAATGAAACCGGCGGCGGTGAAAAATCGATAAATCGCCGATTCGCCCGCGCTCGTTACCGGTGTCGTGTGAAGGGCGGAGAAAAAAAACCTTTTTCTTTTTCTTTTTATCGAGCAACGAAACTCACAAACACGCGTACAAACTCACACTGACTATATATATAACGTTTTCTCGGTCGTTCGCGATTCACGGCAACGAACAGCAGCGCGCGCGCACCGTGGACGACGTCGACCGCGCTACAACAAAAAGTCAAAAACGACGCGGAACCGGAGCGGCGGCGGCGGCGGCGGCGGCGGCGGCGGCGGCGAACACGTCACACGCGCGCGCACGGCCGACGACGGACGCCGCCGCCCGTTGCGCGCAGGTGTCTCGAGAATTTCGCGAACGGTTGCCGTTTCCCCGAGATTTCCGGCCGAAAGTATGTCTTTCTTTCGGTGGCAATTTTGCGGGCAAAAAACCACACACACACACGATATTAAGGGTATACGATGCACCTGATACGGTTTTTCAAATTTTTCAGATTCGTGTCATTAGTGGCGTTTTTCTGCGATCACTTTTTCGATCCAGCAGAAGGAACGCTCCGAATTTTAACGCGCCACCAAACGCATCCCAGACACGGCACCTTGTTTGAGGCGTCGATCACGTCAGAAACGAAGACGAAAACGCCTCGAAATTGCTTCATCCGACTTGAAATATTATTGCGCGTCATCGAGGAGGGTTCGGCTGCTGCTGAAATTTCGATCGGTTTCTTTGATATTTTTGAAACTGTTACGCTGCGGTTATTATAATCGAAAAAACCTCTAGTTTTTGTGTTTCGAAACTTTGTTTTACGATCCAAACAAGACCAGTTTTACGTACGCGAATAAAAAATTTAGAAAATCGGTTTGTAGCCGATTTCGCGTTGTCGTTAAACTCGTCGTTCCGCGTGTTTCTTGCGGGGAGGCGGACAAATAATTACGGGGAACGTGTCTTTTACGCGTCGATTTGGATTTTTTTTGTTCCAGACGTCCAAAATAAAGATCGGGCCGAAACTTTTACATAATACTAATATTAACGGAAGACACGGATTTGATAAAAGTTTTTCAATTTGTTTTTACCAGGACGCCTGAGCTCGCTCAGAATCGTATTTTCGAACGCGATGATTTTTATCGTTGCTTTCAGATAACGCGAATTGAACCGCAACTTCTAAACTGGCCACCCGCCAAACCAACCACGCGACCTAGAGTGCTTTTGTTTTTATAATACGCGATCACAAGAAAGCGTAGCCGATCGTTTCGAAAAAAATATAAAATACGATTCATCATAGAGCCGATACGTGAATAATCTAATGAATTCAACAACGCGTATAACAGCATTTTTAACAGTAAAATACCTACTAAAGTAGTATACAGATAATTGATGTGTTTAATGTTGATATTTAATAGGGGAGGCGAGAGCACACAGTCTACAGTCTCACTTGTACAAATCTCATACAAATTGAAATTATACTAATACACGTATCGTTGATGAATATTATTTGAACATCAATATTTCACATATACACTTTATACACGCATCAATCAATTAGTGATGCCTTTTGTCGACAGACTCGCGCATAATTGAATGTGCGTCCGTCCATTTATCGACAGAATCCGAAAAAGCGATTTAAAAAAAAAAAGAAAAATAGTTTAAACATTTTACCGTCTATTTATGTTGAAAAAAAAAACTATAGCTGTAATGCGAATATGTAACGGGCATAATATTACTTTTGTTACTTTTTGTTACTTTTTATGTTACTTTTTCGATCGGTAGAAACTGTATAGGTACACAAGTATCAAATTAATATTTTTTAATAAGCTATTTTTAACATGTTTTTGATGACCCGCGTATTTTATCGTATAAAAAACTCAAATGGTTTAATTCAAAAACGTTATAATTGTACGGCTTGAAAGGAGAAACGGAATGATTTCAACGTGCTCCTATAAATTGTCTCTTTGCCAGCGTTCGGTCGATGAAAACTCCCCGAAAAAAGAATGCGTATTATACAATAATATTCTGTGTGTTATATACACATTTACGTATCAAATCTTGTGCGAAATTACATTATTATTTTATAAAATTAATGTTTTAATGGCGACAGGAAAATGGAGAAATGTATAATCTAATCAACAAACACTTTACAGCAAGACACGCGCATAGTATACAATTTAAGCGTATTGCACACACATATAGCTCGGAAAGTTAATTATTATGGGTACGATTTTTTTTTTTT
>CM029363.1:10659140-10686175 GCA_017140985.1 Hormaphis cornu | reverse complement strand
CGCGCGTTAAAACCGCTCTAGTCTAGCGCGCTCTATTCGATGACATGCGTTTGCATCTAGCGTTTTCGACGCGCGGTGCTGTCGCGTTTTCACCGCGCGTCAAAACCGCTGTAGTGTGTCGCGGGCCTAACGCGCGAGGAGGGTTCGGCTGCTGCTGAAATTTCGATCGGTTTCTTTGATATTTTTGAAACTGTTACGCTGCGGTTATTATACTCGATAAAACCTCTAGTTTTCGTGTTTCGAAACTTTGTTTTACGATCCAAACAAGACCAGTTTTACGTACGCGATTAAAAAATCAACAATTTCGGTTTGTAGCCGATTTCGCGTTGTCGTTAAACTCGTCGTTCCGCGTGTTTCTTGCGGGGTGGCGGACAAATAATTACGGGGAACGTGTCTTTTACGCGTCGATTTGGATTTTTTTTTGTTCACAACGTCCAAAATAAAGATCGGACCGAAACTTTTACATAATACTAATATTAACGGAACACACAGATTTGATAAAAGTTTTTCAATTCGTTTTTACCAGGACGACTGAGCTCGCTCAGAATCGAACGCAATGATTTTTATCGTTGCTTTCAGATAATGCGAATTGAACCGCAACTTCTAAACTGGCGACCCGCCAAACCAACCACCACGCGACCTAGAGTGCTTTTTTTTTAATAATACGCGGTCACAAGAAAGCGTAGCTTTCGATCGTTTCGAAAAAAATAACAAATAGGATTCATCATAGAGCCGATACGTGAATAATCTAATGAATTCAACAACATTTTTAACAGTAAAATAGGCGATACCTACTAAAGTAGTATACAGTTAATTGATGTGTTTAATGTTGATATTTTATAGGCGAGAGCACACAGTCTACAGTCTCACTTGTACAAATCTCCCGATTTGAAATTATACTAATACACGTATCGTTGATAAATATTATTTGAATATCAATATTTCACATATACACTTTATACACGCATCAATCAATTAGTGATGCCTTTTGTCGAAAGACTCGCGCGTAATTGAATGTGCGTCCGTCCACATTATCGACAGAATCCGAAATAGCGATTTAAAAAAGAAAAATAGTTTAAACATTTTACCGCCTATTTATGTTGAAAAAAAAAAAAAACTATAGCTGTACTGCGAATATGTTACTTTTTTGATCGGTAGAAACTGTATAGGTACACAAGTATCAAATTAATATTTTTTAATAAGCTATTTTTAACATGTTTCTGATGACCCGCGTATTTTATCGTATAAAAAACTCAAATGGTTTTCAATAACGTTATTCAATAACGTTATTCAATAACGTTTATTCAAAAACGTTATAATTGTACGACTTTGAAAGGAAAAACAGAATGATTTCAACGTGCTCCTATAAATAATTTATTGTTTTATTGATTTATTGAGACAATTATTGTCTCTTTGCGAGCGTTCGGTCGATGGAAACTCCCCGAAAAAAGAACGCGTATTATACAATAATATTCTGTGTGTTCTATACACATTTACGTATCAAATCTTGTGCGAAATTACATTATTATTTTATAAAATTAATGTTTTGATGGCGACAGGAAAATGGAGAAATGTATAATCCAATCAGCAAACACTTTACAGCAAGACACGCGCATAGTATACAATTTAAGCGTATTGCACACACATATAGCTCGGAAAGTTAATTATTATGGGTACGATTTTTTTTTTTTTACATATTTAGCTGTAATCGTTTTGAAACAGAATTCGAGAAAACTTCACTTTTATACCCTATAAGTAAAGGTATTATAAAGGTAAATACACTTTTTTTCGTTCTAATTAGGGTGTACGCACACATTTTAAAATTTTTTTTTTTTGTTGTCTAGCACATTTTCTGAATATAGTCCTACTAAACCGTAACATTCGGTATAATTATATTAGAGAACGTGTGCACGTTTTGTACACCCTACACAGTAACGAAACGACGCGACGGCTGCAAAATAATACGTAACGCGGAAAAATGGTAAAAAAAAACGATGAATATTGATAAGTATACGCCAGTCGACGTACAGCTGGTGGCCAGAGACCTGTGTGCGCGAAATAAACCCTTTTAAAATTAAAAGTGGTTATAGAAAACTGTACGTTCTATAGGACATTATTGGGCACGATGTTATTCAAACAATATTTTGCAGTCAAATCAAACAGTTAATCGTTTCTTATTCTGGGTTTCATTTTTTTTGTGCATCATGGTCTAGATGTCGTAAACCGATTAATGATTTGTTTGCACGATATTTTGTTTGAGAAATAGGACAAATAGTGACGATATCAGACGGGATTAGAACGTACTACGAAATACGGATGCAATGTAATAGAAGAAAACTCGTCTTGACCGAAATCGTAGGAGGTACACACCAATCGTATCGGGAGTGTAACATGTTTGAACGATTAATTTTTCTCGATGACGATCATCAACGAACGTCAGAATTGTTCGAAAGAAGTAACGAGTTTATCTTAAATATCATTGTGTCGATTTATCGTTTCAATGTAAATTAATAACACAACGGTCCGTATACTCTCGCGTTTTATTATAACAAATCGACTAAATAGATATTTTTTACAACGTACGAATTTATCGCGACGTGTTTTATTACGTATAATATTCACAAAAGTTAAAACACGAATCATCGATTCGAAACCAGCTATCGACCAACTCGGTCATCAACGGTTACGTTAAAACATGTAGATATCTGTTTCGGTCATAATGCAGATTTGTCGAGGTGGAAAACGATTTTTGGAGATTAATCTAAAAAAACGTAACGGAATGTATGAAATAGAATTATTTAAACTGCAACTATAGTGAAATGTCTACAAATTAAGTAGGTACCGTATATATTATTGTTGTTGATAAGACCTACCGTGTACTGCTCGTACGGTATTTTTTTAGTCATACATGCTCGAAGCGGGATGGCCTTCATTTTTAGAGAACTATTTAAGCATATCCCTTCAAATGCACTTCTCCTTGTGATTCCCTACATAGGAAACGTTTGTCGTGTAAAACTGTTTACTTAACCCTTCTATATTTTTATTCGAGCACTTTAACAGCGTAGCAATTTTATAATGGTACAACAGTATATTACACGCAACACACGCATGTGCAGACATATTTTACTTGTTTAGATATAGGTACTTGTTTTCCCCGTCGGCGGTGACAACGATATACTTACCGACATTCCTCTCGCACACACGTGTTTCCGATTCGGAGGAGCCAACGAGAAACGCGTGTGTATAATAATCGGTCATAATTTATGTTTTTTTTTTGATTCTAAGTTGTACCCGTACGTTTTACACGATATCGTAATGAGTGTACGTATTTTCTGTGTTTTTTTTTTTGTCACTTGACCATATGTCTTTTCAACAGTATAATGCAAAAAAGGTTATATTACCTACTATACACATACAAACGCTGCGCGGATCTATAAACTGTTCATTTATATGATGGCGGCGCATGTAGGATTTACAAAAACCTGTTGTCTAAAAAGATTTAAGCCAATCGATTATTATCATACGACAAAATTGATTCCTCAAATATTACACCCTGCAGCGTCACGCGATACGAACAACGTGTGTTTCGACGATTTGTTAAAAAAAAATCACAACTTTCGAGTAATCGCAAGTTCTAAAAACGTGATATCGGTACAGAGATCGACGTGTGTACCCGAAATTAATGCAAATAGCAAATTGGTGGGTAATGTACGAAATGGCGTATTTATTGCAGTCGGGCCCGAATAGTTAGTGTAAAGAACGGTGGAAAGTCGACGCCTGAAACGAAGAACCCGATAAATAAAAACTATAATTTACTTTCGGGTCGTTGTAACTCGTAAAACGGATCGGTTGAAATCGGACACAACCCGTGTGTAATATAAAACGTTTGTTTATTTTACGGGTCACTCCGTATAGGACGAAACTCTTTGCGGCCATTATCCGTGCCTTATTGTGCGGCCAAAAACGGTTCTTTCTCGATGGCACCGATAAATTAAAACACAATATCCACGGCGTGAAACGTGAAATTTATAACAAACGAGAAAAAGAATCCTAGGAAATCTCCGGTCTCTTCCGATCACATTATTCCGGGACGTTATGACCGAATGCGACGAAATCGATTGTCAAAATCACGTTGATACCAGATGGTATAATGCACCAACGTCGAGCCAGCCATAAAACGTTTCTAACGTGAAAAATTCGGAGCAATGCCCTATGCGTTATAATAATACGTAACACGTGTCACCAAAAATTATAAAAAAAAAACACGTAACAACCCTCGGAATCTAAATAAACTGTCGAAATATTTTGCTGCAAAAATGACGTTTTTTTTTTCCCTCTTTCGGTCGCCAGCGGATGACCGCCAACGATTATAACAAAATGACGTACATACTAATATTATAACACGACGCCGCTGTGCGCGTTTCCGTTAATCCGTCGTTTGTATGCGCGACACCACATCACCGCCGAAATCGTATAATTTATTCCCGAAGCCGGGAATACGCTTTCCGTGTGCGAATACACGGAAAATGGACGTAATAATAATAACATGATGGACAGCAGTCGATTGAGAGTCACACAGAACGGTGTGGAGGAAACCGAAAAAACAAAAAAAAAGGGACGAAAATTTTGGTCTCGTCGAACGATGTCCGACGCGGAAAACGATGACGAATGAGACGTTCTTTCCTACGCGCAGCTATTCAAAATCGAAAATACTTTTCGCGCAAGTGGTTCTACAACCCGGAAAATCAATCACGGAAAACACAAAACGCGGTCAATACGTTCCCCGAGCTCAGCTCAGAATCTAAAAGTGACGACGGCAAGACGATCGCACAGCTGTCGCATTGCGTGAAACGCCTCATTTGGTTCAAAATAACGTTTTAAAGTCGCGTCATTGTACAATTACAACGCTTTTTTCATACTTTTTGCGTTACTCGCAGCTTACTAATAACACACACACACATCGTTACCCGCAAACAGCTCATTTTGGGACGGGAACAATTCTCTCAAACTATTTTAACTCGTTTGAATATTTTTAATTTGTTACGAATTATGACGGACGGTAGAATTCGTTTCATCCTAAAAAAATTGTTTTCTAAACGCATTTATAATAGAAAAACAGGCGTTTTTTGTCCTTGGACCACGTACAGTGCTGCTGGTACGAGCGTTTTGAAAATCGATTCTCTAGGAACTCTCTATTGTACGCTATTATTTACAGCCAAGTACATATAGAGTCTAATAAGGAGACCGTGAAACCACGACGAGTTCGCGTGTTCCGAAATAGCATCTCATACAGGGCGTTACGGATTTTTACAGAACGAAAGTATGTTGCAGCGATCAACTAATTTTTGAAAATCAACTCTTTTGTATCTATAGATAATTTATTGTTTGCGCGGATATTATTCTTCACTATAATGTCGTAAACTATAATAATTTTTGCCAACGCAACAATCACCGCCGAGTGGGAAATTCGTGAATGTTTTTTTCAATACGTGTACCATTATTGATCCGATTACACCACAAACATAATACTGAATGTGTGTTTACATTTCTTTTGTAACTCGTTATTTCTACGTTTTTGAAAAGAACTCTCGAGTATACGCGATCGAGTATAATATTATATAGCTAGATAACGAACACACAAACTACTTATCGACGAATGGTGCGAGGATACTTTCAAACTAATTGCGACACCTGGATATAGACTGTTTTAATGCCGAGTTTCGACATAAGTGCAATAGTTTCTGGAAAATTAGTACGTTAGTGGACAATTTACGTGGTTAAAAAACGTAAGGCGTGAGAGAAATTAATCATTAATATATTAATCATTAATATATATAACACGTTTTAAAAAAATACAATTATTTAAAACGTATGATTCAGAACACGCAGTTTTTACACGAGTATCAATAACGATTCGCAAACACAAAAGAAAATCGATCAATTGCGTAACAATCTGCATGCTATACATGCTTAAAATGAAATGCGCTATGACAAAAAAATGCAAACAACCTAAGCCAATGTTAGCGCCATTCCAAAACTCGTTTGTCTTGTTTAAGTTATATGTAAAAAAAAAAAATCTTGAAAATGTGATTCTAGTTCAGATACAACGTTACAATAGTGTTGTGTGTTTCTTTAAACATTTTTAGAAGCAAAATCGCGTAAAACAATAAAAAAAAAACTAAAAATTTACTTTTAATCATTTATAATACATTTCAGTTATCACCCAAATGAGTAATGTAAAAATTAAATATCTTCAAATTAATTCTTAAAGGGTCCTTAGTATGGCCGCATAGGTGTGCGATAAATAAATAATATTCTTAAGTTTCAACAAAAAAAAAGAATTTTGATAGAACCCGTATAATTTAGATTAAAGTAAGAGCCAACGGTTATATAAAGTTATTTTACCTTAATTTATACACATACGATATTACAAATAATTATCCCTAGCCAAGGTTATTCTATTTGATTGAAATGCAATATTTTTACTGTAAGGACGGGGAAACTTTTACCGATTTTTTTTTACAGTATTTTCCCAATCATTACATTTTATACAATATTAATCGTTTCTATGGTGGGCAGAATAGAAAAAAAAATCTCCTCAAAACTGTACTTTTAGCATAAATTTTTTTTTTACCTATTTCTATAATCAATTAATTCAAAAAAAAAAACGTCATTTTAATACAACTATGTTATACGAACTACTTTTTTCCGCTCAAAATATGAACCTGAAAATCTATGAAAATCTAGTACACCTATAATGAACGTTATGAATTTAATTGAAAATGTGAAACAAACAAAAAGACACCTGCGCCTATGATACACCTGCTGCAGTAGTCTAGCAAGATGCCGGTAAACATAATTATGTCAACTCAGAATTTACTGCACCAAAATTACAATATGTCGGCATAATAGGTACAGCCAAGGACGGTAATGCATAATATTGTTTCACATGCAATATTTTGTCATGTGCAAATTATCAAAAGAATATATTTGTGTAAGGCTCACTTTAACTCGAACACATCGCAACATTGTTAAAAACATTCAGCCTAAAAAATAAAAAGAAAATTAACTTCAAACCACACACAAAAGTAAAATATATTCGACCCGCTTAAGTGAAACTACACAAAGTAATACAAGAGCGTGATCAAAGAGCCGATAAATTTGTTCGTCAACTTCACCAAACCCGTAATGGAAACGTCAATCAATAAAATTGTACAAAAATATTGTGATTTACCTATACAATATAGGTAAATCACAGCCAACTCGGTCGTATATTTACAAGTGTGCGAACACGATAGAAAAAGTAGAAACAGGCAATCTTTTTCGTGGGTGGGCCTCAGTTCGAGTAACTCGTTATTTTGAAAGAGGCAGTGTGACGAACAACATTAAATTTGAAAGCATAAAGCAACGATAAATTATACCGGTTAGTTAATACGTCTACGTATGAAAGTAACTATTTTGAGCGTTCTAATTTATTGCTAAGTAAAATTTACGTCAACATTTAATACATCATTTACCGTTTGTGTGTAGGTACCCCCAATCATGATTAATTCATAAACAAAATGAGAAAAATAAATGATCGAGTGCCTTTAGTGTATTATTGAATTTAATTTAGTCCACTAATGTTTTAAAACTGAGAAAAAGTATTTAAATTTTTTAAATAGTAAAAAAAGCAAAAAAAAATTTAATAAATTATTGACATTTTACTATCGGATCATAACTCAAAAAATAAACAAAATTTTCAAAAATCTTCAACGATAAACAATCTTATACCAATCTACAGCCGAAATCGGAGAAATTCTACGAGCCGAAAAGTTCATAACAGAAAAACAAATAAACGTCTTTGTAAAATAAATACATTTCTCGTTACGCTCGGAGTCTAAAATACCAAAAATAGGGTGAATGAACTTCAAATATAGATTGTCCCACTCTTTTCAACACTATTGTTTATTACTACGTGTACGTATTTCAGAAGCAAACATAAAAAATATAATCACCATTATGGTCGTAATAAAAAAAAAAAATAATAAAAAAAATCACATATCCAGACAAATATCGCACCCTAAACAGGTTTTAGAAAATGAAGTTTCATACTAAAACGCGCTCGAATAGCAGCTTTCTAAAACCTCAAATAGTTCTAAGTGTATTTTTATTAGAATCGTACGTGGTTATGACCGAGGCCTTGCGAGCACAAATATTTCACTGTGAACTAACAAAAAAACATTTTGTACACACAGTTGGTTAAACCGGCCAAACATAAATCGATTTTCAATTATATATTTGTTTACTGTATCTACTTATTCACTCGGAGTATTTTGAAGAAGTTTGTTCAAGCGAACTAAATTGACGATATTTTTTCATTTACAGCCGTTTGTTTTGTGTAAACATAAAAATGTAACGCATTTTATACGCGCCTAAAAACCGAATACCTATAATAGCTTAAAAATAACGGTATTCTCACGTAAACAAATTATACAAGTCGAAACCTTAGTACTATCATTCAAATTTATTATAAAATACAAACTGTAAATCATTATCGATGCATATAATCTATTAATATCTGTATGCTGATATATTCTACGTGTGCAGTAGGTATCTTTTTGTACCTTAAATCTTTGTACGGTTAATTCAGCGTATAGGTACGATAACCATTTAAAGCTTTCAACGCGATTGTTCATAAACAATTTTCAACATTTTTAGACACTAGCTGCAACAACTATGTGTATCTACAAATTATACGGTTCGAGTATAACTCGATTTACACACGGTTTACAAAAAAAATATCAAATCTAAAAATCCGCAGCGGAAACTGCAGGAAGTCACGTGTACGGTAACAAACAGACGTTTAGAAAATTTTAAATAATTATACGATGAGAATGTTGCTAGGAAATGAGTAAAACGTAGAAAAACAATTAATTTGATTTGAAACACACACAACAACAATCAATTACCTATTATATATATATATGACTTTATAGAGATGTAATATGCAAAAACATATTGAACACCCTATAGAACACTTACACGGAGAGAGAGTTTGTAGGCCCACAATATAGTTAAGGGTTTCGGCTGATTTGGGGCCAACTTGTTTTTTTAGTCGTCGTTCAATAATAATATATTGATATAACAGGATTGTATAGGACTCAACATTTGATGCGGGGGGCCTGCACATTGTATACAAATATATATATATATATATATATATAAATAAATATTTTACGTACGTGTATATAGTCTATTCATAGTATCATTTTGAAGCAACGAAAATTTTATATATCTAATAAAAATGTATAGGAATGTGTGTAAAACGTGTTTTACTTTGAAGACACTTAATACGGCCGTGTGTAATTCACGTCGAATCGAGTTTTTTGTGTATAACATTTAACCGCTGAAAATGTAATTTACTACGGTTCATTATAAATCTGTTGATTTTTTTAATACGTATTGCACTCGAGTAAAAAATAAATTACGAAACAATTGTCGCGCGCTAACGAATTTTAAATACTAAATTAATAGAGTGAGAAAAATAAAAATTAAGTGAACAACACCGAAAAAAAAACATACAATCGTTTTCAAAATGCTGTTTAACCGTGCAGTATTCACGTAAACAACGTATTATGTTTATAATTTACAGTTCAAGAGTAAACCCGACTTGTTGATTGTGTAAAAGCGCCCCGTCGCGAGCCGAACGTCATTATATTATTAAAATGTAGGTATGTCAAGTGGTTTCATTATACTTTGGCAGCCGGCTAAATTATGCTTTTATGTTTGAAAATTAATTAAAAGCCGGTGAAATTATAAACAATGGGTATTTTAGGAAGCAAGCTAAAGCAATACTTTTCAACTACGGTTATTATTATGACAGGTAATTTAACTGGATCCCTTGTATTTTTACAAAATAACGTAAAGAAATTAGAAACTTTTTTTTTTGTTGATATTTTGTAATATTGGCTATTGCGTATTTAATTTTAATGGTTTACTACACTTCAAAACTTTGAAAAATTACACTTAGTAATTTTAAAATAATATACTGCTAAACTGCCAAAAAATATAAGAATACGTTATAGCTTATGGTTGAAATCTATCAAAGGCTTGAAACCAGCCCAATTATTTTGTAATTACTTCCATAAAATAATTAATCAAAAGATATTATAAAGAACTTTTCGATTGGATTAAAACTTGCATAAAATGATAAATAAATCCATTTAAATAGAAAAAAAAAACAAAATTTGAACAAGTATTGAATTTTTTGTTTAAATAAAAAAAAAAATCAAAACAAAAATGTTTAAAAATGATTTTACAACACAGCTCGATTTCAAATAAATTTTTAAATTTAAAATAGATGCAATTTAAAAAATTAAATTAATAAACATATAATTATATCTGTGATAAAATTTCACTTCTAACATTAACTATTTATTTATACCTCGACGACCCGATAATAGGCAAAGTTTCTAGCTGTTATTACTGTTATACTTATATAATACTATAATTAAATTGTAAGAGCCAATTGGTGTTTATAGAACATTAAATAAGTAAATACATAGGCCCATAAAAACAATGCGGACTCCATAATTTTCTTAAAGTGAGACTTACCAAATTTTTAACTTGCCCAAAAATCACATGAAAATCCTTTAACCTGACTTTTTTTAATTGCAGTAGGTCGGTCTCTATATTGCCAAGTTTTTTTTTTTTTTTTTTATTGAAGTACACATAAGTATTTTGCCGATCCCAAGACTATTTATTATTTTATACTTACTATTTACAATTTTTTAACGATTAACAGAACTTTGAAACTTGTAGATTTTCACAGTAATCTAATGAAACCTTTAATCTTAGAAACTTTGATACGATCCAAGCAATATAAATTTTTCCACAATTCGTTGAAAATATTCAAAAATAATCTATCATAATTTTGGTTGATGATAGTAATCTAATGAAACCTTTAATCTTAGAAACTTTAATACGATCCAAGCAACATAAATTTTTCTACAATTCGTTGAAAATTTTCAAAAATAATCTATCATAATTTTGGTTGATGGGCGTTCTCTGTACATCGTTATTTTTCCGTTTTTGTCATAATGCGTTATTATGGCAGTCTCTTTCAAAAATTAATCGAAAATCGCACACATTATTGGAATGGATGAAGTTAAAACGTCATAAAAATTTCAAACAGTTTCGGTCACTTTGAAGTACACTGAACATTGTGTTATGACTTTGTTTAGATTTCGTTTGACAAACATCGAAATTTTCATACTACCTTTTACACGAACTTCGAAATATTCAATTCCATACGCTGCAGCTGTTATGTTTGATGATCGATTAAAATATTTTTTTACTTTCTTCTAGTTCTTTTTTGACAACAACTCTTCTAAAAATTACTAGAACCGAGTAATTGAAATTGCCAAACTTTGATGACGGAGTGAAAATATCGTGAAAAATTCAACCATTTTTTTAACACGGAACTTAAAAATTAACAACTCGGCGAATTTTCGACTCGCTGAGCTTACTCGGAACTGTAATTTTCGTCGGAACTTATTTATCGTCGCTTACAAACGTAACACATCAAACTACACCTTACAGACCACGTGACACCGACCCAAAGCTGCAACTCGAAGAAAAATCGCAAACTATATTTTTTTTACGATAACAGAAGTAATTTGTTCAGCGCATGAAAAAATACACCGCGTTTAATCAAATTTTCCATTCTAACGGTGTGATTGTTTCGGTTATTTTTACTTTCAAGTATGATATTATTCTGCTGATAATTTTTAAATTTATCAACAGATTTTTATCTTCGAGTATTATTTCCTTTACTTAAAAACGAAACAGCTTACAACACAGTGTAAAATGAGTATTGTTGTGTAATACAGTTGTTAATCAACCGATCGCGCAAACAAATCACACAGTTCGGCACAACAAACGTACACGATACAACGCGATATATCCTACGGGACAAAATTTCTCCGAATCGCGTCTGGCATAATACGTTTTAAAGGTTCTGCGGTTTATTTACACACCTATTATAATAACACCTATAATAATTATTATAACTCGTTATATTCGACACGCGTTTGTTTTTCAACATTTGTTTCCCTCGGTTACCTACGTCGGTCCTCGAAAAACGCGTAATACGAAATATACCTACAGGACCGCGTACTTGAGAACACGCGATTTTCCGCGAAATACGTGTGCATCAGTCATCAGTCATCGGCGCGTGTGCGGGCTAGTCGATTGATGATGACCACTTCGTACTATACACGTGCATCGTGTGCTGTCATCATTCTGTTTAGTTTTTAATGGTGTAAATGAAAACATTTCCCGGTTCACAAGACGATTTGTACATAGGTACCGCACACTTTCTCGGTTAACCTCACGGAACGAATTCGGTTAATACAAATTTATAATATCGCAATATTAATAATAGTCGTCGATTTCGTAAGATCCCAACGATAATATTGACGAGTGGTTTTCTTCGAACGTCCACGGACCGTCGTAGAAAATATTTACGAGCTCGACATCCCTCTCGTGTGTCGAAAAACACGAGAATCGCAACGAAATTTCCACTTCATTAAACTATCTAATTTCACGAACGCATAGTTTCTACAGTTTCGTGTCTCGTACAACAAAACGACGGTGCGCGCTGTACCTAATCAATACGGCGTGTTGTTGCGCTGCTCATTTTGTGCGGTCCACGCAGTGTTTACAAGCGTAATAAAAATCATCCGGAGTGAAATTCGATAAAGAAATAATTATTATAAGTTGTAAAATACTTAAAACAGCCGTAAACACGCGGCCGTTTAGATCTGCTCGATTTCGTTTCGTTAAACGAAAATAATAAGAACATAATTTAACCGTCGGTTCAGAACGAAGCGAGAAATTCGGGGATTCGCTTTGTCGTTAAAGAACCTATTATAATTTAACGCGTGCAGTTATTATAGAGCACGGCGGCTCTCGTCGGATATAATAAAACGCTTATAGAAAAAGTCCTCACGATCAGTGGCGCAACCAGGATTCATTTTCGGGGGGGGTTGTGAATTTGGAAAAAAAAAAATCATTTTCAACAGGTATTTAGTTAGTAGTATTTAGAAAAATTTCGGGGGGGGTTACAACCCCCAAACCCCACCCCTAGTTGCGCCACTGCTCACGATTAATTCTCGCGTAATACTACAAGAACAATTGAATTCCAGAACACGGAATAAAATGAATACGACTAATTTAATCGTGTAAACAGGCGAATCGATGAACAAAAAAATAATTTTTGATACACGGGGCATACATGAGGAAAACAGTACTGTGAAAACCGAGGATTATTGTGTATGGTGGTCATGTAAAATGGCCAAGACGCTATGATATTCGAACACGTATAATTGGTGCGTACGCGTTTATTCTTTACTACAATCATATGTTACTCAGAATTTACTTATTCCTTAGAACATACATTAATATTTAAACTCTACATTTTTTTAAGCTGCACACACTAATTGCGGATACAATTTAATCAACCTCCAAACTTCGATAGAGTATAAATCGTTTTACGTGAAAAAATATTGAACGTCCTTATAGGGCACGCGATTCGTTCCGCAGGAGCGTGAATAAGGAATAAATATATATTATACATAGTTATTGTATAACGTATATTAAATCTCATTTGGTGGTGCCTCAATAACTACTATTTAAATAGGATGGAAAACTAAAACGGTGTTTATTTATTACTTGCGTCATTTTTTATGCGCGTGTGAATAATTGTAATTAGTGCACAACGTGAGCTACAGTTTTTACGCCCCATATACACCAAAAATCTTAGCCAAGTGTATAGATTTATCACACGTGTTTCTCTTTGAAGCAAAGGATAACGTAACAGTAGTATTTGGAATGCTATACGAACTATATTTTCGTTCAAATGTCTAAGATATTCGAATGATTATACAAAGAAAAAAAAAATTAGAAAGAATTTGTAATTAAAAGTTTCCACCAAAAATGTGATGCTCTCTTTTCCATCAATTCTCATTTTCTCCCAATACTTTTTCCGCCATGAATGAAAGACAAGGAACTCGTTAATTTTATTGGACAATGAACGAGTTCACGTGTTCACTGTTACAACCGTACGTAATGTTTCGTTGTACCGTTCTAAAACGTAGGAATTAATAATGGCATAGTAGTTTTTTTTTTTTTTCAGTTCAAATGTGGTCGAGTCGTTCAAGTCGAGAATTTATGATTCTGTCGGCGTGTTAATATAATTTCAGTTAATTAGCAGGTGAAGAAAATATCCATTACAAGTTAATAATTATGTCTTCCGTAGCTTATCTATGACAATATACTGTAAGTACCTCAATACTATACGTACATAATTTATACACTTACTTACTCGTATATAAATCATCAATAAAAAATTGATAAAAATGTTTTACATTAAATATAGGTAATATGTGTAATGATTATTTAAAAACATTTTAGCCGTCAATTTAGAAACGATAATACGAAACCATACACGGCAAAGTATCATATACATATATATTATATAGGTATACAGAAATACTACAAAACTGTTCTAGATGATCGCTGCAGGAAGTCGGTTGTACCTATCAACATGTTCCATACATGTGATGATAAAAACAAAAGAACAACTTAATGCCGCGCTAGTAAAATAAAACACACACACACAGCTCGGCAAAATCATAGAACTTATACAAGAATATAAACAATACGTTCAATAGAATAAAAATATTCTAGAGACAAATATTCAAAATTCATACACACATAGGTACTTATAGTCAAAACACGCGTTATGCAATAACTAAAAACAAGATCTAACGCCGGCAAAATAAACAATACGTCGTGTTAATCAAAACAATATACGTGTAGCGCAGTCCGAGACGGACGGTACAACTCTGAGAACTCGTGAGATCAAAAGAGCCGACAGATCATCACTGAAGAAACGTTAAAATGGCGAGGAGAACAACAATATGGACGAAAACAACAAAAACTACACGAAAATTTACGGGAAACGGTAACGTGTCGGGGAAGCAAAATACGATCTCTAGATATTTATTATGACGGGAACAAAGATGGAAAAAACTTATTCCGAGCACGTGTTGTAATCGAAAAATAGAAAAACGTAGAAGAAATATTACGACGGTTGTTTAATAGCGTTGTAAACGAGGCAAATACATTTTACACAAAACTATCGATGTGTAACATACAGGTAGGTTAGGTTCACTATATCTGTTGCGTTCTTACTCCTTGGAGTGTCGTTGTTCAACAATAAACAATTGTTATTATTATGTATACATCAATATTAAATTACGACGGAGTATATTATTATACTCTAAATTGTAATAACAAGCCGCAGAACTAAATGGTTCGATCTGCGCACGTACACTAGTAAAATATAATATCACGTCGTTGCGAACTTGTAAAAGTGTTTATTGATACGATTTAAAATCATTGTTTCCCTAGTAAAAAATTCGCGATTTCTATTACGCCAAGATTTTAACTATATAGTACCTTAAACTATAAACTCGTACGGTTAGATATTAATGAATGGCCGAGAGTTTTCGTTTTTGTTGCGCTAGCGTTGTATCCGTCAACACTGTACTGAACACCTATTCTACCTGTTCCGACAGCTTTAAAACAGTCCTTTTTAAAAACTTGTTGGTTCAAACCTCAATGTGCGTTTTGCTTTGAGTCTCGAAAACACTAAACATCATTGTCTTCAAGGTACCTCTATAATAACCTAAAACTCGGCAATAATTAGTTTTTTTTTTCTTTCTTTTTTACGGACGTATCGTAAAATAGTAGTATACAGTGCGCACCTACGATATTTTTTTCAAAGATAATATCGTCGTCATTGGGCTGTTCCGGTTTTTCGCGTACACACGATGTTCGGTATTATACGTTGCTACACAGTCACTGCTGGACAAAAAGAAACGGAATTGAACGAATCAATGAGATATTGTGAGACTTATTATCATAACACAACGGTTCGTTGCCACAGATACTGTCACAGACGAACGCCAATGAATAGAGGCCCACGGTGGGTTGGGATACTCGCAATATTTTTCGGCATACCTGTCACAAAAAAAAAAACTATAACACAATATAAGTATTACTACGGACAAACCTTGAAAATGAACACGAGTTTGAAAAGTTTTGCGCACAAAAATTAAAGAAAAAATATTATTTAATGCGATACATAACATGTTATAATAATAAAACGTCTAATTTTAGTAACGTTATAGTGCTAAACTTACTCGATTTTAACTTGATTTTAACTCGATTTTATTTGAACTTACTCGAAACTTATGATTTTTGTTCGTACATACGGTTAAATTAATGCGTTCTAAACTCATAAATTTGAGATTTTGTCGTGGCGAGTTCACCGTGATTATTGCCCGTAATACATTATAAATATATCGCTATATATCGCTGATAATTATTTTATTGTAATCGCAGCACGAAAATAATTCGGTTTTATTCGATCACTGCAGCCGAAAGTAATAATATACGTTTTATCACGATATGGACGGCGGATTTAATTACAATCAGTAAAGCACGAAAATAACGGTGTATACGAAGGAAAATCAACTGAAATACGTGATATACTGTGATTGTCCACGATTGATTATTATTATTATTATTTAGATAGTCATTTCTCGGTATTCTAATCAAAAGGATTACGCCTTGATCTATGGCCCGCAAAAACGTACGTTTATTGATAAATTATATATGAGTTTATCAATGATAAAAAGTACATAATTCTCGGTTACACGCGTGGTAATAATGTAGTTCATAAGCCGCAGATTAAATTTTCTAAGTAAAATTATTTCAAATTTTATCGTAATTCAAATGAATGTGTTGTTATTCTAAGAAAACATTTTTTAGATAAAAAAAAAAAATGTATTAAATAGTTTTTTTTTAACGATTCGATAACAACACGTGATTTGTTATGTTGAATATTCAAGTTTTTTTTTTTCAACAATAAAGCACAAATATAATTTTATTGATTCTGAGCGTACGCACCTAGGTACTGCAGGTGCTTCACAAAGACTTGTGTGGCTTTTAAACAATAATTTTCAATCTCTAGAATTTTTAGTAGTGGAATAATGACTTTTGAAAAAGCAAACACGAAACAGGTAGACGACACAGACAAAATTACGTTTCGCTCATTTTATAATTAGCTACCTACCTAATTACTAATTTTATTGTTCCATACGGCGATAAGTAGTATCGAACGTAACGGGACGGCGTTCTTTTTGGAAAAAAAATACGTAACTCGCGTAAATTCGTTGTTTAAGATTTTAAAATCGAACACGCGCGCGTGTAATGTAAAACGAAACTGGCAATCAGCGTCAATAAAGTCCGCCCGGTAGTTTCCGAGAGCGTGTGAAAAATCGATAAAACGGTGCAATCAACAATAAAATCGATACCGTAAAAAAACCGTCCTCGGATGGATCGAAATTTTCACACGTTGTTTGAGTTCTTTCTACGCGTGTACGCCCTCCTATATACAGTTGTCGGAATTTCGCGACCGTTCGTAAGAAAATTCTGAAAATTCAATCGATCCGCGGCGCAACAGATGTTTGTACTGTAGTTTTTTTTAATGATTTTCTCACGGTGATAAAACTAAATAGATTCTACACAACAGTTTCATACCGTTTTCACCAAACGGAATCTGTTCGTTACGCGGCTCGTCGATCTACATCGTACACGGGTAAAAAACCGACCGTTATTTTCGTAAGCGATTATTTTACCGCGGCGATTGCTTGCGGTATAAACAATGCTTCCATCCGAACCATCGAAAAAACCGAGACGCAGCATCCACATAAACTGCGCACGATCCGCAGTCATGATTCCGCAGTCATGATTCCGCAGTCATGATTCCCCGCGCGGGTTCTATAGGGAAAACCGCGATCAATGGGACACTGTTACGGGGGTGGACGGCGGTATCAACGGGCGAAACCTACTATACGCACATAACGTAGTAAAAATATCGTCTTTCGCCGTACAAGGGTATTTTTTTTTTTTTACCGTCATTCGTCAAGTTAAGCGTTATTACACCTACTCACCCGCGAAACGGCTGTAAACGATCGATACACCACCGTCTCTCTTTATTACACGTCATCGCGCGTTTCGATTGATGATCTGGGTACGATCGACCCGAAAACGGTGTAACGATTACAATACGGTCGGTAAACGAGAACGGCGTGCTCATCCGACCGCGGACGGATGAATGAATGAAGAGCGGCGGCGGCGACGGCGACGACAACGGTAAATCGTGATGCAATTATTACGATAACTCGGCAAAACGTATAATTAACAACGTGTTGTTGTTGTTATTATTACGGTCGATCTGGCGGCGTTTTCCGGGCGTCAGGGCCCACTCGACTGGCGCGAGACGTATATAAATAGACCGGAAACTTTTCGATCCGACCGGGTTTCGCGTTTCTACTTGGGTGCGTGAGCGGTGCACGCGCGCAGCTACGCGGGACCACGGGGTATCGATTCGGAGCGGGCAGTGGCACAGTAGCCAGGAAAGGGACGAAATGAACGCCGTGTTGGCGTATTATCTAGTCCGGTACACGGGGTTTCCACATTCTTCTCGGTTTCGTAAAATCTGGTAGGGCACACGTATGCATATATTTTCAAAACGATCGGCACAATATCGAGAATTTTTTCGAGTCGGCCACAATAGGTTTTAAACAAGTTTAAAAAAGCGTAAACCGCGGTACGATTTTGTCACCGATACGCTCCGGAGAATGAAGAATTATTCGTGTCGGGGACGTTTCCGTGCGAGACTGTGATGTTTTAACGCGAAGACTACAGTTATTTCGGCACAGACCAGTTCAAAAGCTTTCGTACGGCGAAACGATGTTTTTTTTTTTTTTAATGTGTTCGTAGTAAGCGCTCCAGATACGCCGTAAATTATACACTGGAGAGTGGAGACCGACTGGAAGAAAAATGTATGTCAATTACGAGAAGAACGTAAATGTACTGTGAAGTTCGACGAACGTCTGTTTTAAACGGATAAACTTTACAATGGAAAACGAAATCGCGTCGTATTTCTCACCAGTGGCGTGCGCAGAAATCGACCGAGGGAAACACGCGCGAGATGTAATAGTTCATTTCAACGTTCTACGAGTTTCGATAAAAATACAAAAGAAACCGTCATCTCAGCGTTACAAATTACTTCCGATTTTTTGTTTTACGTTCTTCGCTTGTCAAAAAACACGTTGTCCACGAAATGTTTGCGCGTATTTCAGGAAAGGAACCGGCGGCGTGCACCGAGTTTTTCGAAACGGCAAAAAACCGAATTATTATTGTACATCTGCGATTGTACGTCAACATGTAAAAACGTGGAAATTTTACTGATAAGAATTACACACATCTGTTGGTGTTGCTTAACGCGAAGTTTTTTCATTTTTACCGTTTTGAAGACAGCTAGTACAATAAGTTTGCTAAAACGCATCCCCCTTCACCTTTGCGTACGCCGATGCGAATCACACTGCGTCGCCAACAAAATAATTGTTGGTAAAGGTCAAGGAGAGAGGACGACGATATTGTGATATCGCGTAGGTTATTGCAGCCAGTTTGTCCGAATTTTCGAGAAGATTTATTATTAAGTAGCGAGACCGAATAAGACCGCCTTTCTACAACGTGTCCGAGGTCGCATATACTACTATTATAATACAGCGACATAATATCGTTTTATTAACGTTACGAACGAAATACGAATTTGCGCGACAGTATTTTCATTTCGTTGTACTACAATCTTTCGTCCAAACACGAGCAACACCTATCAAACCGATAACACTTTAAACACGCGCTGCTTATGGTAGTAGTAGTCGACGTGAGCTTTTTTATATCGTTTAATCGCGCGTTCGAAATTCGAGTAACAATAACACAAACGATCTGCTTATCGCCTCCATAGAATGTACCTACGTTTGATTTTCGAATCGCATTACGGATTTGTTTTTCCCGAGTTTAATTCCGTTTCATTACGGGTCGGATTCGTGTTTTCGCGCAGATACGAGTGCTAGTGCTCAAGATCGCGTTACAATTTGATTTACGACCAATATTTTTTCCTTCTCATTTCATCGGACTTTATCGTTATCATAACATACGGTAACCATCGTTGTTTAGCGTACAATTTATAATACAATTTATTTAAATTAAAACCTATAAACGAAGCGGGTAACAATTCGAACGGCCGATAACGGTGGATATTTACCTCGTTTTTCCCCGGTCCTAGATCCTGGCCGACGGCAACCGCGGGTTGGTGGGGGAGGGGAGACTCGTCGTCGAGCTGCAGCCGAAAAGAAAAACCCACCCAGTAACTGGGGGGGGTGGCGGGCGAGCGATAGACGGCTTGAAGGCGGACGGACGGCGTAAACGAAAAAAAAAAAAAGGGTTGTTATCACGCTACACAAACTCTACCCAAACAACAACAACAACAACAATCGGACGTGTTGCGCTGCCGAGACGGACTGGCGTGCGCGCACACGACGCGTACTCTAGCGCTCGCGTCGGCCGTATCGCGTATCACGACGACAACAACAACAATCGAAACAACACGCGGAATCGCAACGACTACTGCTGCTGTTTCTGCTGCGGATCGTCGTCATTGTCGTTTATAACCTATATAGAAACGCCGCAGAGGGGTGCGAGAACGGCCCCGAGTGTTATCCGCGACAGAACCGCCGCCGCCCGTCGTGAATTCCGCCGAGTCGTAATATTATTGTTGTCGTGTGCGCGTGAGAGCGAGTGCGTGCGTCAGCGCGCGCCTTGAAGGAGGACCGCCGCCGCGGTGGCCAGAACCACGCGGTCAGGCCGGCGGCGGCGGCGGCGGCGGCGCGCGATAAACACACTCGAGGAGAGGAGTCTAGACGTGGCCGGCCGGCCGCCCCTCGTCGTCGTCGGAGCGGCGGCAGGGGCTCGGGGGCCGGCGGCGCGCATGCGCGAGACGCCCGCGGGTCAAGGTCGGTCACCGTCGGCAAACGGCGTTTTTTTGTTTTTTTGCAAAACCGCGTAGGTCGGGCGCGCGAACGGCGACGTTTCCGGCCGCTTCCGCGATCTTGACCCGGGCGCGAGCGAGACGTTTTTTTTTTAGCCAAAACACTGGCCGCCTACAACACTTCTCGGATTTTGTTTGTCCGATTATTTTATAGTATATAGTTATTTCGGTACGCGCGCGTCAGCCAAATTTAACGGTAGAAATTTGTCCGCGAAATTTCCGTAAAACGTGTAAGCAATCGAACAGGTAAAACGCGTGGAAACCGTTTGGTCTACGGGTCGCCGTGAAAATAGGTAAAACTCGACGAAACCTTTTTCGTAGTCCCGTACGTTTTTGTGAAAAATTTCAACACGGTCGAATGCGTTCGAAATCGGTTGCGCGATGGAAAAAACGTGCCGTTAAAAAAGAGTAACGTACGTCGTTCGACCCGTTTACGGACGAAAAATGTAAAAACGAAAATTAAAACAAGACGCGCGTCCGATGTTTCGAGACTCCTCGACGGTTGTTTCCGAAATCGTGAAAAAACAACACGCGCTGTTGACGAAATTTTTCGCAATTTTTCGGTGGCGAAAAACACTGAGCAAATCGAAACACGACCTCACTTCTGACGAGCAACGAGCAGAAAAGCTGGACACACATTTCTGGTAGACATTCTGTTGACGGAAACAAAATCGTTGTAAAACCACGCTCGGGATCTAAAAAATAATGGATCAGACTGCGCTTTTTTCCGAACACCGTGTTTCACACACAAACCGCGAATAAATCGTATTAAATTTATAACGGTAAAACAAATAAGCGTGTTCCGCAGGATACGAAAACCGTACGAGTTCATACCGGTGGTGTAATAATCGTCGGGGCTGTTTTACGCAACGTTTCGGATACAACCCTCTCGTGAGATATTATGGATACACACGTGTTATTATTCAAAAGAATCGTGTCACAATTCCATTGTTCGTTATTACGCGTCAGGTCTGAGCGCTTAAAAATAAAACAACGTCTTATGCGCAACTCTTTTGTAAAAACGAAAATGGAAAAAAACGCCACAAAGAATGAAAAGACGTTTTTTTTAGTCGTCCGCAATCGCATAATCGCACGTGGACTGCGCGCAGAGAGAGAGAAAACCGGCCGATTTCTCGACGGACAAAGCTTGAGACACAGCTTGACACCTACGGACCAATCCACGGAGGAAAAACGAGCAATAAATCGTTTCTCCGCGATAACAAACGGAAATCGGCGTAAATTCGTTTTATCGTAAGTATCGATTATGAATATTATGTCTACGATTACAATATATGTATATTGTTGACGATTTTTTAAAAAATGTACTATAAAAAAAACTGTACGAAGTATACTAAATTAAAAAATTTCTTATGAAAACCGGAGCGTATAATGTTCCGAAGGACTTGAAACGTGTTTTTTTTCCAGACGTTACGCCTATATTATTCACGTGATGTGTGCTGCAAGTATATTCCTGCAAAGCCAACGTTTTATGTAAAAAAAAAAGCTTGAAATCTAGTGTTATACACTGTGTTGTTGTTTCGTAAACAAAGCAAGTACGTTTATGAAAGAAAGAAAATAAAAAGAGTACAAAAGGTAAAAGTTACATAGTTATTCAATTTTAAAATATAATTGTTACACTACATATATCAGAAAATTGTAGTTACTCCAATATCCGTATTTGTAAAAATATGTGAAATATATTGTTTAATATTGAAGAGTTTAACTGAGGCCAACGAGCTCATCGTTCTACTGATGACACACGAATCGTTATAATTTTAAATCGACCGACGCGTTCTATGTTATGTGACGAATATTATTTCTAAATTTGCCTACTCGGAACAAAAATGAAGCGAGTCCTCAGCTATATAACATCAGTATCGATATTGCGTAAAAATCGGATTAAACTAATTATACTTTTTATTATATTTTTACTATGTTTTAGCCGTGTTTTGTTAATTTCGTAAACGTTTTGTCATTGCAGAGTAGAGCTAAAATACTGTTAAATAACAGTACAGTAACAAAATACACTTGTGTCCATCCGTCAACAAATATCAAAATCGATCAATAATACGCGGGTCTATATTTTTGAACGTGTTTATTTGAAAATGTATTATTTTGTAAAATAACGTGCGTATTTACAACAGTCGATTGTAACGTTAACGAGAATTTATACGGTTTCGTGTCGTTAAAAATAACAAACTAAAAAGAGTCGATACAGGTTCTATAATGACCCGATTACTATAAATAAATATCGCAGATCGAAAGGTTTATTTACACCAACAATTTATACCGTTGTAAGAATTAAAATGATCTGTTCTCTTAAACCTTTTAATACCTACTGATTATTAACTGAGCTGGTTGTTTTTTTTTTCACTTTTTCAAAAATATCTCGCCGCATAATATTGATATAGCACAACGGAATAAACAGTGCAACAACATTAAACATCTCGTAAATATGATGTACAATTTACCGAACAATAAAAAAATAATTCTGAAAAAAAAAAAACACTTAGCAGTACAGTTTTAAATATTTTAAATATCGATTTTTAATGGTAAATAACCGTGTGATTTTTTTATGAGCCGTAAAGTCAATTTGTTCGGGAAGATTTTATTAAAATTTTTTTTTTATTTTACAATCTTTTTGATCGATTTATAATAAATAATGTATACAACTCGGAACGGTTTTATACTGTACATCTTTAATTTCATGCCCGTAAGTTATTATAGGACCTGTAAAATCAAAACGCTCGTTCGGTCGATCCCTTACTAAAAACTGTTCGATTATTGTATGAATAAAATAGTAATTTTCAAAAATTTGAAGTCATTTTTTTTTTTTCATGATCCGCTTTTGTTAGTTGTTTCTACTTTATAGCGAACTCGTGTACACTTTATACACCGAAGGTCTATAAGTATGACGGTGCACACACACACTGCATCCAGATAGATTATAGAAATCCTTGAAAATGAAATAAAAATATCATACACGGTACCTACACGTACACGTATATATGAATAATAAAATAGTCACGTGTCTACATGATTTGATACAAATCTCACAAACGTATTAAATCCATAGACGTGTTCAGTGACTATAATAGCGTTGATAAAATTTTCCAACGACGTTTACTCGCTACACTTGGATTTGTAGACAAACGCCACAGTAGCAATTAAAATGTCTGTCGTTTATGATTGAGCCGTTTGTAAATTTTATGTCGTACAAATTCAAATTAAATAACTATTTGATAGCAACGATAATGTCGCGATCGTATCAATTAACAGTGATAATAATTCCTGAAACTCTAAACGTATCAATCTCCCAGAATCTCCTCTTTCGAGCGCCAATAAACAAAAAAAAAAAAATTACCAAAATATAATATTGTAATAGTTACAAAGAAAACGTAGTAAATGCTGTACAATTTTGTCCCCATACACATTTCATACACTTGTTTCTTTTGCCATAAAATAATACCGGCCAATATCCTGCAACGTTTTACGATACACGATGGATCTACGCTGAAATGTTTCAAGACGATATTCGTTTTTACGGCAATTAGCATAACTTGTAAATCTTAAATCTATATTATCTATGTATACATGGAGGCATTATAGCGTGGGTCGTGCAGGATATAGGTTCTGAATAACGTTTACTTTTTAAACGGCTGATTCGTCGGAACATTACATATTTTATACTACTCACTCAATCAAAAGTATATTAATTTGTGTCCTTTGTTTTTGTTTTGACACACACACACACATCGTTGAACATGATATGGCTCACTTCAATAAGATGCATTATCGATACTTTCAAAATTTTTGTAGTCTGTTAAACCAACAACCTAACTTTTTTTTTTAAAAACACTATGAACACATCGTGCGTATACGGCGAGACATTCTATACAACGTTAGGTACAACAGCTGCTGTTGCCGTGTTACTATTTTTTTTTTTTGTTTCCGTACGATCGAGTTGTATTTAAAACATATAATTTTTTCACTACTTTAATTTATTAGTAACGGCCGTGTTGAGTAGACCAGACAGAAGACACAAAAAAAAACAACAAATAAATAAGGTTATATAATAAACGCCAAATGCACATTATTGTTGAACATTATATATATATAATCAACACAAAATTATAAGTGTAAAAAGTGTGACGCAGGTTCATACACTTTACTGCCATAGAAGAAACATCCACGTAATAATAATTCTATTGCGATATTATTTAAATTTATACATCGTTGGTGTATTGCTTACCTATTTTTATATACAACGAGAAATAAACGTGTTATATCCACAACAATAGAACGCGGGGAAAAAAATTTTACATTTATGTTTTTTGCCTTAAATTATCTTTCTGTGTGTTTTTATATTCTTCGACAAACCGGAATACATCATATGAATTCGTAACTAACAATACGAAATAAGTGAATAATAATATTTTAGTTTTTACGGTATATAGTGGATTCAAAAAAAAAAAAGTAACCGTTGTCTTTGACAATATTAAAATAAGTAAAACAGTTTTTTAGTTTAATTTGATGTGTTTTTATTTCTTGCTGTAATGTATTATTATATACTGATTATCAACTAACAATAGAAAAGAGTGTTTTCGTAAAAAATTACAACAAAACTATATTTTTAGTATTGTTTTTTTTTTTTTTCAGCTTCTACGATTTTTTTTTTTTTAATTAATTAATTATCACTTTATGTGTGCTGACTGAATTTTTATTGATTTTGAAAATTTAAAAATAGAACTTTGAAATTTTTGAACAATCGTTTGCCAATTTTTGTTTTATATTTACTTGAGCTGAAAGTTTAGACCGACATTTTGAATGTGAGCTTAGGTCTTAGAACATACAGTAGTATACTGTCTCTTTATTTATGTTGTTGAAAAATTCAAAAATTGTTGGTCAATATGCATTTAATTAAGGTTTAATCATTGAAAACACCTGCCGGGCGTTTGATCAAAAATAATCGGTTTTATTGAACATAATTTTCGACTTTCAACCGTATAAGATTTCAAAATTAAATACTCCAACCGTAGTAAACGATAGTCTAAAAAAACTGACCAACATAATTTTATGTACTCGATTCACGGTTGTAATAAAATGGGGTGACTGTTATAAAATTATTCACAGTTGTCTTATTACTTTATTAAAACCAATCAATTTTAAACTTTGGGCTATAAAATATATTGTATGGCATCCAACGTTTGCGTCCTTCATCACTTAGGTACTATCCTCAACACAATAGTACCAAACGAATTTTTTTAATAGCCATCACCTAAAAAAAATATATCGAATTTATTTCACGTCAAAACCTAATAAAAATCAAAGTAATTAAATTTGATCAAAAGTTATTTACGTAGTAACTGTAGTATAGTAAATTATGTTTGATGCGTTAAACGAGAAGAAATTTCGTAATGGAAAAACTATTTATGAAATTATTTACTAGAATACATGTTATTCATAAAATACAAAATGAACTTAAGTACTTTGATTTTTCGTCTCGAGGACCAATTGACTCGGTACTTAACTATTTTATCTGTTAAATTTTGTTTAATTGAGGTCAATTGTTGATTTTTTTTTTCAATCAAAAGGTTTTAAAGGTATCGGCGTAGGTATATAATATTTTATATAACATCAAGGTTTCTTGGTGATTTTGATTGTTTCAATTTTCACCGCTCATAAAACTAAATTAAAGGCAATTTTATCTTTTAAAAAACCACCGTTTATTGTGAATGACGGCATGTGCCAACAAAAATATTCTATTATAGGTACCATATTATTATAATTTTTTTATATTATTATATAATTAATTAAGTTCCGTGCGACAAAATAAAGAATAATTTTTTTTTTTCATTTTGGAAATACCATTACTAAAACGAAATAGTATTTTCTTTGTACCTTGTAAACACGATTATCATAATATAATAACGATTACTTTTTTTTTGTGGGACAACATTTTGCTATCCTTTGTTGCACTAAAGCAAACCTATAGGTTATTTGTGCACTCTCTAACGATCCC